>SSNP01000014.1:6165817-6335739 GCA_006937955.1 Pachypanchax playfairii
GAGGCTCCTCGGTCCTCCACTCGTTACCTGTATTAATGGCACCTGTGTGAACTCGTTATCAGTATAAAAGACACCTGTCCACAACCTCAAACAGTCACGCTCCAAACTCCACTATGGCCAAGACCAAAGAGCTGTCAAAGGACACCAGAAACAAAATTGTAGACCTTCACCAGGCTGGGAAGACTGAATCTGCAATAGGTAAGCAGCTTGGTGTGAAGAAATCAACTGTGGGAGCAATTATTAGAAAATGGAAGACATACAAGACCACTGATAATCTCCCTCGATCTGGGGCTCCACGCAAGATCTCACCCCGTGGGGTCAAAATGATCACAAGAACGGTGAGCAAAAATCCCAGAACCACACGGAGGGACCTAGTGAATGACCTGCAGAGAGCTGGGACCAAAGTAACAAAGGCTACCATCAGTAACACACTACGCCGCCAGGGACTCAAATCCTGCAGTGCCAGACGTGTCCCCCTGCTGAAGCCAGGACACGTCCAGGCCCGTCTGCGGTTTGCTAGAGAGCATTTGGATGATCCAGAAGAGGATTGGGAGAACATCATATGGTCAGATGAAACCAAAATAGAACTTTTTGGTAGAAACTCAACTTGTCGTGTTTGGAGGGGAAAGAATGCTGAGTTGGATCCAAAGAACACCATACCTACTGTAAAGCATGGGGGTGGAAACATCATGCTTTGGGGCTGTTTTTCTGCAAGGGGACCAGGACGACTGATCCGTGTAAAGGAAAGAATGAATGGGGCCATGTATCGTAAGATTTTGAGTGAAAACCTCCTTCCATCAGCAAGGGCATTGAAAATGAGACGTGGCTGGGTCTTTCAGCATGACAATGATCCCAAACACACCGCCCGGGCAACGAAGGAGTGGCTTCGTAAGAAGCATTTCAAGGTCCTGGAGTGGCCTAGCCAGTCTCCAGATCTCAACCCCATAGAAAATCTCTGGAGGGAGTTGAAAGTCCGTGTTGCCCAGCGTCAGCCCCAAAACATCACTGTTCTAGAGGAGATCTGCATGGAGGAATGGGCCAAAATACCAGCAACAGTGTGTGAAAACCTTGTGAAGACTTACAGAAAACGTTTGACCTCTGTCATTGCCAACAAAGGCTATATAACAAAGTATTGAGATTAACTTTTGTTATTGACCAAATACTTATTTTCCACCATAATTTGCAAATAAATTCTTTAAAAATCAGACAATGTGATTTTCTGGATTTTGTTTCCTCATTTTGTCTCTCATAGTTGAGGTATACCTATGATGAAAATTACAGGCCTCTCTGATCTTTTTAAGTGGGAGAACTTACACTATTGGTGGCTGACTAAATACTTTTTTGCCCCACTGTATATATATGTCGTCGTCGTGTTATTTCAAGAAAAGTCACCTGACCTTACTAAATTTAAAGAATGGATTTAACTGGTCAGTTGAATCACATTTTACTGCTTGGGTATTTATTCTTTTTTCGAGGTCAGTATGTTATTTATGGTACAAATAGGATTAGAATTTCCAGTTGTTTCCATAGATGGATTTCACAGAACACCCAAAGAAAAAGCATCTATAAAGGGAACCACTGGAGGGAAGACTCGATAAAAGCACAAAACCAAAAAAAGAGCAAGTAGAGCAGAAAGTAAATTCAAATTTTTTATGCTGATTGCTCATTTCAGGTCAAAGGGAAGACACAGTAGAGTGTATAAAAAGAAGATGCCAAAAGGGTAAAGTTAAAGGGCTCTATTTGTACTTCCAATTGGATGAATTTAACTAAAGCTGGATCCAGACTGTGTAGGACACGTAAAACAAGTCTAGGTTGAAGGAGGCCTTTTTACTTGTACTCCTCAAAGTAGCTCTATTGCAGTGCCACAGAAAACTGCTAATGTTTTGAGTCAGGGATTGGAGTGAATGAGTAGGTGTTTAGAAATCCCTCCAGCAACGAGAAATCTTAGTGAACGTGAGTCGGTTGATTTCGAACTCTTCACTAGCACAGAGTTTTTAGTCCCTCCACCTTAACATGACTTGAAAGGTCAGTTAGAATCAGACACTGCATACTTATCATCTCTTCTGACCTTGCTAATCAAACAGTAGCCACTGGCTTTTTCCACTCAGGATAAGATGAGGTGGGCTATGTGCAATCAGCTGAAAGAGGCTGACCCTTTAGCCACAACAGACCTTTTTTTTTTCTTTTTCAAACTTTTGCTCAAGGTACGCCATTGTTGAGAAAAAAAATGGTGTCATTCCAAAGCACAGTAAATTGTTGGATCTGATATAATGCCAATCAAAGTATTTCAAAGCTTCCTTAACTGCTGCTACAGCAGAATGTGTATTATCTGAGCACTCTTTGGTCAGGTTTAGATGCTGAAACAGAAAGCATCTGTACTTTCCTGGTCTTTGAACACATTTCACTTTACGTGAATATTTCAGTTTGCAAAAGCCATAATAATTTACCATTGGTCATTTACTTAAGGATTTTTATTTACATTGTGCATGTCCATTGTGTTACTTAACAACATGACAACATGTTTGATATATAACTGTCAAATAGCCTCCTGATGTTTCCATTGATGTTACTCCAGAGAGGGTGTGATTACTGGAGGAGAAAAGTAAGAGATAGCAGGGCCTCGTGTCCTGAAAACAGCTGGGAGCCGGACTGTGAGCGAGGCCTGTCGTGTTTCTCCAAGGGGGTGATGGCATGATGTGTGCATTTGAAGTGACAGCAGGCTAAAGCAGACACATCTCCCATCTCTGAAGCACTCAAGTCCTCTGCCATGGGTATTTGATTACCTACAAACAGATTTTCCCATGATGCACCGTCTTCCCTAAAAATGTGTTAAAAAATGATAAACTTCATTTTTAAATGTTCTTGCCACTGCCTGTGCTTGTTCATTGTAAATTCAAGTTTCATCCATAATATAACTTGAAACAACCAGCTTATTTTAAATAAAAAGCTGAACTGGAAATATATAACATTTGATTAATTTTAACATTGATAATCAAAGTCAATCAAGCACCTTTTACTATTTGTATCAGTCAAATCTGCTCCCATCATTCTTAAATTGAGACAGTATAGCCGAAATATGATGAAAGTCTGTACATCAGTAAAAAAGGACATCAGAACAGTATTTTTTACTTATTTTTTGTCTAGTTGTCACTGTTGGAATTCCTTTAATTTAAAATTTTGTGTAGTCCATACTCCAGTTACTACTAAAAGGTTGGGGGCATGTGCAAAATTAGAATTTGACTTTGCTCCTATTCTATTTTGTTCTGCTGTTGTAGCATTTCAGAAAAAAAAATATATATATATTTTTTAATGCTGGTTTACACAGTATTCACTTAAAAGCTGCAATATTCATACAGGAAAAAAAATAGGATGAGTTATTACCTCAAAGGTCATTAAAGCACTAGGAGCTGTAGCCCTTTAAAGAGGGAAAGAGGAGATAACCCCTCGTTGTTTTTTTTTCCTTGGTGTCCTGCGGTTATTCTAAGAAAATATCAGACCAACCTCTGTTTCGTAAAACTTGCTGCTTTTGAAGTAGACATCAGCATTGCAGGCACCGAATAGTCCAAATATGTTTCATCACTAAAATCTGTGCTCAGTTTTATCTTTTTTGACATTTTACATTCAACTAAAATAAACAACAAACTCTCTCAGTGCAATTTTGGGACAGTTTGCTAAGAAAATCCTAAATTACTGGAGGGAATTGAGAATACAATAAGAATATTGGCAGAGTAAATAAATCCCTGCATCATTTTAGGGTTTCCAGACAATCTTGTAGACTCTGGTAAAAGGAAAAGAAGAACAAAAACAATTATTAAAACAGCTGTGTGTGTGTGTGTGCATGTGTGTGTGTATTCTTGGCCAGATCCATTTTTATAAACAGAGACATGTATGTAGTGCTGGTTGATGTGTATTTAAACCACTTGTATTAGTAACTTTTGCTGTTATATAAGCCTACATAAGTATAGAGATAAAGACACCATGATTCCCACCTTTATAGTTTTATTTCTGATATCATCATCAAAATTTTTACAAAACATTTTCTGACAATAATATACTCATTGAAGAGCCATATTTTTGCGCTTGGACCAGGTCTCCACAAAAAAATAAAATAAAAAGACAACCAAAAAAAAGACAAAATAAAAAAATACAAAAATAAAAACAATGCAGCGCATATTTACAACTTACATAAAAAAGAGAAAAAATATCTGCAGAAAATGGAAAATGGATGAAAGAAGACATTTGGGATCTTATGATATATTTAAGTCGCAATAAAAAAGTTATTATTTCATTTTATTTTTTTCAAAAAATCAAATAAGGGACATTGCTTGAGCCTGTAAGGATACAAATACATTTTTTCTGATATTGCTCTCTGTCAGGTTCCTTCTACTTGTTCTTTCTCAAGTCAGCTGCTGGTCATGAATGCAGCCCATTTAAATAAAAATTGTCTTTTCTTCAGTGCTTACATTAAATCCAATTAGGGCTGTGTTTCCTCGACAGAGGTTAATGATCATGCCTTTCTTTCTGTGCCACCTCTGACATGAGCAATGGCAGAAAAACAAAGTTAGGACATTGTGGGTCGAAGGTTAAAGACTTCCTGCTAATGTGAAACAGCGTGGAACAATAACAATCAATGGCAAACGGGCTGGCCTGAACATCAGTTATGGTGATGTTCATTCAGAGGAGGTAGAGGAGTCGGTGCTGTTGGATGGCAGATATAGACACACTTGCACACCAATAGGCCATCTACATGCAGGGTAGCTCAGTCAGTAGCAAAGCTGCCAGTTTCTCTTTAGCGTTACAAAGTTAAATCATGTTTCTACCATTTTTTTTCAGTCCAATTACACATAAACAAAAACAGAAACGTCAACTGAAAATTGGCAGGTGAAGAGCATTAGGACTTTTTTTTTTTTTTTCTGCCCTGTCCTCTCCATGTGTACACATGTTGATTTGACTCCAAAAAACAATTGTGTGCTGAATGGGTATACTCCAAAGCTGTTTGCTGGTATGTACGACAGATGTACTGCAAAGAAGAAAAGGCTACAAATCCACATCTGGCTGTGATTTATTTTATGTTATTTTTTTATCTATTTATCAGGTAATGGATTAGTGCCTAGTGAACTGCCACAGATGACCTTGAGTGAATTCGAAAGAATGAGTGTGTCAAAACCTGCTGAATTCTATAATTTATTTGAATGTGTGATGTGTTGCTTTCTTTACTCTTTCTTTGTGTACATTTATGGGTGGTTGTTTAAGTCAACTGACAAGTCAAAGTGGGCTCTAGATAATAGAGTGAATTGTTATTAATGTATCTTTGTATGAGAACATGCATAATAAATATAGTTTAGAAGATGCAAGTGTGCCTCTTGTTTAAGCTGTGGGCTATATGTGACTGCATAATTATAGCATGTACTGTATGAGCCTTTACTTGACTGGCTGAACTTGTATGTCTCATTTTTTAAAATAGAAGAAAGATAGAGGCCTTTCAGAAAATAAAATCAGATGTTTTCAACACAATTGAATAAAATAACTTACTTACTCATTTGTCCCTCTATGTTCTCCTTACTGTACACCCCCTGCCTTCTTTGCCTCTCTCCTCAGTGGCGCGTATTTCCTTTCAGCATAAACTGCAACATTTACATTTCATGTTATTCTCAAGACCACTGTTCACCCCATACCCAAGATCAAGGGGAAAAAAAAGAAATATATGTATAAAAATGAAATGCATGTTGGGTCTTGAGCCCTGACTCCAAAAAAACCAAAAAAAACAAGAAGGGGCTGCGAAGCTTGCGATGTAAAAAACCGTTAACAAACAAAGCGGAATAGAAAATATACCCTGTTGGCACTGAGGGGCTTGCACACAGTCCTGGAGTTCAACTCAAACATGCATCATTAGCATGCAGTGCTTGTGCCTCTAGCTCTCTGATGGCAAAAGAAATGGAAAAGAGACTAGATAATTACAGGCAGCAGGATTTGAGACATTCCGCTGAACATATCCAATTTTATCAAGGAGGTAGTCATGATTAATCAAATGTTTCTTAGTAACTGATTTAATTGTAAACACATACATTTTATTAGTCTTTCTAATTATAAATGAAGGGTGAAGAAGTTTTAATCTCAAACTGAATTGAATCAATTTGATTGTTCCGAAACCTGAAATAATTAAAACACACGTGAGAGTGGGCTCCAATGAGAGACTGTGAAAGGTAAAGTTTGTGCCTGGAGTGAGTCCCCAAGATCGCACTCTCTGTTTCGCAGCCTATAGTGCCAGGAAATTCTATTTCAGGTGAGACAAGTGCAGTAATGGGTCAGCAAATGTGATGCTTTAAAAACAGTAATGTTGTTCACGACACGTGCTGCTGGTTCTAGGCCATTCCCGGCAGGAAATATTTCCCTTACTGTTTGTCTTTGCCTCAGTACTCCTCCCTAACAGGACAAAGTTTCCCAATATATAAACATGCGGACAGAAATAGAACAACGTTAAACAGGTTCACCTGAGTCACTAAGCAGCAGACATGAGATTCAGGCCAAGGAGTTATTAGGGGTGATATAGAGCAAGGCAAGACAATACATGAATAAAACTGAGAGCTCCCATTATAAAGACATTGGCACAGCTGCTAATACAAAGTAAACTCCACCAGCACAATTAAGCAACCGTATTGAATGAATCAATTGCTTTTTTATGCAATATCCTGTACATAAAGGGGACTGAACCCTTCTTATTTATGATGCCATGAGGATGTTTGTGTCTCTTGTTTTGAGCAGTTTTTTTTTTTTTTTTGGTAAAACATTTAATGAAAAAAATGGCACATAAAGAAACAAACATAGTTTCACAATTTATACCTGGTATGAAGAAAAGCACACTTCTCCTTAGGACAATGTTTTAAAGACAGGTAGCGTTGACATTTTTTACCCAAACAAGTAGGTTGAGATAGAAATTGCACACCATGTGACCACCACTTGAAAGCCAAACTCTCAACCATCTCAAGCATCAAAACAAAATCAACAAAATAAACTAATCCCCCCAAAAAAACAAAAAAGAAAAAACAAACAAAAGAGAGTTTTGAAGTTTGCCATTCTGAGAACTTTACATGTTCATGGCTCACACATCTTTCCCTCCTTTAAAGTAAAATGAGTAGATTTGAGAGATAACCTTTCATGTGTTTGATGGTGTTATCATGAAGGGAGCAAATAGAAAAATAGTCATTATTGAAACAACAAGACCATTACAATAGGAACCTCCTCACCGAGTCATCTTGGTAATTTCCCACTGGAAAGTGAATAAGGCTCCTCTTCTGTTCACAAACATTTTGTGTTTAGAAGAAGTAAGTTCATAATTTTTCTTCCTTAAAGACTTATTATTTACATGATAATTAAGTTCTATTTGATTCTGTCCTTCAGTTAGTTTAATAGAATTTCTTGACATCATCTTTGAACACCTTAAAAACTCTGTTTCCAACGAAAAAAGAAGAAAAAAATATTTCCCTATATCTTTTCTTGTCTTGACGATGCTTCAACTTTTCATCCTTTGCAGTTTATTTATCAGTCAGTTGCTTTGTGGTAGGACCAAGAAAAGCTTCCACACACCTCACGATTGAGCCAGAGATGATTTTTGACAAGCCATCACTGCAGTTTGTGAAGTCCTCAACAGCTCTCTAAGTCATCGATGAGCAGTGCTTCACACGGTGACCGCTGGGTTACTGAGTGCATAAAAATCCAGTGTTGCGTGCACACTTTCAGAAAAAAAAGCAACATGTCTGGCAATATTCCCAGTACAGTCTAAGGGTTCATATGCAGGTCAAAGACAAGTCAACGTGCTGGTTCAACATGCCCCCAATAGGCAGCATAGTTCTCTGTAGCAAAGGGGAGACAGGAGCACACAAACTGAGCACTGCCAGCCCAGAAAGATGGTGCTCTTTAGATAGGCCAGTCTGATGAAAGTCAAACATTGATTTGTCAATGTTTCAGATGTTATTTAGGGGCAGTGAGAGTGGTTTAGTTTCAGCAAAGTGGACCTTACCGATAATATTTACACACTTTCACTTGTACTTAGTCCCACATGAATTCCTCATGAATGCCTTACCCCCCACCCAAAAGTTATTCAGTTGGGATATGATCATATACAGTGATTTACCTTTCTGCTGTGCAAAAATGTCTGTGGCTTTTTTTTTTTTGTTTGTTTATTTTGTTTTTTATATCAAAATACAGAGCCTTTCTAGCTGCTGTTGACAGTATCAATGTTGAATGAATGAAAAATATCCTAATGTGGGGAGGATTGGGGCAAACTGGCAAATTAAAAAAAAAACAAAAAAAAAAACTTTGTAGTAGTTTGACTGGATTTATGTTACCAGTTCTTTGAAAACAGTGGGGGGGGGTCGGGGGTGTTTGGTGCTAATGGTAGACTGGCAGAGGCTTGTTTTCTAGGACAATTGGTATTTATGCATGTGCAAGAAAGAAAAATATTAATAAACTCTTTGGTTTAACATGCACATAAATTGAATTTAGAACTAAATACAACAACCAGAGAAACAAACAAAAAAGCAAGGAAATAAGGATGCATGAGTTTGTGAGATAACGATACTTTTATGAACATCTTTTAAGTAAATGTTGTTCTTAAGGAGAGTAAAAGGAATTCTTCTTTTCACATATCCTCGGGCTCTATCCTCTAGATATCTTAAGTTACTTTTTAATGATTGAGGCATTATGTTTATTGCACTCTTTCTTTTACTGCTTTCACAACAGAAGTTGTGACTGAGAAAATGTAAACTATGATACTGATGTGGATTGTAATGCTTACCAGTATTGGGAACAGGTAATACTTTTGTGATAGAATAGAATACCTGTCATGAGTCAGTAGTAAGGTATTTCAGATGTTTTAAGATTAAGAATTGTGAAAACAAAAACAAGAGCAATCAGTGTACCATCAAACTGTATTATAGTGTGACTGTGTTTCAGATACCAGAGCCCTCCAGGCATAGTTTGAACATGTAGTTCTTGTACTAAAAACAAGGCCCCACTGAATAACCACTTCACCTGCCCCTTCTTTTAAAAGTCATGATGAATCACAGACCTCTGGCCCACTTTCAACAACAAGACTTACTAGCGTCCAAACTTGAGAGTACCAGTGCGCTCTGCAGAAGGAAAAGGACCACTGCTGGGAACTTCAGTTTGTGGTATGAGGGAAGGTGGAGGGGACCGCGCCCCAGGCATGGGAGCACCTATGCTAGCAGCAGAGGGCACGGCAGGCAAGGCCACTGTCTGTATTGTGCCTCTATCGCATGGCCCCAGGTCTTCAAGTCCCTCCAGACCTTGAGGTGAACCTTCATAGCCCATGTTGAGCCGCAGGGGTTGATGGGCCTGGCAGTAGTCTACAATGGGCTGCTCATAGCGGTAGAAGGTCAGCGCACCCATCTGGTGGGGGACCTGATAGGTGGAAACAGGAAAGGAGGCAGAGAGAAATTGGGATACACGGAACAAAGAAAAGGAGGAAGACAGGCAGAGCAAGATGGAAACACACAATGAAATGGGGGAATAAAAAAGGAAATAGAGAAGCATGATTAGTCATAAAATGCCAAAGACTATACAGTAAATCTGTGTGGTTACAGTTTTTCGCATATGTATGAGAAAGTGTAACCAAACTTTTGACTGTTAATATACACAGCCACAACTGCTATGTTCTTTATCTCAAACTAACTTTGCATTTTGCCATGCTGGTTATTTGTGACAGAACTCATTGAACCTCACTGACTCCAACCTCACAGTCAGTTTGGCAGGTCACTGCATTCACATGGTTTCCACCTGAGCCTTCCATCATGCGTATTGATGCACAATACAAACCTTAGAGACATGTATGTACAAAAAAACAACAAAAAAACACCTAAACATGTTTTGTAAAAATCACACTTTTCTTCTGCCCATATGTTGTAATGTAATAATCTTTGTTGTTTCATTGGCAAGTTTATGAGTGACACACACAAACCACATTAAAAAGATAACAAAACTACAGATGCTTTTTAGCTCAGACTTTGGTACAAGAGCTGGAACATGTAAGTCTGTATAGTCTCCAGAGCCTTGCAACTTGTGTCGAAGCCAAAAACACTCGTCACATCTGGCCATGTGTTTGGGTTTGTGTTCCCTCTATAGACCTTTACACAGTCCCAAACAAGCAGATGAGTCTTTCGTGACACTCTGTCTCCCTAACTTTAAATCACACACTTATTTGCCAATTAAGAGATCTTTAACAGACCGTGAAAAACAGTAGGGTGAGATGGCAGATGACCTGGAATAAATACTGCAGGCTGGCTGGGAGACAAATCATCTGATCTGTACATACAGGCGACAAGAAGTGCACAACTGCAGGAGAGAATGACATGACACCATAAATGATGAATAATACAACCAGAGACTCCTGAGGAGGGGCTGAAATAGAATACTTGTCACAAATGTATCATCTTTCCTATGTATTCATCATTTCTTAATTTTAACTATATTCACTAATCAAAGTTGATATGTAGAACACAAACAAAATGCCATTTACAGGGACTATTCTTTAAAACAAACAAAAACAATACTTTCTGTCAAACCATTTTCTGTGAACCTAAATCCCAGTAGAAAAAAACTTTACAAGTAACATCACTCTGAAATGAGGATATTTATAATTTCTGCTGTCACTTCCATATCATGAAGATGAAATGGATTTAATTTGTCTGTCTTCAAAGGGACTGATTACACTTTTTTTTTTGCAGTATTAGCCCCCTGGCAAAATTGTTGACAACATTAATTTTAGATTCTGAGACTTGCCACATAAAACGTAGAATAATTATATACTTTTTTTCTCAGATGACAGCATCTTAATTTTGGTAAAGTAGGTGTTTTATAGTTCTAATGGATGAAAAATGTAGTGAGAAGAAAAGAAAACACAGTATGCAAAGTGATTATGAGTGAAATACAACTTAGTGTCAAAATAATGCCGATAAGCACTGCAAAACCAGTTGAGAAGGGAACGTAGTTTGTTTGTGTATCTTAGTGGGTGTTAGGAAATAAACTAAAATTGAAATAGTTGCACACAGGTGAGGAATTATATTGAAACATGGAGGAATTGCTACAAAATTTATTTATAATTAATGATGAAACATAATCACTGCAGCAAAACCTTTAGTTCTGCACTTACATAAAGTGTCTTTTTATCTGGTAATAATGTAATTTGCTGCATTTAAATCATCACAACACATATTTTGGTTCTACAATTTTTCATTTATTTATTTTTTCTTCCTAACAACATGTTCATATCATCAGAACCACTACTTACTTCTCTGCATCCGTTCTCCTCAAATGGACTCCATTAAGCAGGGCTGACTCATTACATTATGGGCACTCACTGGATTACTCCCCTCGTTCCCCTTTTAGTTTTTAAACCCTTCACAAACCATGCTCCTGCTGCCACACCCCCATCTACTCCTCTCCCATCACACAAATCTGCTCTGCTTCCCACACCCTGGTGATGTCCAATCAATTAATTAATCCATAATAACTCCCAACCATTTTCAAAGAGTTCAGTCATATTATTAGAATATGAGTCTGGTCTGTGTTTGTGGGGGATGTGTGCAGTTGCCTAATCAAAGAATGGTTGAAGGGATGTTGAGATTGTTTTTTTTTATTTAGTGGGATTCTGATTTCTAATCAGACAAACTTTCCTTTTACAGAATTCTTTAACTAATTAACTGAAATTAAGTTTTTTCATTGCAGATTTTTTCCCCAGACAAAACACACCTAGCATGCTTTCAGCTTCCATGAACAAGATGTGCTATTTCTATAAGTAATTAATTGTTCCAAGGTCTTTATGAATGCTGTCAGCCATTTTGCCAATGAACATTAAGATAATAGTGATTCTTCACACCCTGCAGTTTGTTGACAGTTAGATATGTAGATGAATAAGATCTGGTCTAAATAACTAACATATTTCTTTTTGCCGCCAAAAAATCTTTAAATTAAGCTCTTTGCATTGTTGAAACCGCTTTCTCTTTTTTTGTCCTTCAGTTAATTTATGGGCACACTTTTGTCAGGGTCACATACAATCAATATAAAAAGAAAAACACAATCAAAAATTACCATGAGTTGATAGACAAATATTAAGGCATTGTGTATTTTTAAACCATGAAACAAAATGAAACATAATTTCTGAGGAAAAAAGAAAAAGTAAAAAAGGAAAGGTAAGAAGGTAAGAAAGATGAAAAAGAAAAAAAGGTCCTTTGATGTCTAACCTAATTTAAATCACATCTGACCTCCTCAC
Source organism: Pachypanchax playfairii (assembly GCA_006937955.1). NCBI lineage: Eukaryota > Metazoa > Chordata > Actinopteri > Cyprinodontiformes > Aplocheilidae > Pachypanchax > Pachypanchax playfairii. The sequence continues at coordinate 6,178,104 of SSNP01000014.1, forward strand.
AAAGCCCTTGAAATCTGCTCATAAGCACTTTGGAATGACATTGTTGGTTTCTTAAAGGACACAATGTGTCTTTCTTAGAGACAATTTGATATAACAATGGGTCAATAAAAAATGGCATTCCATTTTTTATCTCATATGTTTTAGTTTCCCTCCATTTCGTCTCTATTCTTTGTGTATTTTATGTGTTAATTTTGTGATGGAGTGATAATCTATCACAGTGTACCCTGCACCTTGGTCTGTTAGAACAGACTTTAACCTCTCCACCCTTACCTCATGCACAAAATACGGTGGGCAGTTAGACCAGCATATGCCAGGTAGCAGGAAAAAAGCCAGACATTTAAAATGCAAAACATTTATGAATTATTCATTTTGAATAAAGACAGAGGAAGACCTATTCTCCTGGGAAAAAGGTATTAAAGAAGGATGAAGGGCTTTAGTACACAAAACATCTTTTCTATTCCCCGTCTTTGGTCACATTTAGAATCAAGCTGCCATAACATTGAAAGTTCCCTGTCAAAAATGTCCTACGTGACAGTATTCAAAACAATGTATATGAGATGTGAAATTCCACCCCCCATGACTGCTGCAAGGACATAAGTCTGAACAGCAGAAATACTTGCACAAACCCTTCTGTTGATCAAGTATGAGAGCTTAATAAGGTGCAGGTGCAGCATTGTGTATTGTTTACTACGGCCTCGCCTGTCAGAAGGTATTAGGAACACATTACCAGTATGTCTTTCAACTGACAATGTCTGGCATCATGCCTTCTAGTCAACCAGAACGCTTTGTGTGTTCACCTCAAGCCACTCTTCCAAGGAGATTACACTCACTCCATATTTGAAATATTTTCTTACAAAGCTTTCGTGTTAATGGTTATGCATGTTTTATAAACTGTACGACACTTCGTTTTGTGTCTTTTTTTCAGGAACTCTAAAAACCAGTGTAAAACATTTCCTTTTGTGGATTCTGTATACATTTCCACAACAACTCCAATTTGTTGGAGTCATCAGCGAGTCTTAAAAGCTCTAAATCCCATAACTTGGTTTTTACAGCTTTCCAGTGCCCTTTAGAAGTTTTGTTTCCTTTTGCATTCATGTTTTATGAGCAGCTAAGGAGGAAGCAACAGTGCCACAGGCACATAACACCAATGCCTCCCAAGGCTTTAGGAGCATTTTGGTTTAAAAGTCTTTCACTTTTCTTGCCAAACACTTTGATCCTCTCAAGTCACTGTGTCGTGGGGTGTAGAAGCAAAACAAAGTAAAAATAAGTTGCAAAGGACTTCCACTAAACTGCTTTAATATCTTTTTTGCTTATTTTTTGTCTTCATTATTTCTTGAAATATACTTGAAATTATGTATCAATGACTAACTTTAAACAGAAAACACTTTCCTTTTCACTTTTTGAAAAAAAAATATATAAATACACAATTCCTAAAACTACAAAGGATTGGACTGGCTTACTATGTCCATAAGCTTGCTGTCTTTGCTATCTCTGACTATACGTATCTTTCCATAGACATATCGCCTGGCCGAAATCCATCTGTGTTTGTCTGTATCCCTTTACTGTCAGCTCAGACCCAAACTACAGCTAGGGCCACTCATCCTGGTTCCGGTTCTGCAAGAGGTTTCTTCTTGTTAAAAGAGAGTCGTTCCTTTCTACTGTCGACAATCATGCTGCTCAGGATGGGGTACTGGGCGGAATAGACTATTCAATCCAAATGGCTGGAAATCTTTTATTTTTACTAATTGATTGGTATTTCTGTAAGGTGCCTTGAAATGACTTTTGTTATGAACTGGCACTTTATAAATAAACATGAATTGAAATGCTATTTGAGTTACTACAAATAGGTGTAGAATAATGAAACAAAAGCTTAAACTAGTTATTGCAAGTTTTTTTTTTCCCTTTTCCATGTTGCCCTTTCTTGAAGTCTTAAAAATTAAACAACATAATTCTCATTGGACATGTATATTTAATGCTGAAAGTAATTCATATTTGATGTTGAGTTTCATAGTTTATTAAGAGACTGTTTTAGTGTGACAGTGTTCTGCAGCGTCTGTTGTTATACAAAGTGTTTTCTGGGGTTGAGAACTAAAATACACTTCTCACAGCAAATTAAATAAGTGTGCAGAAGCTAAGACAGAAAGTTGATAATATAATGGAGCTGGAAATAATGAGTGGGCATGTTAACATATTTAGCTACTCTCACCATACTGACACCAATCTAATTTAAACCTTATTAAACACTCTGTGTTATTCCTGGTTTTGGCAGCAGGGATGGGTGTAACTTTAATAGTGTGGATTTGCCCTCTTGAAATTAGCTGCATGCATTATGTATTTGGTTGTGTTTTCAGCATATGTTGACCCTTTAAAGAGGTTCAAGACTTTCAGGATTTTCTGATCATAATCAGAAATGATTCATCTTGCTAGGCTTTTCAAGCTATACAATTATGGATAAAAACTAAAGTTTGGGTGCACATAATAGGTGTCACATGCATGCTGTAGAAATAAAAGAAAATGAAATGTCAATGTAGAAAATCCTAAAAAGAAGTTTTCCTTCAGAAATACTTCACTGTTTGAGTTATGCCAACAGAACACAGTCATTAAAAACACACACAAACACAAATCATATGTGTCTCACAGCATCCCACGTTGTTAATAGGTTTCCTTGGGTCAAAAATTTGGATTATGTTGTGAACAGTGTGACAGTTTGAAATTATAAACACTTAAATTAACTCCAAAAAAACCCTCCATTAATTCAAACGAGTATACCATAATCACACATTCTCTTCATAGTGTAAATCTCTCTACAAGACCATGTGTGCATGTGATTTTTTTGCAAGTGTGTGTTTGTGTGTGTGAATGACTGCGTCGCTGTGTGGGTGAATGTTGCCTTTCAAATGTCTGCTGCTGTAGCATGCGGGGGTTGTCAGCTCAGCTCAGATGTTGCTAGGCGGGCATCAATGACACCAAGCCCACCAGTCAGCTTTTCACCAAAGCAGTGTGTCTGAAGCAGTGCGAAGATAAACACCGTCAGCTTGTTTTCAGACAGCCCATTTAGATGTGTAAATGTATTTGTGCATCTATTCATGATCAAATTTTTGTTGTTATTTGACCAATTTGTTAGTTTCTTACAGGTGGAAATGACAAATCAAAGAGACTAATGTTGGGAACACCAGAATAAACAACAATGTTGTTTGTGTTTTGTCTGAAAGTGAAAAAGTGAACATTTTCATGTTGTTTTCTTTCCACACCGTTTTTTTCCCCTTGCTTTTACTGATAGCTTAAACCTGTAATTCATTAGCTACGCGTTTTTTTTCAGTCTGTGCTTTCTCAGAACATTGCAATAGAACACAATTAGGTTTCTGAATTTTTTGTTTTGTTTTTCATCAAAGCAATAAATATCAATGCTGACTTGCTTTTGCTTGTTTCATCTGACATTTTGGCCTTTTGACATTAATGTGTGATTTAAAATGGAATTTCTTCATTTTTTTTTATTTCTTAAATAAAATCTCTGGTACATTTTCTAGTCACATCCTTAAAAAAATGTCACATTATCAAAAGTTATTCTAGCTTCTGTCTGAAACTTTAACTTTACTCTCAGTATGGCCATCATCATCTGCCTGTAATTTAAGAAGCCTCCCATTAAATTCAGTTACAAAGTGTAAAACGTTAGCATTTTTTCTAAGAACTGTCACATTTGAAACTAATTGATTCACTGAACAAGCCTTTAGGCTCCCACTAATTCCTTAATGACTGACGGTCCTTTTATATGGTGACTCTTGATTACAGGTCTTAGACATCACACACTGGCAGACAAACTTGCAAGTGCATTCTCAAATCTGCAGGATAAGCCTTTTTAAGAAATAAAAAAAGAGGGAGTTGGAGGGGGGGATGGGGTGCCAGGGAGTGACAGGGAAGGAGAAAGAAGGATTGAGGGCCCCTTCATGCACCAATGAGTGCCCACTGTCAGCTCATCACAACCGCCTCCTATTCCATGGTACGTACAGTAAAGGAGCTTCTGCAGGCCACGGCAAATGGGCCATGAAATGTTACTCAATGCTCAACACGTTTCTCAGCCTGGTTTGCTTTCACACACACCCAGCACCATGCACAATTACAACGACTAATGATGGCGGGGGCAGAATATCAGTGGAACAATGTAAATGAGAAGGAAAACTAGCAGCATACAATGAGTTTCATGTTTTCTCACTTCAAGCATAGACTGGGTCTGTAATTGAGAATCTTTTGATGTATTGCTCTTTTATATTATAAAATATACAGGATGACATGTTTGGAAAATCAACAGATGAAAACTGTCATGTATGGTCCTGTTTGATGTCTCCTGTTTGTCTGTATCCTGTGTCTCCCAACACCCTTCTGTATTTATTTAGGTAATATGGCAGTTTGATGTTTTATTTCTATGATTAGGTTTGCATCAGTTCACTCTATTCCTCACCTTGTCCTGTCAATCTGTAGGTGTCCTGCACCTGTTCACTCCCTAATCATATTCACTCCCTGCACCTGTCTGTCCCTATATTTAAACCTGGGTTTGTCACTGTCACATCGCTGGTTCATTTTGAATTGCTTTGCACTTCCGCACCCGCTGTTCTCACCTGTTTGTTTTCCCTGTTTTCCTGTTACCTGTCTGCCGGACTACCTTCTGTGGTTTTCAATTCTGTACTGCTCCGACCCTGTTTTTTGCCTGTCCCATTGGATTTACTGCTTATTGGATTTCCTGGACACTGAACCTGTCTGTGCCTCCTGACTCCGCCTCCTGTCTCAGCCCCTGTCGATGCTTCTGCTGTTCTGCTGCACGTAAGTGACCACCATTCTATTTACCGCAATCAAGCTTGGATTATGTCTCTGTACCTGTTTGCTTGTTGTGTCCCTGTGAAGGACCTGGATCTCTAGACCAGTCTAAATTTTTTCTCCCTGTCCAGAGTGAGCAGTGTGTGCTGTCACAGACATGTTACCTATTTGCTGTCGACTCTGCTAACTGTTAATGATTCTCTTTAATAACCTGTTTAAACAGTACTCTTGTGTGTCATCCATCTCTTACACTTTGTGTTCCACATCAAAATCCACCTGACCAAAACAAAGAACCCTAAATTTTATTTTTCCAGTTAAATTTAACCCATTGATGTTGTATATCTAATTAATATTTTTAGAGTTAATGGAGTAAAGGACAGAAATGTTGGCATCTAAGAGGTAAATGAGTCAATATTATACAACATTATCTACCTAACACATATTCACAGATTATATACAACACATAATTTTCAGTAGAAACATTCTCTTTGTATTCAGTTCTTCTGATGAAGAATTTCTATTATTTCATTAGTTTTTTTTAACACCCCTGCTTCATTGTCTTCCATACACCACCAATTTGAAACCAGATTTTTAAGCTTTACTCTTGACTTGACACAGCCATAGTTTTAAAATATTTGAATTATTTTTGCACAATTCCAGTCAGCCTCTAAATTCTGCTTCATTTAAACTAATATTTTAAGTAAGCTACTTAAGACTTCTTCTCAAGAGCAAAACAAAGACTTGATGTACCAGCAGAAGACATAAATAGTCAAAAAGAAATTAAGGTTACTAATAAGTAAAGACTCATCAACTCATGATAAGTAAATCTGTTTTTATTTTTTTTTAAATAAAGCTGATATTATTGCATTGCATTCAGTAACCACAGTGTTTGCTTCCATAGCTGATGCAAAGACAGTATGTAAGGTTGTATGTTTTACTATGACACATTTTTGCCTGCAGATGTGGTAGGTTCCTGGTGACCCTTATAGATGATTACATTCATAATCATAGAAACCATGCACCTACCCTTTAATGGCTACCAACATACATAATGATTAAATATTTTATTAGTTGCTCTTGGTTAACTTATTCAGTAAAGTAACATTTGAATAAGTAAATATGTATCAAAATATGTAAACCATGACAGAGAAGCTGGCATTAAATTTAGGTGGTATAAAAGTGTAACCTCACAGCAAGAGCTGTGTGCAGTTATACCCATCTGTGGCAATTTATTATCTATATACATTCAAATGATCAAAGTCAGGGCACGCTGATGTTATTTCATGGCCTAACAAACAACCCTCAATTGCTTCCAGCTCCATTTATACAGTAAATCGCCTGCACACATTGAAGAGTGTCCAAATGCATATTAAGAAGGCAAAGTAGAGGCTGAGAACAATCTGTAGTTTCATTTCTGTTGTCCCACTTTGAATTCAAATTTCCAAATCTCTCAGTTGGTGATGCTTTCCATTATGCTTTGCTTCTAGTCACGGAGGCAGAGAGTCTGAGTAATGAGCATGACCCAACATAAACGCTGTGTGGCCAGCTTGGCTCTGCACTGGGAGCATCAGTCGCACTTTAATCAGGAATATTGGGAGGAGTGTGCCTAGGAAGGCGTGCTGAGGCTTTTAAAGACCTGACTAATAAGATATGTCAAAGGGACCTGGGTGCAGCCAGTACTGATATGCAGACCTTCCTTATCAGCTTAGGATCCTGCTTCACAACACCTAGCACCAAAAGCACCCAGATACAGGTGGCATATTAACAATGCAGCATATTCCAAATAAACAGCGCAAACTATCTCAAGGCAGCATTCGATGTGCTTAATATGTCTTTATTTATTTATTTAGAACAGCACTTCTATCAGACTGAGACATATCTTATCACATTATTGCAGATATTAGTATAATACTCCTTAATTATTTTTAGAGTCAGACTGATAATAATAAAATAATAATACAAGGAAGAGAAATTTAACTTTTTTATAAAGTACTTTTCAAGATATAAATCAGAAAGTGCTTTACAACAAAGCTAAAATAAAACTGATATGAAACACAACTGGTAAAAAAATTGAATAAAAAAAAAAATAAAAAAGGAAAGCTGAGAACATTCCTATCAAAACCGATGCTCATTTAAAAAGATCATTCTTCAGCTGTAGGTGCACTGTTTATACAGAACACACAGCGAGAAACAATGAGTTCTAACATGTGGGTGCCACAACAACCTGATCAGATGGCACCAGAGTCCTATGTAATGAGATATGATCCCAAACGCTCAGAGATTCAGTGAAGAACCCCTAAAGTCCACATCAATTGAAATGAGTTATTAACTAAACAGGAACATGTTCACAAGCACCAAGACAACAATAACCATAAAAACAATACAAAAAGTTAATATAATAATTTCAAACCTGTGATTACACATACTCTAAGGAATTAAGTGGCATAGAACAGGTGTGATTATTACCAAATTTGGACCAAAAGCAGAAAGCACGAGCCACGGAGACAAACCGTGTAACAGTCTGTAGAAACTACAACACGACAACCGAAACAGAACAAAGTATCTTCAAAATCATAGCCACAGAATATTTTAATAAATAAAATAAAAAACTTAAAAAGTGAAAGTGTATAATATACAGTAATATATAGTTATGGATATGGGAATATTTCTCACTATAAATCCAATATGTTAAATAAATGGATAGTATGAAATGGTTTAAGGTCTATTTCACCTTTGAAACTTTCAGTTGGCTTTTTATCGGATATAGTACACCATAATCTTTACTTGTAAATAGCTGTTAGGGACCATTCATCTTTTTTCAGAGCAACTTTGTCATGTTTATAGCCCGTTAAGAGGGCTGGAGCCTATCCCAAACTGTAAGCTGTTGGGGAAAAAGATACACCCTGAGCAAGTTGCATGATCACACTCATCTCTACAGTTAGTCACCAGTTAACCTAATGTGCAGGTTTTTGGACTGTAGGAGGAATCGGAGTACCTGGAGAAAACCCACACATTATGAGAAGAAAACAGCACTGAAGCAGAGATTTGAAAGAACAGTGCTAAACAAAAAAACAAATATAGAAAATTTTACATTTTTGGGTGAAATGACTATAACCTGATACATATCGAGGCATGTTTTAATGGTAAAATTATTCTCCTCTAATTGGATGACTTCAAACATATAGCTATAACCTTATATAAGCTATAACCTTCTACATTGGCTCCCTGAAGAAGAACTGAGCTACAACAACATCTAATTTCCCTTCGGGGATTAATAAAGTATTTTTGATTTGATTTGATATGATAAAAAAGTGACACTGCTGCACAAGCAGCATCAATTCAAAATACAAATGAAAAGTTTTACATTCTACTATTGTACACAAACCATCAGAAAAAAAATGCCAGAATTAAAACCAGTGACCAGAATTAAAGAGATAACAATAACTTATTTGGTAGTAATTATAATAGATTATTTAATGTTGAATTAATCAGGAGGCATATGTTTTCATCTGAAAAGGTAATTAGCCTCAGGGCTTCAGTTATCACAAGAAAATCCAGGTCATTCCAGACGATCCCTGGGGGGGACAGTTTTGCATACACTCACAGCAGAGCAAATCCCCCAAGAGAAAACCATTCCCCCAAGAAACTCTGACCTGACAGTTTCTTTGAGGCTTTAGCATATCTTGTCTGAATTTTAATAAGAAGAATTGCAAATGGGATTGAGATGTAGTTATCTTGAAGCTTACGAATTGGTCTTTTGGTTTACAGCCTTTGATCACTTTGTGCACCTTCATACGTTTGATGCCTGTTTTCCATTCCTTCATTTACTTTAGAAGAAAAGTAATTTAAAAATCCAAGTATATAAATAAATGCATTTTTATGTTTATGTCCATATGGGTTTCATGAACTAAGCCAAGTAATAGTATGTGAATAAAATGACCCAGATTTCATAATGGTCCATTAATCATTTGCTATCAAGCAGTACATTAATACACCATCCAATTTTTTTCTCCAACATCTAAGAACAGGCAGTCTCTCTTATTAATGCATTTTTGAATCTTTTTTATTTTTGTGGTCTGGAAATTCTAATTACTGTACATGTCTGCACAGTAATTTTACCTCTTGTGCCTCATCTCACCCTGTACATGTGAGAACTGACACGTGGATCTTTTGGGGATGATGATACAATTTAAGAAGCGTTTTATTTTTCTCCTTTTGTTCTTTTCCTGAATCAAATGCCCAAAGTAAATGGTGTCAGTTTACAAGCATTTGATTACAGAAAGTGTCTCTCTACTTTAAACTGGACAAAAAAGGTATCACAGCCAAAATGTTCCATCCTGAGTTGTGACAAAGTCAATTTGATGACTTATTGTTTCTATTAGTGCACTTTTACAAATTGCAGTGCACACACAGAACAGACAATGCATGTTGCTAGAAGAGACACGAGAATGCTGATTGACGAGAATTATGGCTCATATATATGAATAAAATCAAAACCCCTACATCAGAGAAAACTAATGTGTCTAATATAATTTTTAAGATGTCTAATGTTACAAAGCAACAATGTTGAAATGTATTTTTTATAAAATTATAACAACAGCTCTAATGGCACCCCTTCCTCCCTTTATCTGTTTCTCCCACTCACTCCTCCAACACGGTGCAGCTGTTTCGATCAAAACAAGCACATGATCTTATAAGTCCACAGTCTATTTACATAAAACCACAAGCAACTTAAAATAATTTGAGTTTCTGGAGCTGTTTATTTTTTATGATACACCTTGTTTTCTGTTGGATCTATTACCTGTTTGTAATATGTTTGTAGTTTTATGCAATTTACATTTACAGTTCTGAATTCATTGTATTGTGTCATATTACTTATCTTACATTTGTTTGTGCATTGTTGTTTTCTGTCAGGTTTAGTGGTCAATTATCTTCAGCATTACTTCTAGATGCTCTTTGTCTTTAGTTTCTCCTTGTGTCTGTGTTTTTATTCAGTGTTTGCCTCAGTTGTCTTGGTCAGCACACCAGTTTAAAGTCTGTTGATCAGTTCCCATTGGTTCTCACTCTGCAATTACTCTTCATCTGTACTTAGATACCCAGGTTTCTTTCATTCCTTGTCAAATCATATTTTTACTTGCCTATATCATGCTTCTGGTGTTGTTTCCATTTATTTATTTTTTCTTTTGTGCTTCAGCCTTCAAAACTAGGTCGATGTTTTTGTTTTATTACCCGGTGTCCCCTTGTAAGCTGTTTGTTTTATTACAATTATTATTTTCACTGAATTATTTGTGCTCTGAGTCTGTTATATTTTTCTACACAATCACCAACTTTATGACATCAGTACAGCATTTTGTAAGGAAAAAAAAGTAATCCCATTTATTACAATCAAGCAAAGTAAAACATAGACAAAATTACTTTAATGGAAAAGAACACGAGGTTTTAGTGTAAAGAGAATACAAAAATGTGGGTTGGTTTAAAACAATTTTAAAAAGACACAACTTGCCTTAATGCTTAGAGGAGCACTTAAAAGACCACACTGATGTCATAAATGTAACCTTAATACAATACATATACAGGACAATTAATTTCTTTCCTTTCCTTTCTTTTCTTATGTCCTCCTACTGCTGCAGTAGTTTTTAATACTAGAATTACACTCTCACTTACAAAACACAAAATGACTGTGATACCTCCTGCAGAGTTTTAAGCAGTGGGCATTGCGGGATTTCAGAGTACTTCAGATGAAGTTGCACAGCCAGAAAAAAGGGAATCCAGAGGAAGTAAAACCTGACTGAATTTTTTGTGACAAAATACCCCAGTCTGGCTCACTATGACCAGCAGTCAGTCGAAGCCTGCAGTGTTGTTTCCCTGTCACTGCTGCTCCTAAATCTCTGTCTCTCATCATTTTTTTTCTTTCATTTCTCTCATCTGTTCCTGCTCTTTTCATTTACTTTTTTCAAGGTGCAGAAAAAACAAACAAAAACAAACAAACAAACAAACAAACAAACAAAAAACAGAGACAGAAACCTAAATAAAGAGTTTGTTAAAAGCCTTCTTGTAACTCATCTCAACTATTTCATTAAGGGAATGGAACATCTTAATCAAGGATTTACTAAGCTCACTTGAATTGCTCAAGAGGACAACCGCTGTTTGTTTTCATCCCAATATTTTCTTTAAAACTACTTTGTGCAAAAGTGCTGATAGAAAAATGTGTGCTTGCTAATTAAATGGAAACTACATATATTGCATTTAAATATGAAAAAACACACATTCTGACTTGAAAACATTGTGAGTGTTTTGTCTTGAGGTAAACTGTTGTCATGATTCAATTTTCTTGAACCAAAGAAATGCGGGACAAACTTGACAAGCCTATCCTCCAGTGACTAGCAGACTAATGAGCTGGCAGATTGCAGACACAACTGACATATTGCGGAGCGACATCAGATAAAATAAAGAATCTTTTCAGCAAACCTTGTCATATCTTTTGTGCTTTGAAACAAGAAATCGTTTAGCTGTAAAATTGTCTGAGCCTCAGTTCTTTAAACCAGGTCGGATATCTGTCCACAGCTGTTCTCTTGAGTCCATAGCTAACTGTAGTAGACAGTTTGCCAATATTCAAAAATAAATAAAAACATGACCACATATTTTGGCAAACACTAAAGACATTTAAACTTCCATTTTTATTAAGTTAAAGATCATATATTTATCTTCTTTTATGTTTGTTTGTTTTTTACTTCATGTTAATTCACAACAGTGGATTCTGTAGACCAAACTAAAACTGTTTCAGTGTCCTCTTCTAAAAAAATAAACACACCAAGCTGATTTGTACCCTTACATTGAACTCTACAAAATTTCAAGCAGAAGTATTTAAACAAACTGCTCTTCTTCTGCACAGAGTATTACAACATAGCCAGCACTGAATTTCAACAAAACAGGAGATGGGTGCAATGTGAAGCTAAGAACATTAGCGATCCTGCCACCTGAGTTAATTATGTTTCCATCATGAACTAAATAAATTATTCTACAAGACCACATCTGTCTTATCGCAAAATCCTAAAGTATTAGAATGCTGATGCCCAGATTCATACACTCTTGAGACAAAGCATGTCCTTGCCAGGGTTGACAGTTGTTGGACTTTGAAACGAGAGTAAAAATCCTGCAGTGTTACTATTTTACAATTTATGTGTTGCTGGAGCTACAGGGGCTTCTTTTTCAGGGTAATTTAATTTTCCTTTCAAGCCAATTCTTATTTCTGACCCAGTTTCATTTCTAGTGGAAGCTAGCATGGTAAAATTCTGCATGGGTAATTATACGGTGTCAATGAATAGGCGTTTGTGGAGGTCTGACCTAAATGCTTTATTATGATCACTGGTAATATTTTTATCTCTTTTTTTTTTTACTTGTCATTCTGAATTCATGAATTTGTTGTGGTTACATAAATCATGTTTATCACTTTTTACACTATATATGCAGACTTTAAACTAATTTGTAAAATGTTGCCATGGTATGCAGTTGAAAAATTTGGGGGCATTGTTACTATATAAAACTTTATAGGCTAAGGTCAAGTTTGTTAAACAAGTAGTTATAGACAAGTAACAACTAAGTTATAAAGCAAAATGTTTCATGATGATAGATGTCGATAGCAAATACATCTTAAATAACTTGATAAACCTGCAAATAGTTAAAGAAAAAAACCTAAAAAGGAGGAATAAATAAAAAAGTGAAGATAATAACAGTGAAAATGTCCAACCTGGCATCTCTCCCTCACAAAAACAAGTATTTTATTTTATTTTTTTAGGTTGCCCAAAATGTTTTATTTAAAGAAAAATAATTGCACATCAAAAAATACTAGTGTCATTTGAATCCTGCAGTGTGTGTGATATTTGCATGTTTCTTATTTGCATAGAACTGAGAGGTCTGACAGCTAAAACACCTATCAGTTGCTTCAAGTTAACCACTTCTGTGGAGCCGCAGTAGCCTGCCAACATGAATCAAGTACTGATATGAATGAAATACAGGCTGAAGTTAAACATAGGTATGCTCTACTTAGATGTTTTAAAGGTACCTTCAGAGATGTGATAGCTCCAAAGACAAATCAGCTCAAAAACTATCATCAACTGGACAGAAAGCGTATGATTTCTGCCAACAACTAGGCATATCTGTGTATTTGAATTAGCCTCTTATCAAATGCCAGATCCTGGCTGTATTTGATGTGGAACACTGGTGTGCATGACATGTTGTCTTTTGATGATGTTAATAGAGTCTTATCACATCTGAAAAGCTCAAAATACAGCCCACTGTGCTGCAAAGAAAAATAAATAAATAAAGATAAACAAAGGATTGAGGACACTTCCTTCAGCCTCACTGATGCATGTTAGTGTAGACATGAAAGCAGCTTGATGGCTTTTGCTTTTTTAGTGCATTTTTCCCAGGGTAATTGTAGATCCCGCCTTACTTTTAAAGCCCTGCCAGTCTGCCCAAACTAAATGACAACCCAGTGCTAAGTGAATTACAGAAAGGAGAGGGAGCCAAGAATCACCTTCCTCTGACTCTCTGCTAAGTGGTCAGATTGTGTGGTCATGTCCTGTGCATTAAAATGTCTCTTTCCTTGGCAATTTCTCCCAATACATCTCAAGAAATGTCTGTTACAAATGCAACTCAATTAATTCACAGTATTTTAGTCCTTGACAAGCAGGAACAACTTAAGAGGTGCACATTTTGACACATGATGATATGTAGTAACACAGGCAGGAAATAGGAAACAAAAATCAAAGTTAAACAATATGCAATGAATAAGAAAATTAGATAATGCTACTTTAAATACTGTTCAAAGCATAATGTTGATCTCATTGTCTAATGGTATAAATGCAAAATGCTATTGAGGATTTTTTAAAGTCATCTTACCTTTGTGGTTTACAGTATGACATCTGTAGCTATGAAATGCTGTCTAGTGTCTCAAAGTAGATATTAATACTGCAGTTTATGCATTACAAATAAGTCTGTAAATGTTAGAATGTGACTTTGTTGTGCTTATTAGTCTTTCAAAGCAGGATTTCCCCCCCCCCAAAAAAAAAAATAAAAAATAAAACAAAAAAACAAACATAACAACAAAAAATATATATATATAGTATAAATACAGTGACAATTGTAACTAGAGACTTTGTCATTTATTTGTTTCTTAAACATGAGTTAATGAGGAATTTAAAATATGGAACAATGTTTGCTTTACATGCAAAGGAAAAAAAATATGATTTTTTCCATAAAATACAATCAGTTGTGGTTTTAGCTGTGGGGTCAATGTAGGTGATTGCCAAGGGCGCAATCTGTTTGGGGCACATGAGCGCTTGCACCCAAAGAAAAAGAAAAAGCCAGATTTGTAAACTGCTTATTTCCACGTGAAGTTATTGGTGGTTAGTACTGGTGTGCCCCTTCTATCATGTTAGATTACATCTTACAGTTATTGGGGAGGGTTGTTTGATGCAGGGGGCATTGATGGCTGGTTCACATAGGGCGCAAAACTAGCAAAGATCACTACTAAATGTAATGGTAGGTGTGCAAGATTTTGATTTTCATTAGTCAGAATTATTTAATTTATATCATTTTAAGTTTTTAGGCTGAAACAAACCATTCAGAAATTTTAATTATGAAATACTGTATTTCAATTGTTCAAATCTAGGTGGATTTCTATTTTAATGATTTAAGATGTTTAAATGTGAAAGCTTCTTGGATCAAAAAGAGAATCATCATCAAGAGTTAAACAAAAGTTCCAGTTCCAGTCATCCAGTTTAAAGGTGGAATATGGAACATGAATGCCATAACAACTGCAAACTACCTCAGGAAAAAAAAAAATTTAATTTGAAATTTTTAGAGTTTGTAATAAAATCAGGCTTTAAAACTGAACTCCTCAAATTTGCTGTTTTAAAGTCCTGTAAAAGAGCTTTTTCATTTGGTTTAAATCATGCAGCCTGCATTTTACAAGGGTGAGGAAACAAAATTATATTAGGAAACAGAGAATATTGTGCATTAGATAAGCTTGCCAAAAGCAACCAAATTTAAATTCAAGTAAAAATGTATCATTTTCCTAATAGCTTCAGGGTATTCTTAGTAATCTTCTCCACTTTGGTTGAGTTTTCCACTTAGAGGACGGTTGCAAAGCTGCATACAAACATGACTTACATAAATTGTGGTTTAATGGGAGCTTTATTGTTTATGCCTTGAACTATCCCAATATTTACTAAAGATGCAAATTCAAGCATCTCAGAAATGCTATTATATAAGTGCTTTGAGATAGAGCAAATCTCACTATCTTTCTGTTTCGTTTATGATGTAATGCATCTCAAAATATCAACATATATCAGGCAAATATATTTTTAGACAGAATAGATTGATATGCTGAGCAATAAGGTGAAAAAAGGCACTGACAGTGATGAAATATAGATAGAACTGGACAAGTAGAAAAAAATGATAAGGACTGTTGAAAAACAAAAATGACGGGAGGGAGAATTACATGGAGGAGAAAGGAGAAAGTACGAGAGGACACATGAGAATACAGTCATGAGCCTAGTGAGCTGTAGCGCTCATGGCTGGGCTGTGGTGCTCATTATTGATGTAGTAGAAAATTTGCGCTGACAGGAAACTAAGCTGCCAGCTGTCTCACCCCCCTCTGTTCGCCATTACGACATTATCTCAGAAGGATGGCCAACTGTGGCAGTGTATCCAATCACCCGAGGTGCCCCCGGCATGTCCAGAGCTGACCTTAAGTCTTAGAGTGGAAATGTGCACTAAAACAGGTGTACACACAGAAGCTATGAAATGGCAAATCTGATAAACATTCATTCACAGATGGACATGCAGTCACACATCCCACTACCACACGTCCACTGGGTAAAACCTACTTCCCTTCAACAGTATTAATGATGTCCCAACATAGTGAGCATGTCACTGCTAATCAAATAGCATTTTTTTAATTGGAACAAATTGTCGTGTGACAAAAAGTATAACATGACTTCATGATACTGATATGGTACAGTAAATGGCCTGTGTTTGTAAAGCACTTTTCTAGTCTGCACCACAAGCTACATTCACCCATTCACACCCACAAACACACTCACATAACCTGATATGAAATGTAAATAGTACTAGTATATAAAAATGGTAAGATGAAGAACGCTGCATTGAACAAACTGCATGAAGCAAATGTGTTACATCTATGATGTCTCTTAAATATATTCACTTAAGGATATTAAAGGATTTTAAAACTGATGTTTGAAACTGTGTTTAAAAACATGGAAAAAATAACAAAAAATTCCATAGAAATGTGTAATTTATAATATACCAAGAAATATACATGTATTCATATATATTAGAATTATTATGCTTTGGACAATGAATTGTCTTCTGTTTAACAATGCCAGTACTTCACTGCACAAAGTGAGTTTGATATGAAAAACCCATTTGCCACACCAAAAATTTAACATCAGTAATCAAGATACAAAAGCTAGCTCTTTTATCAACACTGTTTATAGACATCAGGGCAAGGAAATACAAGAAAAGTCTGGGTTCTCATGATAGCCCTTCAAAATGTTTTTACTGCTAACGTCCATACTAATCTGATGTAAAAAGATATACACTTGTGTGAATTTTTCCATTTTCAATGGACTAATGAGCTTTCCAGGGTTGGGTATTGGAATAAACATGTATGATGGATGGATGGATGGATGGATGGATGGATGGATGGATGGATGGATGGATGGATGGATGGATGGATGGATGGATGGATGGATGGATGGATGGATGGATGGAGATATGACAATCTTAACCATATAAACCACTTCTGGAAGAGTCAGGAAGTTGGATCATAAAAAGCAAAATGCTTCATAATGAATTTTGTTTGGAAATGTCCATTATCTTAGTCCATTTTATTCTGTTATTGTTACACGCTTGTATCCACAGATGGGAGGACATGGAAAAGTGAAAGTGATTGAGAATACGCCTGCTATGCTGAGATATTTTGCTGTAATATAATTATTGAGGCATCCATGCAAGCTCAGGCAAACTATAAATATATGGCCACAATATTCAATAGACAAAGCAAAAACCTATAACTAATTTAATGTGAATAACAGGAGGTAAAAGAGACAAAGATCACATTTCTTTGATTGCATATATTGAATAAATTAGATGAGCAAGTCCTATGCACATATTAATGCCACCTTGGATGGAAGGACAGCATCCATTTGTAGATCTCCATGGCACCTTATGCATTATGCACATAATAATGAGCTTCTTCATGCCAAGATAGGGGAGGTGATGTGCCTGTTCATAAACCAGTCTCATTAGAANGATATGACAATCTTAACCATATAAACCACTTCTGGAAGAGTCAGGAAGTTGGATCATAAAAAACAAAATGCTTCATAATGAATTTTGTTTGGAAATGTCCATTATCTTAGTCCATTTTATTCTGTTATTGTTACACGCTTGTATCCACAGATGGGAGGACATGGAAAAGTGAAAGTGATTGAGAATACGCCTGCTATGCTGAGATATTTTGCTGTAATATAATTATTGAGGCATCCATGCAAGCTCAGGCAAACTATAAATATATGGCCACAATATTCAATAGACAAAGCAAAAACCTATAACTAATTTAATGTGAATAACAGGAGGTAAAAGAGACAAAGATTACATTTCTTTGATTGCATATATTGAATAAATTAGATGAGCAAGTCCTATGCACATATTAATGCCACCTTGGATGGAAGGACAGCATCCATTTGTAGATCTCCATGGCACCTTATGCATTATGCACATAATAATGAGCTTCTTCATGCCAAGATAGGGGAGGTGATGTGCCTGTTCATAAACCAGTCTCATTAGAAAATAAAAAAAAGAGATTTTCTGGGATATGTAGAAATGTTACTTATACACCCATAAAACATCCCCAAATGCTCTTTAAGAGACAGAAAAAAGAAAGAAAACAAAAAACAGCTGGCCCTTCGAATCTCCAGGTTAAAGTATCGCACCGCTCCTGTAAATTCACATCAAGTCAGGTGACTGGCATGACAGAAGAAGCACAACAAGCTCCCTACACCAGCCATTTAATTACACTCAATATCGAGTCTTTTTAAGGCAGCATTTTACTTTGTCTGTGTACATCATGCCCAGCACAGAGCTGAATCTTTAAAAAAATCTTTACAAACAACAGTTTTTCCACCTCACTGAATTCTTTTGTGCCTTTGACTGCCTCTGAAACCTCTTCTAGACAGAAGAGGAGCTGGATTTCTCACTACATCTACATGTAGGGGCTTGTCAAAATATCTTCAGTGCAGTGACCAGCAAGACCCAAGAGATACTCTCTTAAGTGGAAAGTCTCGTCATCACTGAACAAGTAAAAGTAGTCACTGACCTCTGTAGTGAGTGTCCCTCAGATACAATACAAGGCTGTCTTCCTGGTTTACTCCACAAGAAACACATGCCATAAAAACTATTTATTCATAAAAACCTTTAGTTTTTTTTTTTTTTATATTATTGAACTTGTCTCTACTACAAGCATTAAATGACAATATAAAACATTAAAAAATGGTTATTATAAATAGTCCATATAAGACTTATCTCTGTACCAGTAGTGACTTTTTAGATGTACTCAGTATCAGTTTTCCAGCAATAAACACTTTATTTTACTTGCCTTTTAAATGTACTAGTAATACTGACTAAAGCAACTTTATATATATATATATATATATATATATTTTTTTTTTTTTTTTTTTTTTTTTTTTTTTTTTTTTTATTTTTTTTTTCTTTCTTTCTTATAGCTACAAAACAATTAAACCTAATATTTATGAGTGGCTGTGGATGGACAATGAGTGGATGAGACCTTGTGGATTATACTCAGGTCTCACTATGGTTATCATCTGATTTTCTTACACTATAAAGTCAATATCTTTGGTTGCAATCAAAACATATGCAGTTATTACTATTTCATGGTTCGACTTTTACAGATTCACCACTGCATGGATTTTTCAAAAATATTCATCCAAAAATAAAAAAATCTAAAATACTGCGCTTTTGGCTGTTCGTTTACCTCCCAACACTGCAGTCGGTTGATGACCCAGCACCTCTATCTGAAGACAAGGCGCCTCCTGAAGAGCTGTAAAGCTCTCATTAGTACCTGTGCAGTCACATTGTCACCTTCATCGCACTGCACAGGTCTTTTATCACCATCATCAGTCAACTAATGCAACGCTATAGTCATCACTGCACGCGGAAGTGCAGTGCAGAGCGGAGCGATCAGCTTTTCCCCTGTTACCAGACGTGTCTTTCTCCGCGCCGGTCCACAAGTGCTTCTGTTACTCTGTTTATTCAGAGCGATTCTTTCACCATGGATAAGTAAACAACATCCTTAAATGATTGAAGAGAGCTTGCTTTAATTACTCCTGCTATTGTTCATCTTGAATTGACAACTGCTCTCTCACTCTTTCGGGGAAAGAGTCTTTCCCCGTTTGTGTATAGACACCCAAAAACCCACCCCCTCAACGTAGTCAGCCCACTCTGTTGCGCTGTGTGTGTGTTGTGTTTATTATCATCTCTATAGTCTGTTTAGCTACACAAATATGATCGCATTTGTCAATCACAGTATTTTATTTTTGAGAATCACTTTTATTTTCAAAATTGACCAGATTGTCTCGTGTGTCTTGGTGTATCCCTACTTCGCAAATTTTTATCTATTGCGGGGGAGTCTGGAACCAATTAACTGGTTGCTGGTTTGCTGGTTCCGGCTCGTTCCGTCAGGCTGCTTCGTCAGGAGCTCATTTATATTCATTATCGAATTTGCTGGACTAAGATTGGCTAACAAACTAACCTATGTGAGCAAAGAATACTGTTTCATGCCCTGCTGCGCATGGCAACGTCAGACGTTCTCTCTTCCTGTTTGCTACGTCTTATGCTACAGCTTTTAGCCAGCAGACTGCTAGGCGTGGTTTCAACTGAGCTGCCGAATACTAACAAACAAAGGAGTTGTGACAAAACAGATACAGGCCGTTCGAATTCCGGAATGAAGTCGGGTGTTATCACCACCTGTGTAGTTTCTAAAATATTTAACAGAAACCTCAGAAAAAATGTTTTTAATGGAAGGGCCTCTTTAAATTAATGAGCATATAGCTACTTGTTTTGCTTGGACTGAGCAGAACAGTCTGTTTAGTGCTGATTAGCTGACCAAGCTGATTCGTTGCCATGTAAACATATTTAACAAATGTGTTATATGCTGCCCAACAATTGATTAAATTAAAGCAAAGTTCTCAAAGTACCACTGTGCTCTCCAGATAGCTATAGCTAGCCTTTAGTCTTGTTTTAGTTAATTCTGTACTGGAGATTCAACTGTGACTGTTTTTCCATGCAAGCCATTTACAAGCTTTTTGTTATCAGTTAATTGATTTCTTAATCCTGTAAAAACTATGTAAGATTCTTTGTTCTTTCTTCTTTTGTTTGGCATGAAATGATCAATCAATATGGTGTACTTATATTGAATTCAAAATACCTTTTTTTTCATATGATGCATTGTGTTGTGAAAGTAAAGACATGACTAAGGCATTTAAAACTGCATCACACAAACAGCCCCCCATCCCCTCTCCCCATTATAGGTGTTTTAACTCAGAAGCAAATTGGCATCATGTTAATATTTTCCAGCTTTCCAGAATGTCAAAGATGATGGCTGAATGCTACTGAGTTTTCATGTACTTTGCTTGAGGTAAATGCCACAATGTGTACTGCAGATGTGTTTAATATGAAAAAAATGTGTAGACCTTACATGTTTGTTCAGCAAATCTGTAATGAAATGTGCTCTTTCAGCCCCTTGCACAAGTATTTACAGCTTGCCTATAATGGTATCATACTTACAAAAATGGATGGGGGTTGGGGAGCCAAGTGTTCAGCAGGGCTTTAAGCTTGAAGTATTTCTCACTTTTTACTGCCCGGCTGCCAGGGGAGTTTCACATGGGCTGTTTTTGACTCTCTTTCACCCCAACGTTGCACAAGAGTGCATTCTTGAGGCTGACTGAATAAAAATGCCATGTCAACGAGCAAGAAAGAAAGAAAATCTCCTCCTGGAGCTGTCAGTAATCTTCCTTTTTTGCTTTTACTATTGAAAGCTAGTTAAAAAAAGTTAACCTTTCTCACATAAATTGGCTAAAAAGATTTACTTTTTGTATGACATTCTCTGTGGAGATGCCACAGGGAACCAGGGCATCTGCTCTTGGAGAGAGATGACAGAGCTATTGTTAGGACCAGCAGTTCTCTGGCTTCATCCCCTCTGTCCTTTTTCTTTCTCATTCTTTTACTTTATCCTTATGAAACCTGACAAAAACTACAAACAGACATTTAAACAGCACAGACCAAGGCTTACATATGTCTATTTTAAGTTATTAATTTCAAAATTAAAATCCTGTGAGACAATTCTGTCAAATTAATGATGTCAGATAAAAACAGGTTTCATGATAGACAGCAAACTCTTTTAAATGAAAAAGAAAAAATCTGAATAAGGATTGTGCTGCTCCCTTATCAGGTCTCTTTCGTCTTGCTGCAAAGACAAGAGATATTTATGTAAAACAAAATGAGTAAAAAACAATAATGTTGACTGTATAATGGTGCTGTAGAAAAAAAAAACAGATCAAGACTTTTTTTTTTTTGTTCTGAGAAGCTACAGATTTCAGAAATCTGACAAAATGAAATTGTTTTTCTTTAGCTGTAACATAGGCCACACAGAAGATGATCTAGGTGTCAAGACAACTGGGATTTGCACACAGGAATGACTGGGACCAGATTTAGTGCAGATGACAGAGGAGACCCCTAATCCATCATCTCAGAGATTACTGGAACATGACACATCACACTAACAAATCTCTTTAATCATTTCCATACTCCATTCTCAGCCAGTGGTGCTGCTGGAAGAACAATAAGGGCTCAGGGGAGAGAAGCTGTCACAGAATATTTTCTCTACGGGCCTCGCTTGCTTGCCTCATGACACTCACAAGCGGCTTAAGTTTCACTAATATGGTAGAACAACTCTGGATGGGGCCAAGTCAATTGAGGCAGACCAGTGTTTTTTTATAAGAGGGCTGTTAAAGAGGCAAAGGATATTGGGATGAGCAGACGATGCTTGTCTTTGATGTCCCGTGGGCTCCGACAAATCCCTCTGTTGCAGAAAGGGCAATTAGTCTGATGAAGCGGATGTGTCATCTGAGTCAATCTTATTACACCCTGAGAAAACAGACTGTCTCAATCATTTTCCTTCAAGAAAAGATAAGGTCTGTAGGTTACTTTGAAGTAGATAAGTGCTTCAGAAGACCAAGAGAAGTTAATAAATAAATAAAATATATCTTGCGTGGGATTGAAAAAACTAAATAACAAAATAAACATTTGTTAGCCCTTCAGGACCTAGTAATAGGTTGCAATTTAAAACTTAATTGGGAAAACACTATTATTTTGGGGTGCTAATTAAGGTTTATCTGCCTTTAACACATGGATTAGGTTTAGCATTTAGACCATTTCATCCTCTACAGTCCCTAAAGAGAAGCGGATACATTATACTGTATATCATAAATGGAGGCGCATGTTTTGTTTTGGTTTGTTTTTCTAGTCCCAAAATTTGTAATAATATAGAAAATGCAATGTATAACTGTCTCTCAGCAATGCAAATTTACATTCTCTTGATGAACTAGCAACTAACTTGACACACACACACACATATAGATACTGAATTATGATTTGAGAATATCTTGCATTTAGTAGACATTAAATACAGTGACGTAATAAGTACTCTGAGACAAATTTATTCCTGGTAATCATTCTAGGAAATAATTATTAATTACATAACTTTAATTTATTATTAAGCATTTAGAAATTAATTTCCATCTATCAATTTTCTCTTCCCTATATCTAAATGGAGAAAGAAACCCAATACCTTCTTGCTGCAAAGCCCTTGTGCTAACTAAGTAATTATTGCACAGCCTAAAAATGATCTGTCAGTTGTTTAAATATTGTCAGCTGTTTAAATATTAACCACCCAAGAAAGTGCATGTTTTTCAAGTAATCACAACATTTGTCAAGTTGTTTTTTATCTAAATTACATAACCACTCACATGTGCACACCTATGTTGAGCTAATGTTTTTGATAACATACTAACTACTATATAAAAAAAAAAATACACAGAATTTTGAAAACAATGTACTTAGAAACAAAAGGCAGCATAAGGATAGATATATTTAGCAGTTCTCACATGTTTTAGTACTTTTCTTTTAATATGTACCTTGACCAGTGATAAAACTCTAGGCACAATTGTTCACATTTCAAGTCAATATCCAATTCTACTCCCACATTCCACTTAGCTCTGGCACGAACAGGATGACTCATACATCTGTGAAGCTGTGAGGTACCGAACATGTCACAAGGTTAGAAAAATGAACAGCTACTGTTTGAATATCATTATTTGCACCGATCTGGTGAAAGGAATTTTGGCTCTGTGTGCCAAGTTTTGAAAAGTTATTCTGCCCTCACTTGGCACCACAAATACATTATATTTGACTTGACTTTAAGACTGATAATATTACCATATCAACATTAGTAATTATGATAATAAGCAAATTATTTCATACTGGAAAAGAAACTAAATTTGCTCAAATAGGTCTGTGAAATATTCAGTATTTTTAGCATTACTGTTGGTATTAGTAAAATTAAATTTTATGTAACCTGTGTGCTCCTGCACTAATCAAACATGTAAATATAAAAAAAAAAAAATCTAAAGTAGAATACAGTAAGGCACAAGGCAACAGCTGTGAAGCAGTCTGCTATACATGCTCAAATTATATGTTCTAACAAGTTTGATCCAGCTTAAGGCATAGGCAAGTTTATGAATAACTCAGCATCATGTAAAGAAGACTGAACATTTTTGTTTCATCTTGCAAAAAAAGTAAACACTTTCTAAGTTCAATTTTGCGAAAATCCATTTCGAAATCTAAAATGACACGTGTAATGCTCAATTATTTTACTTTTTAAAAGAGCTTGGTAAGCATTTGGCACGGTTTATATATTCATATTTATAAACTCAAATTATAAACTGACAAACCTTCTGTTTCATTAGCCTGGCTTACAGGTTGACAGAACTGGATAATAGCAGCAGTAAAAAGAGAACAATTCTGGCTTAGTCTTAGAGCACAAATGTTGTTACAGTCAGTGAGGAAGAACAAAGTCGATGGCAGTGATTCACCCCAACCTGTTGACAGAGCTGTGCATGTGCGTCTGTGATGGCAGCTGGGTCCGTCTGCCTCGCTTGGGGCAGCTGAGATAGCTTTGGAAGGGTTTCAAGCCAAACCATGTTCGGATCGCTCATCATCACTATTTCCCTTACTGTTTTCACACAACACACATTGTCTCGTGCTTTTGCAAGACAGTGGAGCTATGTAGAAATTTCAGAACGTGGGCGTGAGAGACAAAAATTGAAACTGCAAGTAAGAAAGTAAAAAAATAAAATAAAAAAATGCATGTGCACATTCCTATGATTTATATAATGTTAAAATGTATATTTTATTTTAATGACCTAATGATATGTTAACTAATGGATAATGTGCGTGTCATGCATTGCCACAAGACAGGTAAATGTTTTGACACCTGTGCTCTCATCTGCTCCACTGCAGGAGGACTAATATTAAGTCATCATTTAATACTGTTACTTCCATATCCTTCAAATGTGCACATGACTGCTTAAGTATGTATGTTTCTACTGGATCATCTAGCCTTAACATTTATTTAAAGAAATATTCATAGAAATTATCGAAGCCACATGATCATTACTGTCACACAGTGGTTGCAATGGCACACACATCCTCACAACCTGTGTTTAAACTGCACACACACACACACACACACACACACACACACACACACACACACACACATAAAATTCAGATTTCTCATGATAAGGTTTACTTGACTATCAAATGACATAACAAATAGAGAAAGGGACAGAGAGAAAAAGTAATAATTTAACAAACTATGCAGGGAAGATTAAAATTTAACGCAAAGAAACATGCTTGAAGCCAGTACTTAAAAATATTAAGAGCTTTATTTGTCGTTGCCATTTTCAGAATCCCATTCAAAGTCTGTCACACTTTGTACCCAGCCATATGAGAGTGAGCATGTCCAAAAAACCACAACAAGAATTTTTTTTTAATCATTTGTTTTACATTGTGTATATTAATATGTACAATATAAAGACCTAAGAAACAAATAATTAATTAACATGAAGGGGATAGATTTCCATGTGCTGTGTTCTTGAACCACTGTATTAATAGGGAAATAAGGTCACCATGAGTACAGTGAACAATGCTTGTACTGTCAGTCTGGGAGAAGGATAAGTGTTGTTGAGTGTTGTGTTCACCAGGTATTTATGGAAACTGTAGCATGCATGAAACTGAAGTTGAGAAAAGTATCGAAATAGTGTATTCATGACAAACACAACCCTAGCCTGTTTTAACAAAAGAGCCCAGAGTTTGTCTCCCCTTCTTTTAAATGTAGGAGGATGGAATAGAAGATTAGTTAAATGTTCACAGGACATGCAAATGTATGCAGAAGAAGTAACAAATATAAATACAGCAGTTTTAAAGTTATTTTTTAAATTTGTTTTTAAGTTAATTACATAATCTTTCCTAAAAAATAGGAACAGTATATTTATTTTCTCACATTGGTCCCCTACTGATGCATGGAATCTGAATACTTAATGTTTTAGAAGATAATTGACCTCCTCTATATGACATTAAAAAGCATCTTAACATGAATCAAATTGTCCAGAATCAAGTCAAAATCTACAAGCAAACTGAAAAGTGAGCTAACTTAAAATGAGCTAAATAAAAAATGGATAATCAAGAAAAAATGAAGCACAACAAATACAAAATATAATTTGTCACTTCCAAAACATATCCAAGCACAAAACAGATATAACTGGTGCCTTGACTAAACCAATTTAGTTGCCTGATCTCAAACACTGAATATTACACCCACTTTGTGTGCGGGCAAAATTAAGTTTAGGCTCAAAGTCTCTAACTTTACTAGATAAGCGCTTGTTTGCTGGTTCCCACCGCTCATGTTTAAGCTGAATAAGATGTGTTGAATGTCACTGCAGTATTTGTTTTAAAATTCTGTCCGTCCGTCTGTTCATCCATCCTCTATACCTGCTTATTCGTAGTCAGGGTTGCAGGGAGTTGGTGCCTATCTCCATTGGTCAATGGGTGAGAAGCGGGGTTACATCCTAGACAGGTCACCAGTCCATCACAAGGCCACATATGGGAAAACAATCACTCACACACTTACACCTAGGATCAACTTGGAGCTGCCAATTAACATCAAGCATATTTTTGGTCCGTGGGAGGACGCCAGACTCTCCAGAGAAAACCCACATATGCAGGGGGAGAATATGAAGACTCCAAGCAGAAAGGTCCATGCTGGGACCTTCCCAGGACATTCTTACTGCAAGGCAACAGTGCTACCCACTGTGCCACCATTTTTTCCATGCCTACATGGAAAAGAGTGTCTGTGGATTTAAGAATAGCAAAATTAAATCATTTCCCCCTGGTAATTGAACTTTCTTAAACAGAAATAGTGTTTTAAAACTACAAAAGTTATGTAAAAAAAAAACAAGCAAAGTGCACTTTTTTTATTACAATAACCTGATTTCTAATGATTCACTTTACAACTGGATGAAATCAGTTCAGGATACAAATAATTAAGATCAACACCTCATCCAGCATACTCATTAAGGTAATACTGCCCACTTAGTGTGGAAAAAAAAAAAAAAATGCTGAATGCTCAAACAATGTATTTGCTGCAAAAAAGTACTGCACTTGATGGCCCACTCCACCTCTGCAAAAAGTTGCCAAGTGCTATGCTGCCGTTAGGCAAAGGACTTCGAGTTTTGTGACACTACGATGCCTTTTTAACTAACATATAATATCATTAGCAACTGGATGACTATAATTTTAAAGTTTTATTTAAACATTTTGGAACTTTAAAATTAATGTAAAGAGCAGGTTTGTGAGACTTGAAAGTACACATAGAAATGGACATTTAAGAGTAATATGTTAGTAACAGAATGCTTGTACTATTACCTTCATCCCTCCTTTAGACAGTTCTACCTTGAGTTTACAGTAATTGCAAGTCTTGTATCTAAGAATCAACCCTCCAGCCATTCTGTTGGTTTATTCATGAGCTGGACAGGGCTTTGGAGGAAGGATGAAAGAGAAAATACAGGACATGAGATGGAAACGGAATTCCAAATAGATTATGATTAAAAAAGTAAACACAATCTCTTGCAATTTGACTATCAATCAGGCCAGCATGTCTCTGGGAGATGGGGGCTAATTAAGCCTCAAATTAACGTTGACTGTTTTCTAATGGAATAATTCAGACAGCCTGTGTTTGTATGTGCCAGTTTCTCATTTGCTGTTCTCATTCATTAAGACAGCACATTTTGGTGGTCTTTCACAAAGGATAATTTTCACTTCAGAAACCAGATCATCCTAAAATACACTGAAACAAACACCTCATTTTATCTCTTCTTCTCCTGCTGGCTTGGTAAGACTGACAGTCATTATCAGCAGCCCAAGAACTAAGTGGAGGATCATGTCTCTATTGCTGGCTGAATGGTAACTAAATATTAAAAAGGGAAGAATGCCCCAAATGAGTGGGCTATTGTAGCATTGTCCATTGTTAAACTGGAGCAACTATGAGTATGACAACAAGTGACTTCAGAAAGAGACTTGGAAAATGGGATTTAAAGTAGGCTTAGAGTCAGTAGTGTATTGGTTGTAGGGAGAAAACTTAGGACAAGAAATGTCTGAACAGAAACAGATGAGTGCCAGTAGGAGTTGCACTCTGTGGACTTTAGTTAAGATTGTCACTTGTTCTAACTACCACATTTAAAAAAAAAAAGTACCATGTTGAGGATATGGCAGAAATTGAGATTGAAGTTTATTCTCTCAAACCATTTTTATTTCTCTTAGGATGTTAGGGCCATTGCTGTCAACTGAGCATATCCATTGTGCATACTGAAACTTTACTCTGCTGAATGACCTCCATTTGAGTTAGTTGAGGAGAAGTTCTACAGTTCAAAGTTGCTTGAGGCCATACTCTGGTAAGTCTTTTGGGAGCTATGCTTTTCTAGTTGTGGCTGTGGTGAAGTCAGACAGGAAGTGGTACAGCATCCTTGTTTGGAGTTGACAGGGCTTTGTAATGCTTGATGGAATTTGTCATTAAAGTTGCATAATGCCTCCTGACTGCTAGCGACAATAACTTATGACATCTGTCTCAGTGTTTCATGTTGGCTGTCACACGCAGTTAAGAGGCAGTTCTCATGATAGTCAACAAGAAGATTGAGCTAATGTTTGTAAGACACTTCTACATTGGTGTCAATTGGCAATAAGATTTCCATCCTATAAAGACAAAGGTAATACTGTCAGCTTCAGAAAACAGCAAAAGAAAGAATTTAATGATATACATATTTTTCGGTTTAATATTTTCACATTCATTTTCATTTGATGCAGGCATAGTATTTCAACATGTCGTTGGCTATTTACACTGGTTTTAAGATGATTAAAAAAACTAAAACAGCCAAATAGATTAAATAACATGAGGTATGGAAAGGTATAGAAAAATAGATGGAAGCAAACCTTAGGGTAATTTTGACATGCTAGGGGGATATGTTATTTACAATAGACTTTGAATCTATCCATCTGCTTGGTTTAGCATCAAATTGGGAACTAAAAGCAACATAGTCAGAGATGAAATGCTTGACTGGGGAGAGGAAATATGAGAAGATAGTACTTTGCCATGGGGAAAGGTATATCTATTTACAGCTTTAGCATCTTGGGAAATAATGGATAACAGTGAGACAAAAGAGCTTCAGGAAAGAATTCACAAATGTACAAGGGAACCAAATAAAAATAAAAACCTGGAACGGGCCAAAAAAGTGCCTCTCAAAGCCTCAGGTTATCAAAAAAATATATATATTTTTTACTACACTGTGGACTAAAGGACAACTAAAAAAAAGTTGATCATGTGATAAAAGCTCTTACAGCAAATGGAACTGTGGCAATAGAGTTACTTTATTCTCTAGTAATGATCATGAGAACACCAAAGTCAGAGGATTAGTGAACATTGGCTCAGGTTTAAAATATGGTTATGGTTTTTCTTATGCAGATAAAGCACACAGGAGGCACTTAGTGAAATCATTGACACTAAATGAAGAAAAGCCCTAAAGCTCATTGACTCAAATACAAATCATTCTGCCTCTCCTGGAAATAATTAAAGACTGTCACATATATGAAGACAAATGGTAGACAGTGATGTTGTCAGGATTTTGGCCTGAGACAACAGTGCCTATGTTTTTTTTTTTTACTTTTTGTCATTACATATTCAGCAGGTTTTCAGTTTCCTGCCTCTCTGTTTACTTGCTTTAAAGCCCATTATGTCTCATTTTACCACCTGTCAGATATGTCAATGTAAGTGCTGTGAATTTAGCAGTTTTATCTTTATTTTGTTTGTATGTTGCACGACCTATTAAATCATATAGTTGTGTAAATGAGTGTGTAATGGGGGGGGGGGGGGGCTATAGCATATGGATGCATACAGTTTCATTATTTTGCACAAACAAGACCTGGAACAACTGCAACCACTAAAATTTTCAATCTTGGAATAAAGTGGTGTCAGCTCTTCTGTGAAGCACCTATGTCAGTGACTCTCTAGATACAGTCACGAGAAATATTCTGGCAGATGTCTCATTCAGAATCTATCAAGGAGTAATATCCCAGAGCAACTACTGTATATCTGATAACTGACGGTGCACAACCCCTCACTTCCCCCTCCATTTCCTGAGAGGAAACCTTCAGAGAGAGCACTACAGTGCTGATAAAACTTCACACAGGCCTTTATTTGCCCTGTAAAAGATTACCAGAGCAAAAAAAAAAAGAGCATTGTAGAGGCTGGTGGAATATATGTTGCTGCAAAAGTTGCATGATTTTCTTGCCCAATTGCATGACTGGCAAGACTCTGATTCAAGCATGGTTAAAAGACAATTATTGACAGCATTGGATTCATCTAAGTGACATAAAACTTTTTACACACCTGAGAATCGCACAGCCAAGTGTAACTGGATGTAGGAACATAAAATTCACAAAGCAGTTTTAACCTCTATGGATTTATCATGCATCCACTTGCTGCATACTGCTGTTAACCATTCGTTGAGAGAGGAAGACAGCAGTGTTCTTCTGAATAGATGGTGGTTGTTCATGTGCATAGAGCACAGGAACCAATTTCAAATGAAACCCACACAGGCCAAGGAGTTTTCTTTTTGTGTGCAACATTTCCCTTTGACATCTTAAAAGCCATTAGTTCGGCATTGCACACTGATACTTTCCACAAAAAAACTCGGAATGCTAGCTTTCAGACATTATATGGGGACAAACAATGAAAGACTTGCATAGAAGGATGAAAAGAAAAATAAAAGGTCTGTGAAACAGAAACACATAATAAAACCAAGGAAAAGAAAAAGAGCAGAGGGTAAGAAAAGAGAATCTTTAGCAACACAAAAGCCTCAGAGATTGCTCTGAGGAGCCCAAATCCATTAAGTTTTAATAAAAGGACTATCGCTAGAGCAATAAACATCATGGTGTGTGTAAACCTCAACATGACTTTGTTGTATTTTATGGTTTAACAAAGTGTCAGACAACCCTTTAAATTTATTTTCTTCTAAATCAAATCTGACAAAAAATTCTATTGTTTTTCTTTTCTTTACCATAAACCAGAGACCTGAAGATCAGAATCAGATTTAAAATGTGAATCAAAAAGTACTTAATCGACCCCGAAATTAACTAAAACGTGGCCATAGAAAAAATAGCTAATCGAATCATCTTCATACATTTTATGTCCTGCTGGGCATTAAAAAAAAAAAATCACAAATTTTAAAGGAAAAAAAAAAGAAACCAAAACAAATATTGTATGGCTTTCACACAAATAGTGACCTGACCATCATCAACTACGAAAGCAATAACAAATTACAAAACCTTACAGTACACCAATCACATCAACATCTATCAGTCCCCAAGGTGAAAAGCTTCTGAATTTAGTTTTGAAACTCACTAAGATAACTCCACATGTTTCTTGTCCATGGATTGGTCAGAACTGTTTTTATTTTCCTTTTTTGCATAATATGGGTCTCACTACATTTTGTTTTAGGTTAGCATTTATAATTGTATGGGTAATCAATGTCTGTAAGGTCACTTGCTTTAATTCCTTTCAATTTTATTTCCAACACTTTGAAGGCAATGGTAGCTGGGAAATACATCATTTAATAACAGCACAAAATCTAGTCTAGTAAAAAAAGTTGACAATCCTGAAAATATATATAAAAATGTCATTGTTGTGTAAAGAATGTCTTTGAATTCAAAGCATGTGAGGCACAGCATTCAGCAACATTTGCTTGCATTGACCAGCCAGCATCCTTTGATCAGCACTTAATGACACTTAACACAATCGCTTCAAGACAGCTCTGCCTATTAAGAGCGGAACATATGTTGTACCAAAGTGATCACTCAGATTTAATTAGCCATGATACTAAATGCATTAGCACTAAAAAAAAAAAAAAGTCAAGTTTGAAATATAGCCTTATGTCACAGGAACTAAACCTTGTGGAAAATCCAAGAAATAGCCAATCAGTTGGAGGACTGTGCCTGAGGAAGGAAAGACCATCATGGAATGTTGTTATGAGAGTAAAAGTTACAGGGTGATGTCACCAACATCATATGGACCTGTATTGGTTATGTCATCCACTTGTTGAGCTGCAATTAAAGAGATTTATCACCAAATCTATGGCTCTGAAACATCTGGCAGTTTATCTGCAGAGTGAGTCTCATGCTGTGACTGTGGAGAATATTTCTAAGAAGAAAACAATCACCATTTCTTTCCCCATGTGACGCCTCTTAAGAGAGCAATATTGTGGCGGCTCTAATTCATTCAAACAGGTACACGCATGAGCCCAGTTTGAAAGTTGCTGTAAAAGTACATACAGTATAGCTGTGGCTAAAAGAATAAAATACAAGTATTATTACCTTCAAGATTGGATACCTATCACTCAGTGAAAAAACAATTTTAGTAGCCAATAGAACTATGAGAGGTAATACACTCAGAACCATCAATTTACAATTGGGAATTATTGACTGGTCTTATGCTTGACACCAAGACTTTATTCTAACCACAATGAATTCTGAAGGGATTTTCCAATAGACGTCTTCAGTGAATTTAATACCAGTCCATCTCTGGCTGCACACTTCTGCTCCCCTGAAAGCAATTCTCAATACCGTACACAATTCTATTCTCAGACTGATCCCCTGTTTTACTGGGAAAAGAACGTGTGCAGCACCCACACATTCCCACACAAACAAAGGGGGCACAAGCCTGATTGCCTTTTGTGCACCTCTGAAAGCCTGGCCACCTGGATCCTGCTCACCTTCAATAGGGTTCATTTTGGTTGCTGTGGATCCCCCCAGCTGCTGCGAAAAACTGAAGTCATGGGTCTGTCGTTCTGCCCCTACTGTTAGCTCTGCTGTGCACATACAGTCTTAAACCTTTCGCCTTGTTTTGGCCTGCATTGCCACAAAACGCCCCTGTGTTCTTTCATGGTGCTAACTGCCCTTCCTCTTGTCTTTATTTCTGCCCCCAAGGCCACAGCAGTATAACAACAGAACCTATCCCTTCTCCTCTAAACATCTTGAGCTTGGTGCCTGTAATTTATAATGTCTATGGCTGATGTGAACAGCTCTCTCTTTAACAGCGACAGAAATGAATCCCCTGTTAGAGATTACTGTGGCATGTAACAGCCCATGAGCGGCCCAGTTTAAGGAGTTTAACAAGGTTAAATGAGTGTGCTGGGATGGTTAGGAAATGAGGGGAGGGGGCTAGATGTTAGGCAGCAAAAGAGAAGGCTATGCAGTCTGAGTTTCTGCTTTTGAAATCATAAAAGCATGATGATGCATCACGGGTCTTTATGAACTCATAAACATCCCTGCTTACGCCATAGGCTGTAAAGCCAGAGCAATAGGGGAACAACAGTAAATGCAGCATAAACAGACTCCAGACGGGTGGCCACCTCCACCTAGAAGCGGACATAATAGAAACCTTTTAAAAGGAAATGTCCCCACTTAAATTTTAATCTATCCAAGCATCATATTCACAAGACCTTTTAATGACACACAGTAGCACACGGCCAGACAATGGCTTCAAATCCCCTCCTATGCTTTGGTCATCATCACTTACTTATTTTTTTTAAGCCAGCTTACAGAGATTAGTGCTGACTGACAGGAAAGAAAATGTGGGTTTGAATTTGCATTTTATAATATGGTGTAAATAGACAACATAACTCGCCTTTCATGCACAGTATCACTCCTTTCTAATTTTGTGTTTCCAGAAAAGTTATATCCCTTTCACAGCTATTTTAAACAAATCTGTGAGATAGTCTGAAATATTAAGAATGTTTTCACAGCCATTTCGAAGAAAACCACATTTGTTAAGCTTTTGCTAACGTGGGAGAGGAATAAAATCAACATCCCTCTTCTTATTGTCAATTCATTCAAAATAAAACTCATGCAATATTTATGAGAATGTAATGATTTGTTTATGTTATTTAACTTAATTTTTTTTTTCTAAATGCATCCAAGCCAGAAGGAAAAAAAAAATCTATATATATTCCTTGAAACATAATGGACTCAACTCTGTCAGGTTCAGTATAAAGAGTTTATTGGAAAGGCTTATAAAAATAAAACCAGTGAGCTAGATGATGGATCTATAAACATGCAGTGTTTCACTCACTTTCATTGCTTAAAAAATTTAGGTGGATGAAAAGTTAAGATCAAATACAATCAAGTGTAATGGCAGAAAATTAAAAAAAAAAACATTGCTGGAGCCAAGGTGTGTGCAGACATGTATGGTTTCTAAATGGAGACTGCAGCTGTATGTGTCTTGAAAGTGTGTGTCTGTGTGTGTGTTTGATGGAGACTGTGATTGTATTTTTCTTTCTCCTGTCCCCTCAGGAGGTGACATGGTTGGTATTGTAATTCCACTCTCATTTCCTACGTTGCACGGGCGACTGCAGACTTGTCACTCAGGAGGAGCAGAGAATAGGCCTGCCAATCAGTCAAGGGCCCATTACCAGAGCAGTACCTGGAAAGGCTGCATTTTCCCTGCTCCTTGTTAGCATGAATAAATTCTAACACTTTGTCCATCCATGCACACTATGATTAGCAGGATGGGCTAATGCAAGACAATATTGGCAGAAAGAAAGACGATGGAACAGAGAGCATAATGGAATTACAACGCTGTCACACGATTACATTGGGTTTGGTGAAAGACAGTTGTAAAAACAAACTAGAGTAAAATAACATGCTCAAACTGAGGAAATAAAAAGAAGACAGGTTCCAAGTGAACTGAAGGACAGTGTATTGTTTCATTATACCATTATGTCAAATTTAAAGCAATTATGGAAATAAGTAAAGACAATGAGACTACATTTGCAACAGACAGATGCACAACACAAGACTTACAGAGACAGAAGAGAATGAGAAGCTAACAATAGGATGAGGAGCAAGTGAGAGAAAATCTTGGTAATAAGGGGTGGCGTGAGCAGGGTGCGGTGCATGACAGGTAATGTGGGAGGTGGCAGGGTGCTTCTGCCCCACTGCGTGCCTTAAACAGAGCAGAGCTCTAACCAGAATACCATCCATCACACAGTCAGTCACAAGTGTGACATGACAGCCGAAACCGTTCCCTGTCAAGGCAGAAAATATGGAAAGAGAGCAGGGGACTGGGTATAGGCAAAAAACAATGGGAGGAATAAAGAAGAATAACAACATGAAAAAAAAAAAAAACCTGAGAAAACAGACAAGCTTTCAACATGTGTAATGGAGTTTTTATTGGTGATCAAATTTAGTAGAGTAGTATTAAATTAATTTAGATGTGATTTATTTCAGGTGTGTTCACAGACTGTTTTTGATTTATATAATTTTTTATGAAAGGTTTTTGTTTAAATAATTGATTTTTTTTTTCTTTGTTCTTCAACAACAACATACTCAAATAATGTTGTTTCATGCTTAAGACTTTTATCAAAACTAATGGAGATCATTAGCGATCTATGAGCCATAAAGAGATGCTTTTGATTCCGTTTCTTTGTTTGTTTGTTTTACCCAGCTATCCTGGATAAGTAAAGTGGATCATATTATGTTTTTGGAGATATTTTGTCCAATTGGATTTAAAATTTGTTATGCCCTTCATGTTAACCCCCATCAAGAACAACTTAATTCTTCTGATTCAGTAATGAACATTTCATTTGAGAGCCAAAATACATTTCCTAGTGGTGAGAAAACATGCGCTTGAGAGAGTGTTATTGTTCAGCCATTTAAGGTGGTTTGCTTTTTATCTTTTGCATTTTTTTCCAGGCCAACACTTTTGTTAAATGTCTTTTTTAAGCAAAACAAATCTCTTTTATTTATTTATTTTTTACTTTGTGCCAGACTGTGGGTTGGAACAAAGCGCACCAGCGTAAAGTGTTTAATGCTCAAAAGGCCTGAACAGTTAGGATTCCTGCGCTACAACAAAGTGCAAGACGAATGTTTTTTCCATGTATGCTGGACTGAATGAGGCCACATGTGCGATAAAGTCCCAGTTTGTTTATTGAGCGGTAAAGCACAAACAAGCTGTGGTTGAGAAAAAAAGAAAAAAGTAAAGGACATATCAAGTGTGTATATCAAAGGATCTTGAGGGATATAGCAAAAACTAACCCTCCTGAGGTGAACCCTCTGGAGCCATTAATGTGAACAGCTATAAAACACTTAACCCTTTCATTGGTCGGTTCTCATTCTGCACCTCCATCATTTTTTGGATTTAGCTCCATCCTTGGTTTCTTCCTTTACATCATCTGTCTCTTGAGGGTTACCCCCTACTTTTTTTCTCTTTTGTATGCTCATTTCTTGTCTTTTTCATTTCTCTCTCTTGCTTTCTCCGTCATGGTGTCTCTGTCTTTCTAGCTTGCCTTCTTGGCTGCCTCTGGAGCTTAAAGCGGAGGGCTCCACTGGGGACCTGTTATTGATCGTACTGAGTCAGCTATGTCCACTTTAATTCATTAAACTCATGCTGTCAATGCCATTGGGCAATTTCAATAATGCAAGGCGGTAGCCAGAGCCTATACTGTATGTGTTGAAGGCTATGCATAGGTGTGTATAAGGATGAAATAAATAATTTAATATTGTGTGTCTTGGAAAAGTTATCTGTATTTTTTTTTGTTTAAATATTA
This sequence comes from Pachypanchax playfairii, assembly GCA_006937955.1. Lineage (NCBI taxonomy): Eukaryota > Metazoa > Chordata > Actinopteri > Cyprinodontiformes > Aplocheilidae > Pachypanchax > Pachypanchax playfairii. The sequence goes on from SSNP01000014.1 coordinate 6,214,289, forward strand.
GTCAAAAATCCATAATTTTGTGCTGTCTGGTGTTTCTACCTATTTTTGCTGTCTTGCGTTTTTAATTGATTTACAGTATTTTATTTTATGCACAGATAAAATGTGTTTTATTTCAGCTGGAACAAAATGTATGTCTTGAAATAATATTTAGTTTAGAATTGCACATACACATAGTCCATACAGTACACATAGTATACATACTCCAGTAGTAAAACTTTTCTGTATCACACAATATCTACTGGACACCAAAAAAAAGAAAATAAATAAATAAATACATAGAATAACCATAGAAGTATGAAAACAACAACAGATACCAAAGAAAATCTAATCTGGGTGGATTTCTCGTCAGTCAGTATGTTGCTGTTTTATCTCCCTTGCCTGAAAGAGCAAGTGGTATCACAACCACTCGGATCCCTCTTACAAGTTTCCCTGCCCGCTGTGTCAAAAGAAATCTCAACAAAATAAAAAAACAGATCTATGTGTATGCAATCACATTAAACACTTGCCACCTTAAAAGGTCAACATATTAGTTCAGAGCAGCTTAAAAACTGCATTTTCAACTTGCTTCTGTTAAAACATTGTGAACCATGCTCACTGTCTGTATTTTTGCCCTCATTAAAAAAAAATGTGTGCAATGTTTAATCATCCCCCAAATGTAGTAGATGACAAGTGTCCATTTTTTCCTTTTTGTTTCTCTGAAACTTCACTTGAAAAAAATGTGAATTCCAGGTTTCAACTGGTTGAGCCTTTAATGCAGAAATACATCACAATTATTTTGACATGGAATGTTGCAAAGGGTAAAGAGTATGAAAGCAGCAATCCAATGGCGGCATCACAGCAAGTCGGCATCTTAACTATCACACTTTAGATCAATATCAGAAGCAGGCATGCTATGTGTGAACATTATGTATGACTCTGCTTTTATCTGCACAAGTCAATATGAGTCAACAGTCATCTATTTGTATTAGTCTGAGCCTCCCTTGCCTCAAGTACTACCTACGCTTGGGGACATATAATGCCAACAGTTGCTAATATATGCTATGTACTGTGTTTTACATCTCTTACAGTCTTTTTTTATTTATTTTTTAATACTTTTTAACTGGTTCTGTTCTTGATATGTGAAAACTTGAAAGCTCACTCGCACTCACACTACCTGCCATCACTGTAGTTCTCTGGACAGTAATGGCATTAGAATGTGGGCAAGGATTACATTGGTGGTTCTCTCTGCCAGCCCTTTAATTTTCCTTTAACAGATTTAGTTTAGAGGTGATTTATTATCTGCAGCACACTCACACTGTGCCTTTTTATCTTTATAAAACTTAAGACATGAAGGGTTTTATATATATACCCAGCATCAGTCTATGTACTTTAGAGTTCATACACACCTACAAATGATTTGTGCTTCTACCTTCCTCTGTATAATTTGCAGGCATGTGGCATAAGATGTGTGAATGTGTGTGTACGGCTTCCCTGGGGGATGAAGCAGTGGTATTCACCAGCCCTTATTAAAATGCCAGTCTAGCCTAACGGAGTTAGGGAAAGCACAGGCGGCTGTCCTTGATTTTTTTTTCCCATCACCCCCCCTTAGTCCCAACACATACACACACATTCACAGGCATCTAACCTTCCCATGAACATACACACACACACACACACAAACACACTTTTCTAACATTTGCAGTAGTCCAAGACCCAATGAACTGTGTTGTTTTCTCTGTCCACTTTTTTAATCCAATGTCTCCTTTTGCTGGACGTGTCTTCATTCCATCCAAATCCATCCATCCATCCATCCATCCATCCATCCATCCATCCATCCATCCATCCATCCATCCATCCATCCATCCATCCATCCATCCATCCATCCATCCATCCATCCATCTTGTTCCTTGGTTTTGTGGAAGCTGGAGCTGATGTCCAGCGGTTAATCTAGTGAGGGGTGGGGTACCCCCTGGACAAGTCACTATTCTATTACAGGGCCATAAAGAAACAAACAACCGCTCACACATCCACGCACTCTTAGTGCCAATTTAGAATTGCTAATTAACCTATAATGCATGTTTTTTTTTTGTCTGTGGGTGGAAACCAGAGACCTCAGAGAAAACCACATACGTGTCTAAAAATTTGGTGTATTCTTTTCCATGCAGGAATTTTAAACTGTTGTCTTTCTTGGGATTGTCTTGCAGCACAGGACTGCATTTCTAGTGAATTGGAATGGTTTATTTTATATGTAAGTGCTTTACAGTGGACCAGTTCAAATTTGCACAGTTATGTTTCAAATTATTTGGCTGTCAGAGCAAGTAAATGAGAAGCATTGACATGACATCAGGTAATTTGATGGTGGGATGGTCTAAACATTTTATCAAGGCCTTGGTTTTAACAGTTGTTAAGTCATTTTATGTATTTATTTATTTTTATTAATGTTTAAACTCTAAATGATAGAAACTGACTTGGAAATAAAAACCAAAACAGGCAGCTGATTTAACATGTCAGAAATAAAGTGACATCCATAGTGGTAAAGTGACCACTATGGATCAAAGGATTAATATGTATACATTTCAATAATGGTACCAGTACAAATGGCATTATTTATGTGTAAATTTAGGTCCTTTACCAGAAAGCCTTCACAATTTCTTTCACTGAGATTCTGACTCTATTTGTCATTCATGTACGAAGAGGCAGACAAGTACCTTTAAAGCACCACATCCTCCCACAGAGAGCTCACCTTCAGAGACTAATGAACATGTTGAAATCCAATGAATTTTAATTTGCCTTTAAATTAGGACAAGGGATAAAAGCGGGGAAATTTATTAGAAGCGAAAGTGAAAAGGAAGGTTCCCACTTCTTTGTTTCAAGCATGTTCCCCATGAAAAGGGTACGAATATTTGAAAAAAATACCATTAGCTTTGAAGTACATTCTCTATCTCTATGGATGGAGAGGTGCTTATACAAGAGTCTCAGCTTATCTGCCTTTCTCAGATTTCCTTGTGCCCTCTATTAATTGTCAGATTGCCAGGTAGAGGGATTCACAAGCTGCAGAAAATAAATTAATACAATAAATACATAAAGAATGAAGATTTGACATCACATTGATGTGTATTTAAATGTATTTATTTATTTTTTCTGGCCTTCAGGGTTAACTGCTTGAATAAATGTTTCTGTGGAAAATTGAGGTCATTGAATCTACAATGGATTGAATTTTACAGGAAACGTTTGCTTGTTAACTACTTTTTAAAGTTGATTGTTATCTGTCTTTTTTATAAGGGATTTCAAATAATCTACTGTGATTATAGCTTCTTGGTAAACGTTGTATTATAATGTAAATGTTGACATGTACATCCGGATGCTCACACACACAATTGCACAAATATCTACCCCACCTTTTTGCACACACACACGTTCAAAGCACAGAGGTGTAGTGCACTGTGGTTATAATTAACAACAGGCTCAGTAATTCTTTCCTCACTAATTACCACTTGTGCCCACAAGGCACATAGATTGAATCAAACCAAAGCACCAGACATTACTGGGAAATAAGATATTTTTAACACACCATTTTATCTTTACAAGGTCACACTTTTCTCAATAGTTTCCCTGCAAAGAACCTTTGGTATGTGGCAAAAGTGATCTTCATAGTGCGGCAGATATCAAGCTTAATTTATTGAGGGACAGGCTGCAGTCTGTTGGTCACTGTACAAGCTCAAGTTTGTCACTGGAGGTGTCAGCAGGAGTTCTTACCTGGGCCATATCCATCACAAGGAACCATCAGCTGTGGTCTAATCTCCTTACATGTAATAAACACCCTGTGCTGCCTTACTGTTTTCATAAATCTAAGGTTCAAAAAGTCCACAAAGAGCAGATTAAGTTTTTTGTTTTTTAAAACGCATATATAGTGTATAGGATATAGTTAATATTTTGTGTATAAATTATTTATTAAGACAAAATATTATTCATATTTATTAACAGCATCACCCTAAACCGTATTAGATACTGTGAAACTGTATCTAAGTTCAATAATTTTATATCTCTTTTTGCTCATTGTGTTGTTTGCAAAACTGTGTGGTTTTAGTTTTACAAAGTATTGTTCTCCACGAATTCAGGAAACTAAGTAAACAAGAAAAGTATCATCGAAATGCAATATATTTTCTGAAAGTTATAGAAACATATAGATGCTTAAACTCAGTAAATATGTTTGTCACAACAGCATAAAATACATTTTAACAATTTCAAAGTTTAATGCTTCTTTAATAAGAAAAACACATCTTATGTTATGTTATGTTTTTGTCATAAGAAATCTGAGTCTGAAATGATCTCTAATGCAGAAAACACTCACAACACACCAACTGGAATGCGGAAAAAAATGTTCCGAAAATGCCCTTTACATCCATACTATATGTGTACAGCTTATTTTTTTAAATGATTTCATAGTTTATATGTTGGAATTAAACAACGAAAAAAAAGGTAAAACAAATTAAAGGCTGGTTATAGAAATACAAATAGTTTTTTGGATTAACTCTATTATTTACACTGTACTATTTATGAAATAAAATATGGTACCAATATCCCTTTGAAAATGTTACAAAAATCTGATAACTGCTTACTGTTTAACAGGCTATGTAGGAATTAATTACAAGGCTCAGAGCAATTAATGTTTCCTTGTTCCTTTAAAAAATACTATTTTCTTGAGGCTTTCATATTTTTCTCTACAGCAGTCCAGCTCTGTTTCTGTGGCAACTTCATTTCAAAGCCTCACCACTGAATGCCAGACATCACTGGATAAATGAAGGTTATGTAAGTTTGATGCCTAGAAATTATTCCAAATTGAAGACTGGTCAGAAGAAAAAAAATAAGATAAAATGTTTCGAAGCAGGAGGGAATGACAAACACATTAAAACACATAAAACAGAAACAAAGTAGCCGCGATTGTGTAAATGTAAACAAAGTAAAGCAGGCTCTTTCAATGAACTCTGCACACATGTAATTTATCTCAGTGTGGGTATGTCTAGCTGGGATCAAACATATATCTCTTCCTCATTCTCCTCCTCCCTGTGCAACCTTACTTTGTTAAATGTAAAGCATCCATCCCACTCGTCACATGGCTCCCGCCCCTCTGGCCTGTTTGCTCCTCAGTGACTGCTAAACATTTCATCACTTCTCAAGGAGACTCATAAAACACAATCCTAACTCAATGGTTAATGTAACAAGATTTTACCTGCACATTCCTTTCAAATTAAGGGAAAGGTCTGAATAAATCTGCACACATTGAGGGACTAAAACATTTTCTCTGTGTGCCTTTAGTTTTAAAAGTAACTTGGTGTTCCCTAAAGCAAAATAGAAAAGAGTTGGTAGGAGAAAAGAAAGATGAGGAAGAGAGATGATATGTGGTTTTCTTGTTGCCTAGATACAGGAACAAAATGAATGGCAATGACATCTTACTGTTAGGTACTGTTTCTAATGCTTAAAATTAAATACACTGTGCAGCAAGATCTCCTCACACAAAAGTGCCCATAAAGATGGTATTAAAATGTATGTCTCAAAAATAAAATGTTTTGTTACATATGGCCACCATATACTTCTTTAGATGCAGATTTCTCAACAAGATGAACATATGATCCTTGCATGGATTAACACAACTTCCCCAAACAAACAATCCAATTTCCCCCCTAAGTCTCTCAGTGGTATATTTAGAGTGGGAGTCTTCTTGCATGCGGCTCTCACTCGTGTGTGAAGTGCAGATTTCTTGCTGCTGAGCCCAGAGGAGTAAGGAGCTCATTACAAACTCTGAAAGATTTACGAGCTATTACACAACGAACTCAACTGTTCATTTACTTAGATGTGCTTTTATTTGTTTACTTCTGTATTAAAGCCTGGATTAAGTGATTAAAACTGAACATAATGGAGGTTGTTGTTCCTCACAGTGGGGGAAGAATTGTGTACTTCTGTACCTTGGCTAGTATGAAAGCAGCATGTGAAGCAAGTACGACAGCTATATGGCAGGCGGAAAGCTTTTCTGAGAAGATGAAATCATGTGCTAAACTGTTAAATTAGCATTCAAATCTTCTTGTTTTAATTTCTTGGTGTCAAACAGAAGTGTTAACATAATGAGGCACATTGAATTCTTACAGAAATCACATCTTACCTTAGCTTACTTTGAAAGGTACTTAAATCCTTGTTAAGTTCTTTGTGATCATTTGTCTTTTAAGCCAGTATGCAATTACTTTGTTATTTACTGGCAAAAAGTTGTAGTGAATTGCCAGTGAAGTGGCCAGAAAAATGTCCAATTTGATTTACTGTGCCTGTATTTTAGTCATGTGTAGAGAAACTGACTCTTCTAAAGTGAAACTAAATAAAGAATTCAAACTGATTGGAAACATTTTTTTTTTTCGAAAAAGGTTTATACAAGATACATACAAAAATGATGAAAACTGGAAAAGTTAACTTTTTCCATTCTAAGAACCATACATATTTGTACATTGCAAACCTTTATATTTAATTAGTGACCCTGATGGTCCTTGAAATGAAAGTAAATAAATGTTTGTTTTTTCTGGTGTATTGTTTGAAAATGAGTTGATTCTTGTCTTGGAGAACCAAAGCTTCATCCGCACCTGCTCAAAATCCATGCAATAAGAGGTTGGACTTCATTTGGATAGACATACCTTAAAGCCTGCATATTATTACATGTAAAGGCAGACTAGGATCAGGATAGGGGGTTGATGCGCTAAAGACAGTGATAGAGATGAAGCAAAACTTCCCATTTGGGTGGAATTTGGGTGTTATCGCTAACTGCGTAGTTTGAGAGATAAAATAGCATGAATAAACAAGAAAATATAGGATATATAAAAATAACATTTATATGTTGTAAAAGCATTTGAGAAGTGAAATCTGCACAGGCTTATTGTTAGGCCTGAGGACCGAGGACGGTGCAAAGGCCTATTGAAACCTTGTTTTTATTTTTTACTCAAACTAGCACAGTAACAAACTTCTGAACAATTCAGATTAGTTTCATAATGATTACAGAAGGAAAAATAAACAATTCAGATTACAGATTAAAATATGAAGAATATTACAATGTGTCATAGAAACATATCTGTAGAAGGTATAAATATTTTTTAATCCCTAAATGGTTTTAAAATACAAGTTGTGTGCACACTTTCCAAACCAAATTTTCACAGATAAATTATAGAAATGCCATGACCATAAATGAAGACATTACCCCTGCAATTTTCAAATTAAAACCCTCAATGTTGCAGTTGTAATTTTTCATCAGAAGGAACACTGCAAAGTTTAAAACCTGAGCATTTTCCCTTACAGCATTCTAAATTAATAGCTATCATACTGTCCAACCCTTATGGTAATAAATGATCTTTTATCCCAGAGTAAAATATGCTGGAAAACTAAAAAAAAAAACTGTGATGCTGTGATATTTGAACCTTTTATTTAGTTTTTGACAAAAGAACAACTAAAAACAGTGTCAAGACAGTTTATGAAAACAGAAAAAAGAGAGACTTTCATGCTAAAATCAGTTTGAGATGGAGCAGTAAATATAATTTTGATATTTCAGCAGCATCATTTAGTGCATCATCATTTAACAATTGCTATTTTTTAATTTCTTACTTAAGTTCAGCTAAAGTGTATATCCATTCTAAAACTATTTCCATCTCTAACATTATTTTTGATGTAGTAGAGAAACTGAAATCAGTTTCATCTGATGCAACAAATTTGGTATTGGACACATTTGTATCTCTCACAAAGATTTTTCCAAACTTCTGTCAATATGTTTCCTGCCCAACCAGATGAGATAAAATCCTGGATCTTTGTTAAGGATCTGTAAAAGATGCCTACAAGTCCATCACTCTTCCTCGGATGCATAGATCACTACTGACCGTTTTAAAGAGACAGAGGACAAAAACTGTAAACATAATGACCTGGTCAGAGGATTCTGTGATCATGATGCAGGAGTACAGCTGCAGAGATTGGGGTGTTTTTATGCAGTCGTGTGTTAATAATCTGGATTTATTAGACAATGTAAATGGATTCTTGAATGGCTTTAGCTTTTTTTAGGGACATAAACAGTCACTCTTCTATTGGTTATCCACAAAGGTGTGTGTTGTCACCTTTATTTGTTTTTTTTATTCTGTATACATAGCCATACCCAACATCCCTGTACACTAGACAGGCACTGTACATGCTGTATATTTTAAGGAATGACTGGTACCCTTTACACAGTGAGTTTCAGTGTTTTTCCTTTAGATGGAATTTTTTAGTTTCTGTTGCCAAACATAGGCACACAAAAAGGTTTTGTTTATGCTGTTGTGCTAAATGTAATGCAATTACCTCAAACCTTGACAAACTTGAGGTCTGCATCCTATAGTGTCCATGTTTCTTTTTTGTTGTTGTTTGTTTTTATAGTAGGTTTTACATCTACTGTAGTTGTTTTTTTTATCTTATTTTATGGGGTAACATCTGTTGTGTTATGTTACAATTGCTGGTAACTGAATGATGACCTGACTGAATGTGTCTCATGTCATACTGTAAAACAAATACACTTATGTGTAGAATTAAAGTAAACTGAACCTTTTGTAAACATTTGTAAATAGACATCTGTGTGAACGGACACTAAAATCAAAAACAGGCTGTGAAAGATTAGATTAAATTGCATCAGACAGATAATCTAAACATGCATAAACATATTATTAAAAAAGACGTTGATCCATCTAATTGAATAACAGGCATGTATTTGCTCCACTTGGCCTATCGATCAAGCACCTGTGATCTCAGATGTAGAGACCTTCAAGTAATCTATAACACAGTGTGCAATGAGCAAAAGTAGTATGATATCTGGGTCTAAACAAAATCAGACTGCAAAAATAATCAAGTAAGAAGCAGAAGGTGAGAGTGGGAAGGTAGAGGTGGTCAGAAGAAATGTTATAACTCAGGAGTTGGTCTCTGAGGTGAAGTCTGTAAATTACAGTGAGATGTAGTCAGCTTGTCAATGCTGAGGCCTGAGCAAGAGCTGCAGATCTCTATCTATCTGTCTGTCTATCTGTCTGTCTCTCTGTCTGTCTATATTTTATTTCCAGCTTAAGCTAGTGCAATCTGCCAAAAGAATCATAGATTCTATTGACCCTTGAAGCAGGACCATTATATGGTTCAACTCGGTTCAACACAAGCCAGGTTTTTTCTTCTGTAAAGTATCCTTGCCGCATAATCAAAGGGTTGCTCTTGCTTTAAACTTGTAGAGGCAGGCTCATCAAGCCTCCACCTTAACAGTCAGTCTTGCACAGCAATAGCTGAATTGGATGTATAAATTCAATTCAAAGATCCCACAGTTGGACTATACTGAAATATTTCAAAGACTGTATCTTCTTGCGAAATCAATTCCAAATGCAACCCTTATTGTGTGAGCTCAGTGGATACATTTTTTTTCCTATTCAGGCGGCTTACGTTAAATCAATATGCTGACTTCAGTGCAGACATTGTGTGTGTGTATCCACTGTAAATTGAAATGGATATTAGGTTTGGATCAGATATTGTTTATCAGCATTACTCAAGAGAACGTTTTAAAGTGTTTAGAAATTGTGCTGTTGCTTTGATTCTTCGACTCAATAAGTTTGTTTTAAAGTTTGGTTTAAAAACAACTGTAGACAAAGTACTGAAACTTGAGAAGCAAATAAATATATTACATTATAAATTATTTTTGTATGTTTTTTTTCTGCCCGACAAAAATAAAGTTTAAAGCGTTACTACAATGGATCTTGATGTGTAGGCTGCCTTTAATGTATCATCACCATTAACTGTGTTGTCTTTTCTGTCTCAGCAACAAAAAAAGAAAGAAAGTGTGTAGTGATGCTTGTGTTTAAAAGAAAATGGTTCTAACATATTCATGGTTCTTCCTGCTCTTGTAGGTGTACAAACATTTTACTTTGGAAATGTTTATGATACTTTTCACTCAAGCAAATTTTAAAGTAACTACAGTCTTATGAAAATTGTGAAACTTGTGGAAAGAAGCATCAGAAAACACATGTACTCTATTTTTTATTTTTATTTGGCAGGGTTCAAATAGTTATGTAGTCTTGTTTTGTATTTCAGCTTAAAACTATAATTTCACTCAAATACAAAATTGACCCTAACATTTAATCTCTTGATTAATTCAACTTGAAACAAAAGTGCAGTTTCATCAAGATTTATGAGATCCCAAAATGTTTTTTGTCAAATCGAAAGAATTATCCTCAGTGTTTTCATGGTATAATGATGTAGTGTTTTTACACAAATAGATGGTCAACCCCAGAACTACAGAGCACCAGGCCATGCTGGTACACTATATAGACAGCTTACAGCAGTAAAGCTAGTTTCATGTTTTACTGATCTAAGTTGCATCATCTTGTAAAAGTTATGTGTCAGTGTCCAAGCGCTCTCTTCGTTTTTCTCCTTCTTACTCTGACCTACCACGTGCAAATTAGCTTAAAGCAAAAATCTGGTATGGTTCATCAAATATTATATTTTGAGCTATACATGTTTCTCTTTTTAAATACTTTTAAAAACTTTCCTGTATGTGTTTTTTTTTTTTCCTCAAAGGAAAGAGAAAAAAAAACTCAAAGACAAGTGTGTGTGTGGAACATTGAAGCAAATAATTGAAACACATAATTTAATACATGGTTGATTCTGCTGCCTTGGCAAAATAAACGACTGTGAGGTCCTACTGTTTTGCTGCAGGTATACATCTCTATTTGTATCAAAAAGGTAACCTCTGAGACACCTTATTTAGTAGACCCCCCTCAGCTCCATCTAATTCTAATGTCTGCATTTGTAGCGTGGATGCACCATTTGTGATGGCAACATTAACTCCCAGCACTTAGGGTGGTGGTGATAGTGACTCACACATCCTCATCCACATGTTCATGTTAAAGACAAAGAAAGAGTTGGCTAGCAGAGTTCACATATTCTTCCCCAAAGTTTTTGCTGTTTATGGTTTACTAGCTGTGAAGAGAAAAAAAACATGTTGGTGGGCTGCTGGCCTCCTGTTTTTTCAAAGTTAGCCATCAACCAGCTGGAAGACTATCAATTAGCCTGACACCCCCACCCTCTGTCTGCATTCTTGTAGTTCCCTTGGTATTAGTAAATGTAGATAGCTGTCAGTCTCAGAAAGAGTCAATAAAGTGAAAAAAAGCATCCTTAAGAATCCCATAATATTGCTGCTATGGCTCAAGGCAGTGTGAATGATTGGAACTGTTGAATCGGAGCATCTGGTTTGAGACCATTTGGCTTCTTTCCTCAGTCATGCACCAACATTATATGCCTGCCTGTCTGTTTCTGCTCTCATTTACACTTAGAGCCTGTTGTTTTTATGAGATTCATTTTCTCCAGCCATGTCATGAGTTTCTGAGGGTATTTTTTTTCCTGGCATCCAGCACCGAAGCATACCTGCTGAGCCGAGCAAAACATCACCAGAGTGATGCACCATAAAGAACCACAAAGGACACCCAGACCCTACGGCAGCCTCTCAGAGATCAGACTCTTCTTTTAACTAACAAGAAAGGATGGGGTAGAAAGTTTCATAGTCTGAAATTTTGGAAACAGTTTTGCTTTGTAAGACTTGTCATGGAAGAAGTTTCCAACTTTAGGAAAATATACGGAACATAAGAAATGAATAATGACATAAATAAAAAAATAAAAAAATATATATTTTTTTTAATCAGTCACGACAAAAACGAGGGTTGGTCATGTGTGTGACTAATATAAAGAATAAAACATGGCTATTTTTTAAATTTCCTTTTAACCAAGTTTTATGAATACATAATAGATATAAGATGATTGACACAATTACTTTCAAAAGCAGTTCATGAATTAAACCTCTACTTTCCCGTTTGAGTTCATATGTTCTTTCTGTCTATTCATGTGTATTCTTTAGGTGAGCCAGTTTTGTTCCCACGGTTGAAAAAAGTTTTTTTTTTTTTTTCATATGAATAAGTGTTTCTTTCCCATGATAAGAGTAGAAAAGTATCCTTTGATCTGTAGGAACTATGAAGGAGTTATGTTCCAGGACCAAGGATGCCATGGTGGGAAATAACTATGTGATGATGTTACCTAGTTATGTTATTTGTTGAAGGATGGACTTCATGAACCTCCTTCTCAATAATGATGAATTTATAATATCCTATTCAGTGAATGTGGACGTTGAAACTTAACTCACTTCTTGGGCAAGTACATAAAACTTTTAAACTTTATTATCTAAGTTTTTTGTTCTTCTGTTGTCTGAGGGTTTAATTGTGTTTGGTGTCCAGGAACAATTTTCCTGACAGCTTGCTACTTCCTCCTGATGTTTGTTAGAGTCATTGTTGAACTGGTTTGCATGGGAGATATTTTGGTCACATGCCTGAAGGTGTAAATTGCAACTAGGAGAAACCAAACTATGGCTACACTAAAGCATGGCACAGCATAGATGAGTCATCTCTTGAGGTCAAGTGCCTGCAGTCCACCTATATTGAAGTGGGCAGTTTTTTTGAGGACAGTAATGTTCATATTTCAAACAGAGAAGATTGGTGATAGGAGAGATGAGTATAAGAAGCAATCTGTTGGCAGATAGAAAAGACATCTTTGAACAAAGGAGGCCTCAGATTTCAACATTCCCAAATTGACAATGCAGGTTTGAGTATCATCCCTCTACAGTTTCAAAGCAATTCACACTTTCCTGGATGTGAATAAAACATCTCACTTGCTATCCAGTCCAACAAAAACCCTAATGACCCTCAGGAGGAAGGAGAGGGGTGATGATTTGAAAGCCAGCTCATCATAGTTTAAAAACTTGAAATGCAACACTTTCATTTTAAACCAAAGAAGCCTCAAACAAGAAAAATGTCCAGTAGAATTACCATGCCCTGGATGACTGAGAACTATCACTAGAATGTATATATACTGTAAGTACAGTATGTTAACTTGTGGTACATCTGCAGTCTGTCTACTACCAGTCACATTTTTGACTAAACCTCTGAGTCTGTTTAAGGCAATTTGTTATTATTTCCCAACCACAAATCTAATTAAACTGTGAAGAAATAAAAATGAAGATTATAAAAAAAAAAATCCAACCAAATATCTTGGATTTATGTATAAATTTATCAAAAAATATTACTATGACCTGAAAAAATCTGGACCCTTACATGAAAACATTGCTCTCCATATATTTTCTTTTTTTTTGTCTAAAATGTTGTTTCCATGTAAGCTCTAAACACAATTATTGTAATAGTCACTGTGGTTTTGATGACACAGATTTTGCATATCGTACGGTACAAAATTGCATATTGACACTGCTGTTAAAAAACCTTCTATAATATATTATTATACCTTCTATATAAATAAACTTTGTTGCTCACCCTTTACATCTTTCAGTTATTTCATGGATGACTACATTCTTTTCAGTTATTTAAGTGGGACATTTTTTAAGTATATGGCACAAACATTATTTGAATAATGTGTATTAGAGACAGATAAATACTCAAAACTCTTTCAGGATGAACCAGAGTTTGCTTAAATGCCAAGAAAGGGGAGCTCAGCAAAATATGTTGCACCTTTTCTTTTTTTCTTGTAGCATTTCACTTTCTGTCCAGGCTTAATAAAACATTATCCCACCACACAATCTTTGGCAGGAGTGGTGTTCACAGTTTCAGGTTGCAACCCAATTTGTGTGTATTATGTGCTCAGTTGGGTCATGTGACCAAGGCAAAGCCTGTCAGCGGCAGGGACATAACTGTCACATTCCATTTATGTTTACTGCAGCTGACAAAGTGACAGCTGGTAGGCAGAAAAAAATCCGCACTGTCATAAGGCATTCCAAAAAGTTTTTAATGTAACCAAAATTTATCTGCCAATGTTTTACTAGGCAATTATCTGAAAAATACAAATTATTTCTACAAACATGTTTAACAGGCACATAAAGAAATGCAAGGGTTGCAACAAGTTCCTATATATATATATATATATATATATATATATATATATATTAATATTGTATTTTAACATTTTTTGTAGTTTTGCTTCCTTAAAGGATGTTGGTTGCTGCTGCTGAGAAGATGTTATTTTTTTAGACGCTTTAAACATGGTTCTGGTAGCAGTTTTGATAATAATCTTTGAAAGCCTGCTGCTCAGGCAGCAAAGATAAGCCACTGCACAGCTGAGATTTCTGAGTACTTTACTCTCCACACTCTCTCAACAGGTAAGAAAAAAAGCTTAGCTAACAGCTAGCATTAGAGCCAAAGATTTAAGTCTGCAACCACTTAGAAACCAAATAAGTATCCCAGAGCAGGATAATACTTTGGTTTAGTAAAAACCTGCTGTCTCCAAAATATATGTAAGATAGGGTATCTAAATATTTTATCCCATAAGGTTTACTCTGTGATCTAATGACTGTATGTGACACTTTGGATGCTCAGAAAATAGAAACCACAACATTTGTCTGAGTATTTTTGAAGTTTACTGTCAGTTTAGGTTATTTATTCTGCAACGTGATTTGTAGTGCACCAAGTATTTTAGGTGATTTTGAAGATTCAAACAGTGGACACAATAACTAGTACTCTACAAAATGAGCATCATTAGTATACTGCACTACGTCCATTACAGCAACAACACCATAAACATATTGAAATCACCTACAATAAACTTCAGTGTGTGCAGAATACAGCTAAGCAGTCTGTTGGCTGAAGGGTAGGTTATTCTGTATTATGTGCGTGTCTTTATGCTAATGACCTTAGTTTGTTTGGGTTTGTAAATGACTCACATGGTCTCTAAGATTGACCATGTTGTCTGAATTTCCTCTGGCAGATACTGAGGGGAGAAGCACCTCTTACAAACACATTTTACCAGGGGGCTCGTTAGATTCATATCAAATTTGAGCCTGTCATAACTGAGCGGTGTGCACCTCTGCAACGCTGGGGGCCTGGGGCCAAGCCAGTTTACCTCACACCTTGCTAATGGCCGTCTGTGGTCATTAAAGCCCACCAATGAGTCACACCGGCTCCCCTTCATAAAGCCTCTGCTTCTCTCAGGCCTCAGAAGTGGGTTTCTCCACACAAGCTATCATCACTGCTACTGCTGCTTGTTTTCTTTCCTATTGCAGTGGTTGTTATTGATGTTTATTCTGTCTTTCCTCCCCCGCAAACACACAAAACCTTCCCATCAGTGTCTCTAGAGTCATGCAAGCTACTGTGTTCCATATCTGCCAGAAAGGTTGCTGAGACACACATGTACAAATGCCAAATGTGGACTCACTAACAGAAGATCCTCTAACTCTGTTTCTCCTCAGTTTATATCCTATTCATTCTGGCTCAATCCCCAGCTCTTACTCCACATATCTTCTATTCAGGTCCTTCAATCTGTCAGTCTCAGCCTGCTTACTAGTGTATCAGACAATGCCTGGGCCCAACTGGATTAGAACGCCACAGGCAAGGCCACAGTAATGTTCCATCAGGCCTAAGAATGGTGGGATGTTTCATCAAAAAACTCATTTCTCATGTGCGAACTGATGCACTGTGGGCGAAGTCCTGACTGTGCCAGGGACAGGATATGTGGCTTCAGCCACTGCTGCCCCCAGATAAAACCCCAGCAGCAGAATAAAAAAGCACAACCCATAAAGGAATACTGGTGGAAATTTATCGGCCCGCAGCCTGCAGCAATGGCAACTTTATCTGTTTGTGTACAGGGGCGGACAGCTACATTTCCACAATGTGTGTCTACATGCCCTGCTGTGTGAGGACGCATTTATATGAGTGTGTTTCAGTGTGTTTGTATGTCCATCATTTTTCAACATCAGTGCGTGTACACGCATCTCTTTGTCATTAAAGTTTGGTTCTTATCGGGTGTTTTGCTCCTGTCGATGAGGTTACTAAGCATTGGTATATATTTCTTTCCCTTCTTGCTAATAGGCAGCTCCCAGTGGGCTTTCCATAACCTTAAAAAATCCAGCTGGCTCCCTGAGGCTTAAATAATTACACCACCCATAAAGACAAAGAGGGAAAAGAAATATTATTGAGCAAAAAGAGTGCAGACAACAGAGGATCACAACCGCATGGTGTCTCATTGATATGTGCGTGCACATAACCTGTTTTATGAGGAACAAGACTGTTTCAAAGGATGAAACCAGTCACAAACAATGGAATTTACCAGCACGTACACACAAATCAAATTACACAGCTACAGAAGGTGAATGAGACAAAAACAACAACAAAAAAAGCAGGAGGTCAAATTAAATTTGACAGGCGAGATTATTTTTAATTACATTTGTGCAGCAGGGGTTTCTCACTTTAACTCTCAAACTGGCAAATGTGGTAAATGGCCAATGTTATAAAGTTGAAGATACACACATAGTTTTACAGGAAAAAACAAACAAAAAAAACAATATTCTGTCATTTATATAAAAATTCATATTAGATGTTTTTTTTTTTTTATTTCAGAGGTAGAGTTAAAGGATGTGATTATGATGAGGCAATATTCATAATGAAACCAGCTCTGCCAACTTAAGCACAAAAGTATTTTTGGAAACTGTAAGATTCAGCTTGTGTCTTCTCTGACAGGCCATTATCTTGACCAGATTCTCTAATGTTCAGAGCAGCATGTGCAGTGATAGCTCCATCCCAAGGGGAGATTGGAAGGTAGACAGAAAGTGAGACTTTAAAACTGAGAGAAATGAGAAATCTACATCCCTCTTTGGCAAAGAGTATATACAGAACAAGTCCTCTGTTTTCATTGATAAATGGCTGCAGAAAGTGAGTGGGCATTGTGCCTTAGTCTATCATCCTAACAACAGTATCTCTCTCAGGGAGTCCTTCCGTTTCCAAACCACCCCTACTGGCTGTGTTTCTGAACAGATCTGCCAAGCCTTCTCTCCTTTAGCAGCCAAACACAGAATTAGCTATTGCCGGCTTGCTCATTCCCTCATTTCCCTTTCTTCTTCCCCTTTCCTATGGCTTTCCTTCAGTGTAAGAGCCACTGATAGGCAGATGGGCAAATAGGGATTGACACTATTCCTCAGGCTTAAAGCTAATTGGGAATGACTGGGAAAGGATTTGGAACCACCAAATGCTCCTGACATGATGAGAAAATCAATGCACACTACCAGTGTATTTGCATCTTGTTGAACTGAAAGGCTACTGTCTAATGTTGTCTGTTGCCACAAGTCATTAAGTCATGTTATAACTATGACCCTTAAATTTGACAACCAAGCTCAAAACTGACTTAATCAAATATGAATGACTGTGGAAAACTACAAAAGCATTTCCCTGCATGTTTTCTGACAGCCAGATACTGTATACAAACTTAATACAAGTTCTGTAAATTCATTAAGTGAGTATTGCTTAGTTTTAGCATTTAGTACTGCAGTCATTAACAGAAAAAAGCAGCATGACTTCAGCTATTCCAGTTCAGTTTGACTCTGATATCACTAGAAGTGTGGTAATCCTCTATTTATTTATGCTTGTGCAATATTTAAAGGGAATGTTTGAAATACTTTAATACATTTTTACTCATGCAATTGAGTTGAAATACTAAAGGTTCCATGCATTTACAGTGTTTACAATTTTATCTCAAAGACTATTTACAACATTTGAATATTTTACCAGCAGGTTCCACTTTTAAACTAAACTAATTACTGTATGTAGGCTACCACTGCTGTATTTATTTATGGAGCAAATTTATTCTTGCATCCAAGTTTACTTTCATAAGCAAGTTGACTTTATATAAGTAAAAATTGGAAGATGTATACATACATGAAAACATAAAACCAGCTAAAAACCAATAGTGTCAAAAGGCAGTTTTATATACACAAGACTTTGCATTTCAGTTATATATAGTGACAAAAATAATGATGGAATTAAAACAAAGTCAGTATGATTTTGTGATGGACTGGTGACCTGTCCATGATGTAACCCCGCCTCTCACCCAATGACCACTGAAGACAGTCACCAACTCTCTGTGACCCTGAACAAGAATAACCAGGTATAGATAATGACTGACTGAAGTCAGTAGGAGAGACTGGAAATAACCACTAACATATAACTCATCATCAATTTGAGACTGATTGTTTTGACAGTTGTTTTTATGTTTTGTCATTTTTCTGTTTTTGTTTTGACTTCTTTACTTGCATACTTATTTTCCTTCCCATTGCCTATTTTCCTTAACTCCTTATCCTGATCCTGTGTCAGATGATTTATGTCAAGTTTCATAATTTTTCTCTCACTTTCCAGCCATTAAAAAGTGTTTTAAAGTAGACATAGTCTGACATATAAATCATTTCAAGATTTCCACTCTTACTTTCAACGCTATTCAATTAACTCACTGACCTTTTTTTTTTGTTGAAAACAAATATTTATGCTTGCCTAGAAATATCTCTGAAACAAAGGCAATAAAATAGAATGACACATAATAATTTGCCTGAGTGAAGGTGAAATGAACCTTTGTTACAATGACTCTGCCAAAAGTAAGTACTGCTTGGAAAAAAAATGTATGCTTGTGGAGGCCTGCTCGTACCTTTCAAAGGGGAGCCAGGGGAGAGTATGAATCTGTACTTGAGAAAAAAAAGCCCACCTGCAGCTTCCAAAATGAGAGATGGGGGGGAACATAACATAAATGTACTGCCACAAAATCTGTGAGCCTACAGGGGATTGTTTCTCCCTGCATGGAACAGATTGGCCTCATCATTTTCCAACTGCGTGACAATAGAAAAGTGGCCTCTGATTTTGCTTGCACTCTATCCTTCTTTCTACATCAGTCTGATTGTCTACAATCAAACATATCTACAGAAGGAACTACAAAGACCCTTTTATATTGTGCCTTTTGAATCGGTGTCATCACTTCCAGCTACTTCCCAACAAAAAGGGCCCACACAAACGCTGACTCCATTTTAAGAGTTAGTTGAAGAAAATCTCAAAAGCAACCAATTTACAAAGGAAAGCTTTGACTTATTTTGCCGTCACTGTTAGGATATAATTTGGAGACAGCTTTTGAGCTTTTCTGCTGAGGTTTTTGAAATATCTGACTGTGTTGTTAGTTAAATAATCTAAAATAACATTTGTTTTGAGAGTTTTCTTTGAGACTAGGTTATTTGTATGTAGTTTATCTGAAGGTACTGTACATACACATAAATCATCTAACCCTTCAGATTTAATGGATAATACAAAAGATGTGCTTGTCTACAGTTTTTGCAGAGCTTCAGAATCTTATCCTGAGTGACTTTTGTTCTTCATAAAGTGGGATGTCAGATTCATACCTTTTTTTATAGCTTTTTAAACTCTTATCACCAAAGACAGTCAGAGTATGTGAGGATGACAAGTTGATTATTTTGACATTAATTAGGATGTTAAATCCAGAGGTCAGACATTAGAAGTACCATGGCACAACAGACTATAAATTTGTTCAAGCTGTTAGTGTTTTATGTGCAACAAGCAGAGCGATGCCCAAAATGTCCAGCTTGATATAAGCAGCATTAAACTGCAACCCAGGAGAACAGATGGACAATATAACATTTTTTATCATAGACTAAACAGAAGAAATTATTATACCTTGCATTTATAGATTTTGTAAGGCCAGAATAAACTTACTTAAATACATAATTACTTACAACACTTCAACAAAAGTCAGAAAATAGGATTGGGGCATTTACGTTTACATGGGAACACACCCTATTTTGGTGATTCCCTGTATTGTAAGAGATACTTCTACATTAATTGAAATGAAAAACAGCCAAGTCTCACACTCCAAGTGTAAACTATTACATACAAACCCAGCATTTCTTCTCTATTTCTGTTGCCAAATTCCATCTTTTATTTGCTCATTCTGTCTTAGAAAGTCAAACCCTCAATGCCTATCTTCTGTTCCATTAAAGACGCACTAACACAAACTCAGAAGTTGTTTATAGTGCGTAGACAGCTTCCTCCTGGGGATCTGGCGTCCCAGAAAGCCTCGTAAATGCAGTGAGATGTTAGCTTTCTGAAATCTTATTCCTCCATTTTTTTTCTCTAAATTCCAAGGAGATCCATACAAACTTGAACATGAGCTGATGATTTGCAATAAAGTTATGCATTTAGTTTCTGTGTGAATGTGATTGCATTTCTATTGGGAATGTTTTAAGGATACATTCTAAAGTGTATTAAATTTACTATTTAAGTAAAAAAAAGAACCCAGTTTACAGTATGTATTGAGTATCCATTCTATTTATGAAAAATATTTTTTAGCCTACATCATTATAAAAAAATAAAAGGCTCACTTGACACTGCATCCAATGTGAAAATAACACAGAGTTAGAGAGTAAAATGTACACAGTGAAAAAAGTTCTATATTTTCTTGGCAATTTAAAACACAAGTGACAAAAATATAGTGGCTTGCTGAAGACTGAAATATTCACCAGGTTCTTTGTACCTGACTGCTCAGCTATTTCTTACAGGAAACTAAAATCAAAAGGAACCACAATATGAGGTGTTAGGATGAAGTTAACAGCTTTAGAGCACATCCCAAGCTGCAAACGTGTGTAAGACAAAGGGCAAACACAGTTTCAAGTTTAACTGGTAAATGTGGTCTACATTAAATGATAAATAGCCAACATAGCATAATACCCTGCACTGCACATGCTGTTTGTCTCCACAGTCACAGTTCAACACTGACAATAAACTGAGATTTGATATTTTGACCAATGATATGACACATAAGGAGGAATTGAACTACCATCCATTAATATTACAAAAATACATGTATGAACAACTTTTATTAGCAGTAGATGCTTTTTGGGTAAAATTTAATGTGGAATTCTGAAAAAACAAACAACAACAAAAAACTAATGCTTTTAGCTACACAATTCTCATAGTACAAAATGTCACTCCTTATCATTACTATTTTAGTACAGAAGGTCACTTCTTATCATTACTATTTTATTTTATTTTTACAATAGGCATATTTTCTCATGAGAAACAACTCAGACTTTATACAATATTCACTATGCTGACTTGCTACTGATTTGAAGTTATTTGTTTTTGTTCTTTAAGGAATGGTAGGTATGGATGACATAATAGGCATTGTCCAATTCAAGCCTTTAATGGAACAGTTAATTCTGGAAAGCCCACTGTTAACCATGCTAAGGATACTGTTTACGGCTCAAGTGTCTACTAGTGGGTATTAACCAAACCACATGCTGCAGAAAGTAGGCCATGCAAATGATGCCGAGCAGGCCCTGGGAAGAGTAAGCTAAAGAAAAAAGGACAGACAGAATGAAAAAACACACTCAAATAAAAGAAAAAAATGGGCCACACTGAATAGGCACAAGAAATAGAAAGAAAAGAAAAATACAAGCCAGTGAATCATAACATCAGCTAAAGACATGTAAGAGAAGGGAACTAAACTGGAGCAGATTTGTGCTCAGGGAATGTGATGGGGAGGCTTGCAGACTGCAGTATAGTGATGAATCACTAAAGAGACCTGTTAAAGTAGGATTGCAGGTCCACACAGACTTGGAGCAATATGAGATTACATTACTAAGAAACATACATGTCTGGCCACACACTCACTCATTCACTCAATTATTTTCTGTACCTGTTAATTCTGTTTTAAGCATCATTTTGGCTCATTCTGTCAACTTCCGCAGCATGAGGCTGTATACATACACTACAGTCAAACAGGTTCAAGCCACAATGCTGAAAAAAATAACTCCAGTGTTTCACCTGATAGTGAAAGAAATGTCAGACCAACTGAAAAAAATGACCAGATTTTTCTTTTAAAATCTCATCTGAAAGCAAGTTCATCTGAAATGCCAGCCAAAAGCTTCATCCAATACTGTGAAGGCAATCATGATTGTGGTTTGACATTTGAAGCTGAGAAGGAATGTAAGTTCATCTCAACCTGGTCTCTGTGTCATATTGTATCTTTTCTTTATATAAATAGGACTTATTATGTAACTGAAAATATATAAATCAAAAGAATGTGTATCAATAAAGGAGGCATAAAAAAATAAGTGAGTAAAGCCCCAGCAAATGTTTTCTAGAAATGCAGCCAGGATGACCCTGTTAGCTCTAATTTGCAGGCATAAAAGAGGAAAAGATAAAAAAAACAACAATGCAATATATTTATCATTCCAGGGACCATTGGAAGAAAGACAATTTAAATTCTAGAAATTATTGCCTTAGATTTAATCATTTTTCAATTGCTAGAACAGCTAATGTAGCAGATGAGATGTATACACTGAGACTTACTATTAATGTTCATTTTATTGTGTTTTTGTTGTGAGACTAATTTGATAATGCTCAAAATAACAGTTACAGTATGAACAAACAATATGTGTGATTGTTTTCCTCAATAAATACAATTATGAATTAAGAACTATATTCTGCATTTTCTTGGGTTTTCTTTGTCTGATAATTACATTTTTTTTTCACGATCTGTTATGCAAATATGGCAAAAAGGAAGCAAACAAAAGAAAAAAATAAATATTTTAAGTGAACAACTTTTCACAGCATTGTTGTAAACTTTAGATATCATTTGTTTTAATAGCTATGTTTGTTTTAAATCATCTGTCTTTTATTTACTACATGTTCTAGACATTGCTTCAGGATAATTTCCCAGACAAAAAAAACTGCAACAAAAAAATCTAAACTAATAAACTGAGGTGAAATTACTTGTCAAAAAATCTGTACACATTTCAGATAAAAATACCAACTTTAAATGAGATACAGTTTTTTTTATTGCAAAATGTAATTTCTGAAGGATTGTATCTTCTATGTAAAAAGCACAAACAAACCCTGATAAGTTTATCATGCAGCTCATTATCAAACCAGCATGGTCTGTGAATATGTCAACAATTATCCCGGATCAGTATTCACAGTGCAGCCATATTGAATGGCCACTGTTGGAATTACTGCCTCATTATTCTGGGCACAGAGTGAGTGGGTTGGGCTTCATCTCCCATCGTCATTAAAGTCAGCATTTTTTAGAACAGCAGCCTTGGCCTTGGTTACAGTTGTTGCCATAGTCTGTTATACAGCCATGATGGAGGCATACATCCAGTGTTTGCACATTGCTGTCACGATCTGCAAGCATTAGGTGTAGTGCTTGGGGCATCAAGCCATCCAGCCACACTGTGACCACCTGCATTGTGAAACACTACATATCTCTAAAGGCAATGCAATGCAGGCCTTCTCTGCTGCCTACAGCTGGGCTTTTGTCTTTCTCTCAAATGGCAACAGAAGCAATAGTAGAGAAATCCATAGCTTTGCCTAAGCTGCCCTCTGCAGCAGCATGTGCTGTGTTTATCACCACAAAACATATTGTCACTATTCAGTCAAGTCTGGATTCAAGATGGTAAACCAGACAGAGCAGAATAAAAAAAAAAAAAGAAACAAAAACCAAGACATTTAGATTAAAAAAAGAAGAAAAAAAAGCATTTGAGGAAAGACAAGAGAAGAGGAGGAGGGAAAGTGGGCATGCAAAAATTGGCAAAAGTGTAATGGACGGGAGGGTGAGTAATTAAGCAAGGCTGGATTAATTAGGCTTCCAGTCTTTCTGCCTCCTATACTCCCGATGAGCTTCATGGCATTGCAGGCCACAAACCAACTCCCAAAAGTCAAGCTTTCTATTGTCATTCAGATTTTCTATCCATTTGCTGGGATGTGTCCTTCCTCAATCAAGGCATGCCACCATGAGTTTCAAATCAACACTGTAATTATGCTAAATTATAGTCGACAAAAAAGAACAGAGAAATCAAAGAGGGAACTGATTAAGTCGGAGGCCATGGCCCTTATTTTGTAAAACAGACTTAATGGTGTTACCTGCTATGTTGGACTTTGGACAATAAAACATTGCTTGTTCAAGTAGTATCTGTCAGATCTGTCATTTATAATCTTGCTTTAACAAAACAATAGTATTAATTTACCAGCCCTGAAACAAATATCTATGTTAAAAATAAAAATCAGCCAATCAAAAGGAGTATTGGAAGTTGAAACAAGATGGGTAATATGCTTTCTTAAAACTGACCAAAAATAAACAAGTCACTTAATAATAAGTACACAAAGAAACTAAACAAACTGAAATATGAGCTTATTTAACATATATGATTTGCATGACAATTACTTCGGATTATAATGACAGTTAATAACCACAGCTCCTAGCTGATTAAGAATTTGCATTCTTTGACAAAAAATAGATTTCACAAATGAGAAAGCAACTAATATAGTACAAAGTATTTGCTTACTGGATCAGAGGTTTGATGAGTCATTTAGTACACCATATTCATGAACTGAGTCAGCAAGATGAAGTCAGTTTGAATGATCATTGTGAAAAGTTATTATACCCAACCCACAACACCAAGGTTTGAGTCAAGGCGCCACCCAAATGCTGGTGACAAATATCTGTTAAAGTCAAGTAAATTAACACTTCTATAACACTGGAATAGTCTTTAAAAATATTATTTTCTTGCAGTTATAGTTGTTGATTTATTGTTGTTTGTATGACTAATGAGGACATGCATATTACATAAGAGCTTAAATGGTACAAATGAAAAGCCAGTGAACTTAATATAATTCATTCAAGTAACATCGTCACTTTTGTTTATTTTCCCATTAACCTATTTCCTGTCTTGAGTGAATTAAATCCACATCAGATCAACATGGTGAAGTGGAAGTAAAGAAGGTTTTCAGTCTAAGGAAGATACAAGACACTTCCCCCTCTCATTCAACACAATACCATCAATGGCTCTTTCCATTTTCTGTGTGATTGAAATCGAGTGAAAAGGCTTAACAGATGATGGGAGATCAGCATCAGTGTTTGTTTCAATTTCTATAAAACATCTCAAAAAAACAAGAAAAAAAAAAACAAGTGTCCCCTTCAAAAAGCCTTTAAATTAAACAAGGAGCTTAACTGCAGAGAAAAGATGCCTTACAGATTCAATATGAGGTTTCTATGGGGGTGGTGGGTCACCATTGTGGGATTATTTACTGTTTTTAAATGTAAAAACATCCACCTATACATCTACAAAAAAAATAAATAAACAAATAAATAAACTCACAGACAGAGGCCATTTCAATAACCCCTAAATAATTAAAACGTGCTTCCAGCCCTCCTTCACCCCTAGATTTCCCTTATAAAGAATATGATCGGATGAATACCTTGAGAAAAACAAAGCAGAGACAAGCAAGTGCCACAATTTCTGGCCTGATCAACGCGCCAGCTTGCAGCAAGTAATTCATTGTGAGAGGGAGGCACAAGTGGCCCACTCCTTTTCCCAGCACAAGTTTATGATAATCCTAATAAATTATGATGTTCTGTGCAGACATTAAAAACTCTGATTGGCACTAAATCAAACAGACTGTGCCTCCCAGGTCAGAGAGAACTGAGAGCATGACTGTGAGTGCACACTGTTCGCCTTTCAAGGTATCAGTTTTTTCTTGAACCTTAAATTGTCCATCAGTTTGGGCTCCCTTAACCATTTCTTTTCCCTCTTTCCTTTTGTCCACTTTTGTCTTTAACTCAGTTTGTAATTTTCTATCTCTTTCCTGTGCCCTTTCACTATCATACCTTACTTTTTTGTGTGACCTGATAAATTTTATATTGTGAAATGTTCCACAGGGGAAGAAAAAGTGGGGAAAAAAATTTTCAGAGAAACAGAAAGCAATATAAATGAACAAAGTCAGTACCATGGAGTTTGAGCTTGTTATTTTGTTGTTTTTGTTTTTTAATGTATTTTTTTTCCACAATGTCTTCTATTTGTAATAATGCATTTTATTGTTTTGAAAGTATTTTCATCTTTTCTGAAGGTTGTTTAATTTATGCCTGAATGAATAACCAGATTGACACCAACTACTTTAATCTCACACAAGTGCTTAAGCGGACTGTGCAGATTATTCTACCATAGATTATTGGACCTATGACTTGAGAGGTCATAGGTCCAAAACATCAATTTGTTGACGAAAATCCAGTTTGCCTGATGGTGATTACTGCCCTGCAGTGTCCATTATTTGTGTGTGTCTGGTGTGACTGCTGTCATGTCTTTGACTTTTTTTGGGTGTCTTTGATTTTATCATCTGTACAGCACGTTTGTCCTTCTGGTTGTTGAAAATGGAGTTGGTATGGTATTTTAATGAGAACACTAATGAGAAGAATCCACACACCTTGATTAAAAACTGGAAAATAATATTAGCTAAACTGTTTAATTTGAATTATTTATTACTTCCAAAAATTTTATAGGGATTCAGAATTAATGGCTCCTGTATTCAGCTATTTCAGTATTGCTAATTGGTAAACAGCACATTATTACAGAGTTGAGTCCTTTTGCACACCCCGTTGGGTTTTGGTCACATGAAGGGAAAGGAGCTGATTGGGCATAAATTTCTTAAGGTGAACAGTTCAGTAGATCTGAAGTGAGAAAGGGATTCAAAATGTTCTTTTTACACTGACTGACATGCCCTTCAGAAGACACCCCAAATTAAACGTTCATTTTACAAGGTGAGAGTATCAAGAACATGGTATTTGATGATGAATGATGTAATTTATCGTGCAGTGACCCCATCTATTAAGACTGACTGCTTTTAAATGGTAATATTCAGTGTCAAAAAAGGCACTGCAGATTCTACTGGAAACCTCATATCTTTTATCTGGAAGCCTGCATGTTGGATCCATCATAACCTACTTTACACACACAGACATGACTGATGATGGACCATAAAAAATGGGGAAAAAAAAACGGGTCCAATCACTGCTACTACAGTAGTTTCATTCATATACACTCTATGAATTTTTCAGGTTTTAGCAAATAGCTAAGAACTTAAAGGGTATCAGTCACAAAACTAAAAAGTAGACACAAAACACTTAAGTTTGATTTAAAAAATGCATTTTTTTTCATGTATATTACAAATATCAAACATTTTAAGCATGTTTTGGGCTCCTTTATGCATGTTTAATGATGCCCACTCAAAAACAAAGTATGATTTTAAAATACCAGAAGTGATGTAAGGGCGGAAATCAAGGGAGGTACAGTAGATGAGACAGACCCTAAACTGTCATCATGAGAAATCACAAAAACATATATGTACACGTATATATGTACACGTATATGTATATATGATACTAACACAGCCTGCATGCTTTAGACAACAAAAGCCATTCAAATAAAATCATAAAAGCCAAAAGGCTAATAAATCCTGCTCATAAGCAAACAAACAACAAATTAAGAACGTAATTTAAAAGCAGAGGGCAAGACGATAATTTTCAGCGGTTTATTTCAAAACAATAAAAGTAAAATAATAATAATAAAATGACCAACTATTTTTAATTATTGAAATATTTGAGTTTTGTCAATGAGTCATTTTTTATAATAAAACTGCAGCATCAGATACCATTTTATATGACAGACACGAGGCTCAGCTGGGTTTTGTCCTCATTTTATGATCATCATTATCTGTAATCATTTCCAAGTTTCATGAGATGGCCATTGTATAATCATGCTCTATAAGTAGCCTCACTAGCTTCAGGGCACAATCAATCAGCTATGTATCTATTGTCAGTTTTGTCAATACAGCTCTTTTATTACTCTCTAATCCAATCAATAGGAGGGACTGTAATATTTTACTGTTAAAGATGTTCTCAAATTATATGACGTTTGTTACACAAGCCTTATTACAATGTAAGGTAGTTTTTCCTTGTACAGAATCATGTAGAACTTGTACAAAACTCGCACAATATTTCCTTTACCACACATGATTTTAGTTAGATTACTGTGCATAAAAATGTAAATGAGCTGGGGTTTTTTTATGTGTTCCCATTTTGTCTGCTGCACCTTCGACATAAGAATCGTCTGAATGTTAAAGTTAAATTGCTGACAAAAAATAGGTAATCAATAATAAAAGTAAAATAATTTTCTGCAAAAGAAGGCAAAGTGAATGAGGCTTATGCCCTGAGACCACAGCGAGTGGGATGCTGGAGGTTGTCAGAGACAAGTAATTAACTAAAAATAGGCTAATATGTGCTTGACACAGCTGAGAAAAGGTCTTTAAAAGAAATAGAAAACGCAATGGAATGAAACCACTGAGAATAGCCAAGCCAAGGAGATGAAGGTTACATTTCATGCAGCTCAGACTAATGCAGTACATGTAAGTAGCCTGCTACTAATCTGCACCTGTGGGTGGAAAAAAAATATCAGCTCAAGGGGGATGGGCATTTTTAATAAATATTAAAGACTAGTGACACAATACAAAGGCATAATAGATATCAGACTATCCTCAAGGTAAGCACACAATTTATTTAGAAAAATTAATCTAGCATGTGGAAGCAATTTGTTAAAAAATACATCTGTGATCAAATAGGCTTAAGGACCACCTCTAAAACTACAGACTGATGGAAATCTGACTCATGCAAACAACAAAAAAACATACACAAAAACAGATATTGACATGGCTTTATGTGCAATGCCTAGCCATTCATTAGAGAATGTGGTATTTTAGGACCTTGCAAGAATAGGAAGATTTTATGTCTTCTGTACACACAGAATTAAAAAAAAAAAGAAACTGACACTTTCTTTCACTTGAATAGCATATAAATAACAAATATGCATCTACTGAGTAGATATTTTCATCAACTCAATTCAAACATTTCTAAAATATGTAATTCAGTATACAATAGATACCTACACTAGTAGGAGTTTTGCAGATTTATATGAAATTACTTCATCAATCAAAGCACTGGAACATCTGAAGCATGACATTCAGCTGCAGGTGTACTTTTTCTTTTCTTCAAATGCAATCTTCAATTTTGAGAACATACATGAGATCTTCATGGATGTGGTCCTAGACAAACTAAAAATCACCTACTTTTTAATCTTTGCATATTTTTTTTTAATGAAAATTATTAAATAAAGAAAGACTTTGAGCCTTTTGAGGGTAGACAGCTGTCTGTGGCCAAAGGCCTCTGTGTCTTTGTGGACGGATGCCTGCCAATCTAGCTGACAAGTCTGGATGACCGCCTGATTCCTCTGGCTTTCTAAGTACTTCTCCTGTCCGCCTGTCGACTGCTCAATCGTGTTGAACGAGGTTCTCTTCCAGGTGTTTACTTCCCTACCTGTCTTAGTCCACATGAACTCAAACTGCCAGTCTTTATATTTTTCCTCCTAAATTTTCAGGACAGGTTGACCAAAATACTGTCAAAACTAACAACAGCAAAAACAATCCTCAGCTCAATAAAGGGTGGATATACTCATGAGTTTAATCTGATTGGAACTGCTATGAATCACTTTCTTTTTATCCATTATCAGACATGCAGCATCTAATTACTTTTAAACTGCAAAATAAATGAATAGGTTGACGCTGACTCAATACAATAGGACAAAAGGCCAAAACTTAAAAATGAAAAGAAATGAGTTTCCACACCCTAATCAGTGCAAGAAATCAAGTCGTCGTATTAGGACACCGTGAGTCAAAACGAGAGCAGTTTTAATTACTTAAGTGGAAATAGGCGTAAACTGTTGTATTAATCTTAACAAATGATTCTGAACAGTCCAAAAAAAATGAATCTGTAGTCTGAAACAATGAATATGAATATACTGTAGATGCACAGCTGGGGAGACAGACACATTTTTACTTAATGAGCAGTAGATTAAAATAGCTAAAAATCCTGTGGAGGCAAAGATCTGTGAGATCACTTTGAGTTTTAATGCTCTGTCCACCCACACAGAACTGCAACGATGAAACCTCCACTCTCTCTTTTTGGACTGTGCCTTTTAATTACATTGGTTGGTTAATTAGGATAAGTTTATCTCCTATAACAACTTTTTCCTGGAGTAATGAATAAGACTTTAGTTCCTAGAAAGATGCAGTCATGAATTCTAAGTAAAATTCTTAACTAGAAACCCAATGAAACCGATCAATACAAAATATTAAAAATATTTTGGAGAGCTTAAATGCTTCCCTCTTACAGCAGTGTTATGCAAGGATTACAGGCCAGTTAAACTTGAGTCATTTTCAGTTCATTAAATAGTATATCGTTTTCTGATAAAAAGAAAAAGTCCTCAAAATTTCAACAGTAAGTCTTTGATCAATAGTCAGTTCTACTTTGGTTTAAATAAAAAAAGATAAAAAAAAAGCACTTTGAAGGTTCTTTGGCTGAAACCAGTATGAACCAGTATGGCTGCCATTCAGCCAGTGGTTTGTCTTTGAAAAGAAATGACATAAAATTAAACCTACCTTATAGGACATATGTTATAATTTCTTGTTTTAAAAAGTTAATTTAAAACATGGGATGATAAAAACAAGAACTTAATATTTTTGTGCTCAGTTTTTCCAAAATGCATGTATATATTTTTAATTTATATTAAATAATTCAGTGTCTAACCATTGTGAAAATGAAAGTAAGCATATTTCTTTTTCAAAATCTTGCCTCATTAGTTTGTCAAAATGAGCTGACAGCCAAAAACAGGCCACTCTAAAATATAACTCAAGTATGATACTGCTCTTAACATTTTATTCCCTCTCCGTGGGTGTTGGTTTATTCCCCCACAAGCAGTTACAATATGTCAAACTACTTTCCTTATCCTTATGGAGCAACTGCTTGGAGGAGATGCACTTCATCAGTAGATAGTGAAACAGATATGAGGTAATAAAACAGAAAAAAAGACCTCTGTATAATGATAGAGCCAAGCTTTAAAAAACACCTTTGAAAAACAAAAGAGTAAGACAAACAAGTAATTGCTGGGTATGTGAGTAGAAACTATGAGGAAAATCATTTAGTCTTGTCTCTTTTTGCAGGTAATGTAATTGTTGTATTAGTGATCTTCCAACCTCATGTAAGCACGGATCAAACAGCAGTGCAAAAAGAAGCAGCATGGAACCAGAGTGTGAAACAGACAGGATTAGTGGATAGCAGAGATGTTTCTCACAGCTCTCATAGTGTATGTTTGAAGACTCCCACATGGCTTATTGTATTCTGAAGACAGTAGAAAGGAGAAGTATAACCTCCCCACTGGATTACTGATAACTAATTTGATCTTGGCTACTTTCCCAATGTTTGTGTAGACTTTGTCTGAGCAATTAACAGTTTGACATTGTGACCTCAGTTGACAGAAAGGCAAAAAAAAAAAAGAGAGAGAAGCTAACTACTTGTATAGAACCAACAAATGCCATTACAGTATGTTTAACTTGTCAACTTTAAAGTTTTCAACATATTTTATAATGCTATTTAATTTATTTTAACATGTAAAATGCCAGTGGAGTGCAAGGAAATTAACAAACATCTTTGTGTTACTCAGTTGAAATCCTACAATTATTCTTAACAAAGATCATACACAGTCATGACGGGAGGATTTTGCAGGAGAAGAACATGTCTCAATTTTGTTCTACCCAGCAGAACATTTCCAATATATATCTCTCAAAGAGCCTTTGCCTAAATCCTGTTGGAATATAAAATTATATCTGTGCCACCAGCCTAACAAAAGTAGGCTGGAACAAAAAGAAAAAAACATAAAGAAATCTTTGGAATACTGCAACATTATGTGTATATGTGTATATATGTGGCTCTATTATGCTGTAAAATAATGATAGATAGATAGATAGATAGATAGATAGATAGATAGATAGATAGATAGATAGATAGATAGATAGATAGATAGATAGATAGATCTAATGTATTAAAAGCAGAACAGCCAGATGAAAGTAATGTGTCATTGGGTAGTGTTATCAGGGTTCAAAATGTAATTGAAACAAAAGGAACCAAAGTGCAAAAAAATACATATATATATATATATATGTTCTGAATCATTAAAAAATGACATAAAACAAGATAAGGTGAAGTCCTTTGCACATCTCATGCGTGCAGCAACAGTTGAACAGATCAAAGGAAGATCAAAATGAAACGACAAGAAAAAAAAAATCTGCTCTGATTGAAGTGACACAAGGAAATGAAGATTGCACTATCTTCAGGCAGTTCACTAAAATGGTTGCCAAACTCCAACTCAAGCAGACCTGGGAGATGATAAAGGACAATCATGTGAAGAGGTTGTGATATATTGAGGCACAGAATCCAAATGAGAAGAGTTGTAAGTGTGACACAGAATAAGAAATTCCTGCTCAGGGATAAATGGACATAAGCTGCTATGTCCCCAAGAGAAGAGTGGAAGTGAGACTGCAAAGTGGGCAGAGTGTGCTGAGTGCTGCCATGTTCTGGCTGGTGATTTATGTCTATGCAAAGGCAACAAAATGTAGAAACAAGATTGGAGCACATTCTCAGATGAACTCAGGACTTTGTGGACTGCTGACAGATTGCTCCTGTCTTCCCTTAACACAGTTTTTTTTTCCTCAGGTAAAAGAGAAAGACAGAAAAAAACTGACAAGATTTATTTTCAATAAAATCATAAAAAGATAAGCTACGGTAAATTCAAACAATAAAATTGATTTTTCAATGTTAGTAAAATAGTCGGCTTGCTTTAATCTTGCACTGATTCTATTTTTAAATATTAGTTTTGAATGTCCTTTTTACGGATGTCATTTCATGTAAAGGTTTTCCAGATGTTGCTATGTGAGTCTGTTAGTAGTGAATCCAACTGCATGAGGGTATGAAGAATAACTGTCAAGAAGATATTCATCCATTTTATCCTCCATGTGCCACATTGGAATAAACCAGGGGATTTTGTTGTTTGTTTGTTTGTTTGCCCTTGTCTTACGTGACTGTGTCATCTCCTTCTTAGAGTCCCTAATTCCTCCTTTTCCCCATTGCAAGTGTGCCATTGTGTACTTTAATTGAGTAACATAAAGATTTTGTGATGAACCCTGATTACAAATAATTTTGTGCAGCTGAAAATATGAAGGCTTTCAGTAAAGTGTAATCAGGATAAATGACAGCAGGCTTAAAAATAAAACTAGGATCTGTGTAAATGGAAAACTGTTTGAAATTCCAAATTCCAATGCCTTTTAGAAGGATTATCACACTGTGCTTACATTATGTATTAATTTAATAATATGAGAAAAAAAAACAACAACATGCTAGATTGAGGTATTAAAATGTATAAAATTAGATCACATTAACTGTAAAAGGCTTAAATATGAGTCCACCTGGTATTGTATGCAAGTTTACATGATACAATTAGTATTACCGTGGACGACGATTATATGCACGATGCTTATATGCACAACACGCTTATATGCATAAAACTGTTGGGTACGTTCCTGTGTAATAGAGAATCCATACGCTTATATGCATAGTGCCAATGGATATATGCACAAAACATTTTGAGGTATCATGCATGCATCTCACTGAATCTCACTATTTCTCACTTGACCATGCAAGCCACCTCTATTGTTCTCCCTCGCAATGTCGCTGTCAGGTGCCTGGAACTACACTGCCCTGGTGTCCACGCACGCTTGTCTGGCGCGTCTGTTCTGTTACTTACAGTGTGGAGCCGCTCTACAAGCATAACTCGGTTTGTTTAAGTGTTTTGTTCTCTGGTTCATTTGTGGCTGAATCATAGCTTTCTTTTACCCTAATATATTAAAATTATGTTACTTAATTTCCAATGATCTTTCCAATCAATAAACACTGCTACCCGTGTTTACAGTTCAAATGACCACCGACGGTTAATGCACAAAACTGCTGGGCACCGAGGTTGTGCATATAACCGTCGTCCATTATATCCATCCATCCATCCATCCATTTTCTAAACCTGCTTCTTCATTTTCAGGGTCGCAGGGGGCTGGTGCCAATCTCCAGCAGTCTTTGGGCGGGAGGCAGGGTACACCCTGGACAGGTCGCAAGTTCAACACAGGGCCACACACAGACAAACAACCATTCACACACACACTGTCGTCCATTATATTTTAATTATAATTTCAATTCTAGCATTGTGAATATTTCTCCTTACAAGATCTGGGTTTATTTTCATTGCTGTCTAATGGTTTGTTGGTACCAACCCTAAAACAGGAGGATAGTTAAGGGTCATTATAAAGAATATTTTACTAAACATAAAATTGTATATTGGTCAGAAAGACACCCAAAATAAAAGAAAAGTGCAGTTAAGATACTTTTTTTCTAAAAATAATCCCATCAGTTACCTGCAAATTTTAAATATTACCAAGTGACCTGGCTCAAATTAAGTCAGATTGTCCTCAACTGGATTTAGGAAGGGAAAAAACAGCTTATATGCTGCTTTAAAAATCTGGGGTAACTTTATCAAACAATATGAAGTTTATTAAACACTTTACCAGTATTTCAAGTATACAAGAGAAGGGTTAGCGATGGCAAGAGGAAGAAGAAAAAAAAAAAACTTTTTCAGTCACGATGTAGTGTGTAAATACTGTTTTGAAGAAAATCACTTGACTGTGTACAAAACATTTCAAAGGATTTGCACTCCTTTAAGCACTATCAAAGACTGTTTCTGTCTGTGTGTGACAAATGCATTTTTCCCTTACCCTTGTGTGAATTAAAGTGTCAGTGGCCTCTGAAAGTATTCATTTTGGTTCATGCTTGACTAATCAATTTAGCAAGTGAGCAAACAAGTGAGTAACTTCAGCCAGGCAGTATGAAAGGGAAGCAAGCAAAGCTGAAAGGAAATGCTGTTGGGGTAACTATGAGATTTTTCACTATCTATTTTGAGTCATAGCCATGTCAAGAAAAGTGTGAAGTCATTTGCTCTGAGGAAGCTCCATTCAGAGAAAAGGGTTACTATTAGCCTTTACATCTAGTATCGAGAAATAATTCAGTTTTTCTTCTCACACAGGCACACACACGCACAAGGAAAGCAGCAGAGCAAGCACACAAAATTTATGTTGTGTGACATGAAAGCAAGAAAGAAAAAGTATAAAAGACGTCCTACAAATCACAAAGCAAAATCCCTAAAATATACACCATTTGCTCTGTAATTATCCATTTAACTGTATTTCTGTATAGCTCTGTGGGAAAACAATCACTGCATATTGTTAGACATTAGAATATGAATGGATATTCAAATACTCATCTAAAAACAACCTGTTACACAAAAAGTGATGTTAAAATCCTCTCTACTAGTTTTTGTTGTTTGTATTTGCTCGACCAGCACAGTAGGCAGTCTGGAAGCACACTTATCATCTGTAAAAGCATATCAAATATCTATGTACCTTTGAATGACCTAGTGTAGGGAAAGTAGTGCTCAGAAGCAGTTCCGATGGTGTGAAACATACCTCACATTCTCGAGATCCTGAGATGGTATAGGTACATGGTCCGGTTCCATTGACAAGCACATCCATGGCCTCAGAATTGGTTGGCTTGTAGTCCACATAGTACTCCTGCAGGGGAGAGCTAAGGGTGCGCTCGGTCTCTCTAGGTTTCTTGCGACGTTTGCGAGCTGCTGCTGAGTGCTCCTGCAGCTGCTTGACGCTGTTAGGATAGCGCTTCCAGGACACATAAATTACCAACAGGATCATTGCAACAGAAAGAAAAAGAGCAACACTTCCAGCCACAATCTTATGGAAGGACACAGGCTCCAAGTCTTGCTCTGGAGGAAGTGCAACAGGTGGGGTGACCGCTAATGATGTAGGCCCCCTAAGGGATCCCTCAGCTCTCTTTCCAGAGCTAGTTGGTAAAACCAGAATTGATGGGTTATGCTCTGTCTGCACAGGGATGCTGGATGGGTTAGGAGGAATACTCTCTGTGAGTGTTGTTGCTTGGTGCGTCTGGCAAACACTAAAGGCGTCAACAGCATCCATCACTTTCTCTCCTTGGGCTTTCTTAGGGGAAGCACAAATCATTGTGGTCTCCTTTGCCCCTCTAAAGTTTCTTAGCCAAGCCACCAGAGGACAAATAGCAGGCCCACAGTCCCATACATTTCCAGCTAAACTAATCATAGTTAAGGAAATCCAAGCATCGACTGCCTCCTGGGAGACATTGGTCAGCTTATTGGAGTCCAAGTTGAGAGTTTGCAGGTTTGGTAAGCACTGGTAAACCACAGCATCAACTTCTGTCAGTTCATTCCCTGACAGATCTAGCTTCTGGATGGAGGCCCAAGTCCAGGTTAAGCCCTGGCTCATTGAGCGAATGCGATTCCACTGCAGGTAAAGAGCCCGCAAATTATATAGGCGAGGAAAGTGGGAGAAATTGATTTTGGAGAACTGATTGTGCTCCAGATGGAGCTCAGTGAGTTTAACGAGTCCTGAAAATGCATTCCGAGTGATGCTCCGCAGTCGGTTGTAACCCAGATCAAGAAATTCAAGATTTCTGCAATCTTGGAATAGACGCATTGGGATAATTTTTAGAGAATTGGAGCGTATGTGAAGACTGAGCAGTTTCCGTAAACCTTGGAACTGCCCAGGCTGCAAAGCTTGCAGTTTATTATATGACAGGTCCAGATTACGCAAATTAGGGACAGGATGGAATGTCGTATTGTGGAGCATTGAGATCTTATTGGAACTTAGAATCAACTCTTTGAGCCTTCTGACTCCCTGGAAGGCCATCCCATCAACAGAGGCAATATAATTATGGTCCAAATAGAGCCAGATAAGGTGGTTGAGACCAACAAACTGGCCTGCACGAAGACTGGAGAGACTGTTGTAGCGTAATGACAGACCCTCACAGCCTCCCGAGAGGTTCTTGGGGATGTCACGAAAGGAGCTTGACTCACAGTACACAATTTTTCCATCACACCGACAACTCTTGGGGCATTGGCGCTCACTGAGTGATGGATTTGCCGCCAACCACACCTGCATCAGGAGTTGGAAAACTATCCAGCGATGACGCAGAGCAGAGCCTATGATGAGCAGATGGAGAGAGAGAAAAAAAAAAACAGTTAAAAAATTTGTATTATCTAATTGTGAACTGTTGACAACTTGTTGAAAGGTATTTAATTAACAAATATTTCTAAAAGATCATAATACTAAATTTTATAACCCTAGATTGTTATTGTTTTGTTCATGCATAACATTGAAAGTATTCAAAAATCACTATATACTCATTTGTTTTCTTGAGAAGAAATGGGAAAAGAGATAGAAGAAATATTTACACACAACAATACACATCTTATAACTTCAAACGGTGAGCCCATCCAATTTTGATTAAAACATAAGATGTGTCCAGAGTCAAGGATCAAGTATCTGTATTCATAAATGTGGATAGCTGATAAAGTAATGATAGCAATGAGAAATGTTACTACTTTCTTTTTGATATTTAATGCATTAATTAACTTCCACTCATCTCAAATGAATGACTTTTCTATGAAATCAAAAACAATCAAATAAAATTTGTAACCTAAGTAGAATTCCAGCCATTAATAATAGAAACTAATTTTGACTTTCAAAAAAAAAAAAAAAAAAAAAAAAAAAAAAAAAAAAAAATATATATAAAGAGAGAGAGAGGTACATGGCCCTTTATAGACATCTTAACTGAAGAAACCACATAAACACACACTCATGCACAAACATCATGCACAAATCACACAGACAACACTACCAATCAGGTAGTTGTTTGCTGCTGTGGGGAGGTGTTGTGCAGTTCCACAGGGTGTTTAGTGAGATTCTTGTTGTGATATTTGACTCTGAATCTGTTCTGCTTAGGTTTAGTTAAATTTGAAACAGCTGCAGTCTTAGTCAAAGTGCCCCGGGTCTCTAGCTGCAACTATCAGTTGTTGAATGTTTATTTTTACCGTTTAAAACAAATTTCACTCTCATGACCTAACTACTTCTGCAACTGTTGAAATATTTGAATGTGGCAAGATTAACTCTGGATATTGATGAAAATATGACTGAGTAACTTGAATGGTTCATTGATTTGTCAGTGTGTATTCATGGTAAACATATAACTCAAATGAATTCAATCAAAACAGCTAATACTTTATTTGTAGTAAGATGTTTACACACAATAAAGTTTACTTTACAGCCACGTTTACTGAGACTCTTGTTTTTAAATACTTAATGTAGGTGGATAAAATAATAGTGCTAACCTTCTTGCATATTTGTATCCAAACAGTTTATCTGTATTATTATTTTACGTTATTTCTTTATTTTGTTTCACTTTATGGGATGACTTGTAGAAAAGTAAAACAATGGGGGGAATGAGAAAAATAGCTAATCTAATTTAATGTTGCTCTATTCCATTCAGATCTGGCCTATAGAGATTCCTCAGTTCCACTGACCTCAATGACTTTGTCAAGCAAACAAGTCTGAAACAATTTTAGTTCATTCGCGGATTTTATCTTCTTGATGTAGCTAATCAAAAAAAAGAAAGAAAAGAAACAGCAGCTTTTAATGCCTGCAAATTATTTCTTAGCATTGTGCAAACATGTCTTAGTGTTTAAACAAGAATACTGAACATTAGATTACTGGAAGCATACCACTTAAACAATAGCAAGCACTAACACTACACAGATGACAGCTGCACTGTGACTTTATATTTCTGTTCTTAGTTAAGGAATGCAAAACTCTACCTGGACTTCTGCTGTCACAATTTTCCATAAAAAAACATTAAACCATTTCAGCTGAGCTGGTTTTCTGACAATCATAGTGACAAAGAATGATTTTCTAAAATTCTGCAATCTTACTTTTTTCAAATGTATCAAAAGCACTACTTGTCACAGACATGTCACAACTCTGTATTTCTGAACCAGTAAATTATTTAAAAAAATGAGAAGAACCATGCCCTATTTCTCAAATTTTATACATTTGTTTATTTTTTAACCTGCATAGTGCCCCCATCTGATTGGAGAAAAAAAAAAAACAATTATATGAGGTAAGTGAGCTGTTATGCAGATGTTTCCTGTAATATTCATTTATATAATCTTCCTGATGCACCTGCACATATGCGGACTGGAAGGCACCAGGTATGAAGTACAGTCTTCTTAAAATCTCTGCAGTCTAACAAAATTGTATGTTTAATTAACATAGACAGCTCATGAAGAAATACTGTGTAACACTGGCCATGACTAATTTAGAGCCTGGAAATCAAGGGTATGCATTGCTTTTATTGCATCATTGCTGTGTCAGTAAAACTGAGGGAAACACCAGGGAATCTGGAACTGGTTAAAATTCAAACAATTGGGGGTTATTAGGGTATATTTAGGCAACATTTAAGATTAGTTTTAAGAATAAATAAATATGTAACTCTTGATAGGTAAATCACCATATTTACTGTAGAATAGTTAAATAAATCAAATGCAGGACACTGAAAATATGGAACAATAAGAATATTTGGGTAAGAGGTTAGGCAGTGAGGTCAGTAACTTCCTGTTTCATCACTCCATGTTCTTTGGCAGGACTAAATTGTTTCAATTTAAAATGTTCCCTTTTACAGATCAACTAATGATCTGTCATTAAGATACATTGATTTTCCCATAGAGGAGACAGTATAAGAAGACGCACTTCTGATGTGTGTTTCTCAATGAAAAATCATAAAGCGTGGGATTTATTAACCATAATAAGACTGAGGTAAGATTAATATGTCTGGGTAGAAGTGGCCCATTGTTTAATTAGAGTATATTGTAATGGCAGGTGTCATAGTGAGTATACCTTTTTAGTAAAATGAATGCGCCGTGATATGTGTTACAGTGATGATTAACCTCAGCTTGAAACATGGAAATCTGCAGATTTCTGCAATACTTGAAATGCAGTTAAGAGCTTAAGTATTACTTGAGTTTTGTAAAATCTCAATAATCTTTTCTGGATTTGTCAGAAATAAGTGCCTGACAGAGTCGGGGAGAGGCATCACACAGCATATGGTATCTAACATAGCCATTTCGTTCACTGCCAAGCATCTGCCGATCCCATATGGGTATTGTACGTGTATTTGTTTGTGTCTAACAGTGTGATGGAAAAGAGAAACACTTAGTGTTTGTTTTTTTTTTTGAAGATTCTTTCATCATTTCTTACAGATGGAGCAAATCAGGGAACTGTGTAGATAATTTGAGCTGGATATTGATTATACCAGCAGCTACATCAATCATGTTTCTTCATTCTAGATTCCAGAATTGTGATACATTAATGTACACAAAGGGTAAGGATTGTGAGATGCAACATTTTTGAATGGAGAAAATAGGTCTCCTCGAAGGCTGAAAATAAATACAAAAAAATAGGTACAGGAAACAAAAAATAGTTATTTAGAAGAATACCCAAGTGTTTTGTTCAATGTACATTCAAGACAATCATAATTGAAAACAAATTTGACTGGAGAATAAGATGTGCAAAGTGTTAAATGCGACTGTAGTTTTTTTAGCTTTGACTTGAATTTTTGGAGAATTTGAAAACAACTTTTTCCTCATATAAAATATATCCACGCATTGTTAGAAATGACTAGCATCTCTTGCAGATTAAGGCTGCTTCAAATTGTTACACTCTCCCTTCACTGACACCGTATGGAGTTTAATGAGACATCTATGAGCTAATGCCTCTGTAAGCCATCACCTTCTCCACTCCTCTTCTAATCTTACTCACAAAGCAGCACAAGTCATCCTCCTGGATGTCACTCAAGGGGTTTTTGTCTCTATTACTTCTGCTGGAATCCATTTGAACTCCCAATCCATCTTCCTTTCATTGTTGTTTTTATTTATTTATCATGAAAATGTTTCATGTCTTTTAGTTGTAGACATAAAAGAAAATAGATCTCTGTGTTAAATATTTTTGCTGTTACCTTTTGCCCTTATTCGTCACAATCTAACCCTGCATTAGATGGGTAACAAAAACCCAAGTATGTCCAAAGGCATGTGTGCAATGTTTTGTAATGTAGCAGACAGTCATGCTGTTCTCAGCAAAGGAAGATTGCTATTTCTGCCTCTCAACCCTAACACATAGAAAGAGTAAGTGCACTTTACTGCTGACCTAAAATAAAACCAAATGCAGCTTAATAACTTGGCAAATGGACTCACTAACTGGTGCACTTTGAGCGCACACAAG
Organism: Pachypanchax playfairii; assembly: GCA_006937955.1. Lineage (NCBI taxonomy): Eukaryota > Metazoa > Chordata > Actinopteri > Cyprinodontiformes > Aplocheilidae > Pachypanchax > Pachypanchax playfairii. The sequence continues at coordinate 6,255,124 of SSNP01000014.1, forward strand.
TGGCTCATTGCTATTTGCTGCCTGTCATTGACAAAACTGCTACCAGCTTCAGCCTTGACTCCACAGAGGCTGGACAGCAGCCTAACACATAAGGAAGGATGGTTCCAAATCAGCCTAAGCCAACTAATTAGTCTCCAATTATATTTGTAATAAAAGCAAAGCCTGCCAAGTTAGAACAATTTCAAGTAATATAAGAAAAAAATTTAGCATTCTATTTCTAGTCTTGTATAACACTGTTTAGAAAAAAAATGCTCAGAAGACATTATAAATAGTGTTTACGAATTTGCCCAGGGCTTACTAATGTCAAAGTTTAGATGACAATAATAGTGTTATACAACAACATCACAGAATTATTATCATCATGTTTTTAGAAAAGGTGGTCTCATTAAAGTATGTGCGTGTACATGGTATTACTGGTGGTGCAAAACAACAATGTTGTGTTTCTATTATTATTATGATTAGTATTATTACAGTATTTTTTCAAGCTACCTGTAAGCGAGTGATGTTAAAAATACATTTTCAAACGATTTCTCCTTCTTTTCAATAGAGTTTTTTAGTGGCATTGTTTTTAGTTATTTATGTTACTGTGGAAACTTAAAACAACCAAATAAACATAATGGTACACATCTTATGACAGAGCTGTTTATTTTAATACATAATGTGAGTGATTCCCCAGTCTAACCTATGTACCTATCTGGTTGGGTTATATAGCAGTTTACATTGTAATGATAACGCAAATAACAATAAAAACTCAACAGGAGACATCTTGTGATCAATCATTCAGTCATCATTTATACCCATTTATTACTGTTCAGGGCCATGGGGACCTGATGCCTATCTCCAGCGGTCAACAGGAGAGAGGTGGAGTTACACCCTGGACAGGTCTCCAGTCTATCACAGGGCCACATATAGACATACAACCACTCACACACGCTCACACCTAGGGACAATTTAGATTAATTAACCTCAAGTATATTTTTGTTCTATGGGAGAAATCCCATGCATGAAAGGTGAGGACATGTAAACTCCATGCAGAAATGCCCTATCCTGGTGTTGAACCCATGAGTTTCTTAGTGCAAGGCAATAGTGCTAGCCATTGTGCACAATGTTAAAGTTAAAATACAATCTATAGATACAAGTATGTGGACACAGTAAACTCTCAAACAGTATCAAGTTTTAACATGTTTTCTCAGTCGTTTCTATAGTCTTTTAATTGGAGGGGGGGGGTGTAACTGTGGTAACTTGAAATGCCAAGTTAACAAAATAGGGGAAAGTTCATTACCAAGCTGCTAGTTTTGATGTACAATAAAATTAATCACTCTTTCTTGTACAGTATTCCAGCTGTCATTTTGGCAAATTGTGCCACCAAGCCAGACATTTTGATGTACAATATGTGTGGGTGCACTTTTCCATTTGGGATGAATTTTAGTTGACAGGAGAATAGGATATAAATAAATGAACAAAGATTTCAGTTTAGAGGTGGATAACAAAGAGATGGGCAATAAAATACTAGGCACCATTATATACATATATATATATATATATATATATATATATATATATATATATATATGTATACAGTATATAGTATTATTATTTTTTATTTTAAATTGTAGATAGAATTTTAAAAACTCGGTCTGTAATACTGAAATAATCGTGGTGACAAACTAAGAATATATTTAAAGCAGTAAAACTTTACTTTGGGTAAATCTGTTTAGGTTTAGTTTGCACCGAGTTGTGGTGTTAAATGTTCTGATCTTTGGTCTGATCTAAAGCAAAGACATACAATCAAGTTACCCCATTTTAATGTGCTGTACCAAAACTCAGTCTTGACAAAAAAGAAATTAAAAAATTAGGGTTTTTTTTTTAGTTGTTTGCTTATTTATTTATTTGAGTGATATTAGTATTCAGTATTGTAAAGAAAAGCCAGGGATTTAAAAAGCTGTAATTTACAAAACAAACAAAAACAAAATGTTATTGACTCCCTAAGAAAGAGCTAAAGGCTCACATGTGAAATAAACAGGAACATAACTGAGAAAAGTATAATTAAACATGAAAAAAACAATGTAGATAATTGTTCGTAATCATGACTCAGGGGGGTTATAACTGTGTTAATCACAACAAAAGGTAAAGATGATCTCCTGTGACCTTCTTTGTATGTATACATATATGTTTATGTATTTTCTGTTCACAAAATGAACAAAGGTTATGTGAAAAACTGGGATCAAAGTTGGTGAACTAAACTACTGTAGTTATCATCCAAAGCACATTACAGACTTGCAGACAACAAATGTCTTGTCTAAATCCCCTCAAAAGTGGTTCGTTTTACTTTCCTAGTTCTTTTTTTTTTTTGAAGAGGGGAATGCAAATAAAACGTAGATATTGATCTGTACAGTGCACTTGTTTCACCTGAAGCTTTTAGACTGCTACTTTGGAAGCTGAAAGGAAGAAAGTCAGCTGTTGCCACTACTGAGCTGCTCAGTAAGAAACTAATGATAAAACAATTTTTAAGCAACATTTTTAAAGGCAGGCGGTTATTCTTCCTCTAATAATAAACAGGTTTTGAGATTAAATGCAGGGGGCTGTGTGAAATTTGATTTGGATCTCTATATTCATCTCACAACTCACTCCAGCACATTGTTCTCTTCCTGAGAGGCACATCTCTAATGATATGGTCCATGAAACATAAGTGTGTTGCATGCTGTTAATGAAGAGGCTCACAATAAGCTACTCTGGTGGAAAAGAACAGACACTCCAACACTGTGTAATCACCAAATACTTGTGGGTAAATGTATGACTATATGTTGCCAAAAGTTTGCATTTTAGGCTGGTTAGTGCACCTGCCTTTCAACTTTTACATGTAATACATGTAAAATGAGTTCCAGTCATACTGAGTGTGTTCTATAGGTGAGTTATTTTCATTTAGGAAACCCTTTGCAGGATACCAAATTAATTTGAATGTAATATCCCGAAGTATATTAGGTTGTGTTGTTCTAGCTCATTTTGATGTGGTGCAGTAACCTACTGTGAGTCGATGTATCATGCGGTTTCACAATTGATGGCACAGCACTACCACCGAACTTGGTCAAGCGTGTATGCTATTGGTTAAGAATGACTGTACATATAAGGCAACCTCGGATAAAGATCCACACTAAGCCAGAACAAAAGGCACTGATCAGAGATTTGAAATGTAACATTTTGAGCAAAAGAGCAGCAAAAGTGAAATAGGGACCGTGAGCGTGGCAGGGGGTGGCTTATGGGTGGGCGACTTTGCGCACGCGTAAGGGAAACAGAAGGGGCAAATGGTAATTAGAAGTGAGAACAAGAATGAAAAACGTGCACGCGCAGAATTACAGCTATGTAACAGTCTTATTCCCTAATGAAAACATGCGCACAAACACATAGCATCCCCACACAGACGCACTATTTAATGTTTGATTTTAAACCTCCCTTGACAAGCAGGTGCGAGACACGATGGGGTAATTTCTGAATGAAAATCAGATCAAAAATCAAATACATGATCGCTGCTTTCAGATCTTAGGAGTTTTAATGTAAGACGTCAGGTCTGGACAGTCACTGGACAGCGAGATGCCTGCGACGCGCATGCAAACGAGATTATAAATGGTTTCACGGGGCCATGCTTTATAAAGTTGACCAGCTTCCAACATGTAACGTGATTTGCATTCTGATCTATATCAATCAGTCCATCCACTCTAAATAACAATTGGTAGTCCTCATCTAAAACGTGCAAGCTCTTTTAATTTACGCATGCTTTCTACACGGAAGCGTTTATTCCAGTCTCTGGAGAAAAAAAAAAAAAACAGAACGGGAAAGAACTAATAAAGCGTGCCACCGGGAAATGGAGGGAGAAAAATAGCATTGCAGCTCTGCGACTAACTGGCAACAGTACAGCTTTCAGCCACATTCCTCAAACGTTTTATGTTACTTCAGTAAACCCACCAGAACGCTCAGAAGATGACACGGCGGTGCAGATGAAAGGACCGAATATTTTCATCGCAAACATCGGATTTAGAGCTGGTTTTACACAGATGAAATAAGACGTTTTGCAAAACATAATGAAAAAAGGAGACAAATGGTGTTGGTTTCGCAACAACCTATGCTGCCAAAAAGACTTAAACACAAACTTACCCATATCCGCTTTTCTGTTAGCTCCAGCCTACAGGTTTTAATGGCTCCCAGTGCGCGACATTCGAGTCGGCATGATGCGCTCTCCACAGACAGGTATCGTCCTAATCCACTAGTCCGGTCTCTCCGCGCAGCCGCTGACTCCAAAGCGCACCTGCCTTTTACTCTCCCAGATCTGGTGGTTTTATCCGGTTTAGTTCTGCATCTATAACCATAGATATGAACCGGAGCGAATGTCATTTACTCCAAACTCCTGATTAAAAGTATTTAAATCCGGCTTCTGAACTCCCTTTCCATGCCCTTGCAGCAAATGATCGGTCCCACTTTTTTTAAGTAACTGGCAGAAACAGCACTGCAGCAGGCGCAGACAATAACGATGCCACATCCAAGTAAGTCATGTCAGTCTTACATGCGCACAGAAATTCCGCAAAAATAAAACTTCACCAGATCATGATATAGTGTATAAAAATATGAGGTTATTTTCCATTAGGTGCATCAGCAACGAGGTTCCCAGAGAAGCTTGTTCGTCTGTGTTCTAGAGGATGCTCAATCCGCGCATGGCGCACAGTGGAAAGTGCAGGTTATCTCCAAGTCTGTATGAAACGTTGTCAACGAGTGTCATTGGATAGACATCCAAACATCCATCTTTTCTTTTTTTTTTTGCTCCAATGTTCCCGTCGTTCTCGCAATTCCACGGTTTGAAATACAGCATGACGCTGTTGTTAATCACGTCTGCATGTCAAAGCAACTTTGTCAGGCAGAATTGGAATGCCCTCTTCTGGTGAGACTACAATCCAGGAGCTTGTCCAAGGGTGCACCAGAGTTAAATGGAAGGGTGGCACGATTTTAAAGCTTGATCCCCTCAGTGACAAGGAACGACACTCACCAGTGAGTCCACAAGCATGGGCACAAAAACATGTTTTTCTTATTGTCTGCTATGTGTGTTATATATATATATATTGCTTTAGTTTTAGGATTACAGAAATATCTGACTTGTGGGCTGAGTTTAGCTTGTAGCTGAAACAGTTACATTTGTGGTTAGAGGTTAAGAATGCTATTTTCAGGGAGCTTGGCATTTAAAGGCATAGGGAACTTACACAGAGCTATCCATGGTTCTGAAATTGTGCAACAATTTCCAAGCTAACATAATAACCCCAGTAGTTACCATAATACCACCACCATCACTACTACTACTACTACTACTACTACTACTACTATTACTACTACTACTAATAATAATAATAATAATATGAGAGCTGCCTTGCGGCGAGAAGATCCTGGGTTCTAATCCGGTCTGGGCCTTTCTGCATGGAGTTTGCATGGGTTTTCTCCGGGGACTCCGGCTTTCTCCCACAGTTCAAAAACATGCAAGAGGTTAATTGGCAAGTCTAAATTGTCCCTAGGTGTGAGTGTGTGTGTGAATGATTGTTTGTCTATGTATGGCCCTGTGATGGTCTGGCAACCTGTCCAGGGTGTCCCCGCCTCTCACCCAAGAACTGCTGAAGATCGGCACCAGCCCCCTGGACCCTGAAAAGCAAGAAGCAGGTTTAGAAAATGGATGGATGGATGGATGGATGGATGGATGGATGGATAATAATAATATGTGACCTTGTGATGGACTGATGACCCGCCCAGGTGTGACCCCACCTCTTGCCCAATGACCGCTGGAAATAGTCACTAGTTCCCTGCGACACTGGATAGGAATGAGTGGAATGAGTCCTTACTGATGACTAATAACAACGATGAACATAGTGACTGACTTCTAGCCTTTTTTTTGTGTTTCTAAACAGTTTTCTACTTAAAATTCTGCTCTAACTTTTATTGGAAATGCAACGCCTCCTTCATCCTTTTAAAGCTTTGGTGTATTTAAGGATGAAATAGGCAGCTGAATATTTAATGTGCAATGCATCTGCTCTGGCTTACTAATCTGTGTTGACCCTTTTTCAGATATACCTACAGATGGACGACAAATTGAATAATAATGATAATAATGAAAAAAAATATATGGGAAAGTGAGAATGGATAGGCATTCAGTGAATGCAGATGCTTCCACACAGGTGCATTTCATGGTCCAATTATGTTATATGGCTTGTACCGAAATGCCAGACTCATTTAGTTTATGTTAAATTTCAACAAGATGAAAAAAGACTTTAAAAGTGAAGTTGTTCATTTGGGAAAATGTTAGAAGATTTTTTCAAAGAAGTTTGCTCAACTGGGCTAATTTAATACAATTAACTGACATCTCTATTTGGATGAATGGCATTATATTTGTGACATTAACAAAAAGCAGTACATCCCACAGGCAACATTTTTCATACTTTAGTTCACTTGCTCTCTTATTGAAATAAACATACAAAAGGTATGAAACCATAGTAAGTTCAGAGATGCTAAGAGTTATCACTTTACTGTATTGTAAAATGGGTATATTATCATAGTATTAGTCAACTTAATTCAGTATCAAAGTATCAAATTAACAAGTTTTATAAGAATGAAAATTACATTGAAAGATATAATACTAATTTAATAGTCACTGCACCTCAGCATGACTGAAACCCCATGGCAGATGTAAATTTCTACTAATATCATCATTTAAAGATATTCTTCAGAGAAGTTTCAATTACTGACACATTTAATTCCCTTTTTACTGGCAGGATGGAACCTAAACTTCACCAAGCAATACATTCTCTAATTTATAGAGAACATGTCCAAGTGCTTGCTTCCTGCTTTTTAATTACTGCTTCCACAAGCTGTAAAAGGTATTGCACATTCTGAACTACCACATGAGTCATGTTCTTTTTTTACTAAAAAGCAACTCATGATCATTCCAGTTTGCTCATCCTTGTGTGCATCCTATATCAAGAGATGTATGCAACACAAGTTTGAAACCAGAATATGACAACCGATGAAATGACATTTAACATGGCAAACGAATGTGTTACAACAGTGTTACAGTGTCCCAACCTGCTTTATCACTTCCCGGTTTATTGTATATGGTTAAACAGCAATGTGTCACTCTTCATGAGGAATAAGAAGAAAAAACTATGTCTCAAATGTTTTTTTTTTTTTTATGAAAATGAGTCAAATAAATGCATCCTTGCACACAAACCATTCACAATACTAAATTAGTTTAAACAGAAGACCTCAAGTGTGAGCTACTAGAAAGTCATTTGGACCCTGAGCCAAAAAACCCTTTTTAAAAAAAAAAAAAAGGCAGACTTCCCATCCCTGCAATTAATGTACAGGTTTTGGACTTCAACAAATCTTTTACCTTATCAGGATAAAGTAACCTATTTATATATTTAACTTTAAGTTTTTCTCATGGCTACCAAAAATAGCTTATTATACATAGCTTATTACAAGTTATTATTTCCTGTAAAAAAAAAAAAAGATACCACTGGGTCATTTCTAAGAGGAGGGAAGTATCTAGTAATATACGTTTTTACTCAGTACTGTGTAACTCCATTTACTGAGGAGCATTGTACTTCAAAGTGCTTAGTGCTTTTGCAAACATTAAGCAATGACATAGATCATTGTTAAGACAAGAGTGTCTAATACAAGTCAATGAGGTCTTTCCTTTGGCAACAGGGTTCATATTTTCTTACAGTAAGTCTTCTTGATAATTAGCAATTAGAAATGGTACACCTGCCCACAGACTATTGATCATACCCTCAAATGGTCACCAGTTTACAGAGCACATCAAAAAGGAGCCAGCCATCCCAGGGCATCATCTTAAGATTCAGCGTCTTGCACTGTGCCGCTGCCTTGGTGTCTGCTTCCATGCAATTTGGCTGATGACTTTTCTTCTGGATCCAGTTCAACAAGCAGAGGCCATCCTGCTGATGGCGGTGAAACAATTAATACCCTGTGAAGTTATGGAGATGTAGACAATGCCATCCTGCAAGCAACAAAAGTTGTCTCTCCTCTAAGGAAAAACAACCATACAGTTCAGGAACACAATATAGTTTTAAAAGTGACATTAACCACAATATTCTTCCTTGACTGAAAATGTGCTTGTTGCCCAGCAACACTCACACTGTTTATTGAACAATCTTTCAAGCTGCAACTGTTAAGGCCTTGTGTAATATCAATGCCACTTCTTATTTAGATTTTTCAGTCTGTTATTGGGAATAAATGGAAATGACATTCTACATTTTCAGACAAACCACAGTCTTGCGTTTTTTTCTACATTTCATGAACAGCAATCCCCCAAATCATATAACATAGAGTCTGTGAAAAAAAAAACACTAATTCACAAACAACTGTTTTTAAGACAGTGCAGTATTATTTTGTATTCACACTTTAATGTTTATGCATTAAATATGAGTCAGTGATATTGAACTTAAAGAAAGTACTTGTAATATTCATCCAACAAAATGTCACCATGCATGACTCAGTGACTAAAAGTAATAAAAAAGGCTTTATTGGATAAGACCTCCTTATAAACTCATTAGTACATCTGTATGAACCTAACAGAAATAAGATGGTACAGTGTTAAAAACCTTTTTACTTTTGCCGTGAATTTCAATGAACACTGGAGATACTGCACAAAACATTGATATAAATCACAACTAAATAAACCTTTCCCAGTTTGTGTACACGTGTGGTCTTCATAGGGGCAACTGTTCTATTTGAGAGATTCTGACATTAAAAATTACATGCAGGACTATATCCAGAGTGGGAGAGAGTTCTTCTCCGTCCTCCTCATGTTCACATTAGGAGTTATTCTTTCCAGCATCCTTTTCCTTTTTCTGTTCCCTCTGATCTTAACCTGCCTCAAGGCAATTTTCCACCTGAGTTTCCAGAGTTCACCTAAATATGAGAGCGATGAAACAAATTTTATATAAATATATATATAAAGCATGCACACTTGAAAACTAAAATTATTAAACTGACAAATAAAGAATGCAATTATGCTGCACCTTCCATAGCAGATGTGATAGTTGTAAATCTCAGCTTTGCAGTTTGGTTCCATTAACCTTTACCCCAAGCTGGTTTCCAATCTGGTGTGTTGTGTTTCATGTACTGCAGATCAGGTTGGAGCTGAGATGTCTGGGCTCAGATGTACACAGTACTAGACATAATAAGGGCATGAAGCATGGTAAACAAGTGCAATAAAGAAGCTGTTTTTGGTGATGTGGTTACACAGGATAGGAGTTGAATTCCAGCTTTATTTTTTACTTTTTTATTCGTCTTGCATATTTTGAGCAACACATCACACATAACCATTTAGTCCACATTTTTTGTCATTTAACCCACTAGTTCATATGTATTTTTATAAACTTCCTGTATCACTTGCACAGTAGGTAAACGTATCATTACAAAAAATGTAATTCATTCTGTATTATTGCAAGCACAAAGGCTTTAAAAAAATCTGATGAGTTTGCACAGTAGGCTGCTTACCTCTTTCATTATTTTTCAATAGTAAAAAATAATATTTTGATTCAAATGCAGAATCAAATAAAAAGCACGTTTTCTGTTCAGATCTTTCTTTCACTGTCTGTAGCAGAACTCTTGTATGAATGACTTAATAATTTATGAATGAATAACTTAATCAATAATGGATGATAATAATGTGTAATAGATTAGTAAGAACTCTGACAAGAATTAGCAGGAGAGGCTGAGCCTTTAGTTATTAGGTTCATCTCTTTTGGAATCATCTGTATGATTAAGACTAAGCTTAAGACTTTGTCGGGGGGGAAAAAGTCGCCCTCGGCTAGTTTTCTTTTTTTTTTTAAGATTAGGTCTGAAACTGCCAGATAGTGATGATCTTTCCTCTCCTTCCTGCTTTTGCATTGCACTCCATGTATGTTATCATAATTACCTCTGTTTTTCTTCATTTTATTTATTTTCTTTTGTTTATTCCCATCTCCACTGTCTTTGGCAGTCAGTGGCAGATGGCTGCACTTCCTGGATCTGGTTTTGCTGAAGAATTTATTCATTTATTTATTCTTTGCTATGATTTATCTTCTCATTTGCCCACCATCCAATGCATGTAAACAGAACAAAAATATTTTTTTTATTATTCAAATGCATTAATATATTATAAATTCAAATACATTCATCTGTGCAGCATTTAAAGTGTTGGTTAACAATAAATAATGACTGTAAACTGAAAAAAAAAAAAGTCCTGCACAAACAAAATATATTTGCTTTGCTGAACCAAACATAGAGGAAAAAAAAAACTTTGATTATTAGATTCAACACACCTCTGTTAGGCAATTTTTCTAGCCAAAGTGTTTCTCTCATGATTTTACTCTCCCAACTTACTTGATCCCATGCTTGGTTCATGTGTTTTGTCTTGGCAAAGATCTGAGAGATAAGAGGTGGGCATCTGTGAATGACAGAGCCTTGCCATCTGTCCACTGCCCATGGGGTCTCTGTGGACATAAGCTCACATGGGTAGAACATGAGTATGAAGGGATTCTCTGGTCTAGTTCAGGATGCTAAACAAATTTCAACACAATTCTGGCTTGGAAGACAAAACAGAGAACAGTAAAACTTGTGCTTTTGCTGTATATTGACTTTTATTTAGATGTAAATAAATGTTAGGTTTTTGTTAAAAATGTCATTCTGTCTGAATTTCATGGTCCTTTTTTATGTGCTCAACCTTTAACATCCTTTTGGGGTCAAAAGTACAGAGACAAGGGTGTCTACTAATGCTATTGTGGGAAGGAAGAATTTACATAATGCAGGATGATAAGGATCTATAAACTCTACAGATCAATGAGGTGCAATTACGGGCCACTAGAGTTCCTTATCTTCCTCAGTTCTACTTTTTGCTGCCTGTGGTCTTCCACTTTCATTAAACCCTCAATGTGATTAGGCTAGCTGATTGGCACAACTTGAAGATTATCACAGAATACAATCTCTGTTTGCTTGCTTACTTTTGTGTTCAAAGACACAGGAAAAGCCTCCTCAAGGACACAATTTTATGAGTTCTAAACAACTTCCCATGTCCCAGTGTCATTATTTGAATCTCATTATTTTCTGCAATTCTAGCAATGTTAATGAATCCTTTTTGTTTTTGACCTTTGTTAAATAATGAGCATATGCTCAAAATGTTCTTTTTTAAATTGGTGCTGTAATGTTTTTGGTTTCCCCTTCATCTTTTAGATTCCGGGGGCCATTGGGAGAGCTGGGTGCTGTGGGGCTTTACATTTGTTAAAGTGTATTCACCTGTGAGAGGGTCAGACCCATTAAGTGTTATAGCCAGGAGACATGGAGGTGAAAACCGGCCTTTTAGCAAAACAGTGCACATGTGAATACACACTATAAGAGATTCCCTGAAAAGTCAAAGTGTTTTGTTGTTGTTTTTTTTTGAGTCATTCCTTGAATATTTCATTTCAATGCTTATGAACATTTGTTTGTTTAAAACTCTCTTTCTGATTTCCATCTAACAAGTTTATGCACTATCAAAATAAAATGATTTATAGTCTTTTACCAACTGCAGTTTTCCATCAGCTCATTAAAGATGCAGAAAAAACATCTCCTTGGTCTAAACCAGGAAGAAGATAGTGTCCTGCTCATAGTGTTTATCATGTCTTAGTGACACATTGGAGGGATGGTGATTAGTAAGGCTCACAAGGGGACATCCATGTGCCTCAGCATGTTTGTCCATTTGCTCAGCATGCTACCCTCTCCCTTTCCCTTGACACACCTACTTTTGTACCACATTACAACCTTAGTGGTGTCTTTTTTGACTCAATCCCCACATCCCATTCTCCCTCCTCATTCCTCTATTTTTGGCATCAGACATTCTGGGCACGTAGACCTCAGCACAATGTAAATTATTCAGCCTGGCTTGCCAGAGGCTGGGAGCGAATCATAAATCGCAGATGGTCTCAGGCTATTTCATACGGGTGACTATGGTTAAACACCAATGCACAGAATCATTTTCAAACCCACACAAATATAAGGTTTCATTACTTGTGGCTCAGTGAGAGAGTGTTTGAATTTGAACTCACACAGAGAGGTTTTTTGTTGTGTTCAGATTGGCTCTGTGTGCTTGTAGCATGCGACATGTACAGCACTTCTGATTTACTTGCTTAGCTCCAAAGAACATTTTGACAGAGGTTAAATAACTATCAGTGAACACAGATGACAGGTTTTTCCTTAATGTATTCTTTCAGTTTCTAGTTTAAGCACAAAATCTTGTGAAGAAGTAATCTACACCAAAGTTTAATCGGAAGCAGCATTCCAAGCTAGTAGGGAAAAAAGTTTCAAACGTTACTAACAATATATGCTCTGTAGACCAGAAGTAGCTAAAATGTTTTTTTCTTGAACATGCTTTGATGATACTTGCATCACTAGTTGGAAAAAAAAAATCAAATAAGAAAAAGGAAAAAAAAGTGTCCAATACAGGCCCTTTTTTTAAAAGGAAACAAATTGGCTGTGTATCCAAACATAATTGTATGCATTTAGGAAACATATTTTATTAAATAATTCAGTATTCCAAACTTTGATTTAATGGAGAAAAAAGACCCAAGAACCTAAAATAATACAATTTCCTCTTAGTCGTGCTGCTGTGACATTTCTTGACATTTTCTTACATTTTTTCCCAAAAGAATATCTAAACTTTATCTTCAAAGTGCGCTCTAATATCTGGTACCTTACTGTACTGGCAGACAGAGCATAATGAGGCTCTTTGAAATGCGGTACAAACTTTTCCTTTTTGTGTACCATGCAGAGTTCCTGGCTTTTAACCAGTAAGACTGATGTCAGGGAGCACCTCCTCACCTCTGTTTGTTTGTTGACTTCTTAGACTGTGTGAAAAGTTCTTTTGAATAAAAAAAACATGGTGGAAAAAAAAGCTGGTGTCATGCACATATGCTAGGGTGAGGAAGCCCTCAGTAGGGCAGCCTCATGTTTAGTGTGGCAGTTTGCTGTTTAATTACACACTGTGGGAGTCACCTTGCTCAGACCTCAAAGTTCAGGCACTTAGACCGAGGGCAACCCGTTCTGGCTTCTATGATCTAGATCAGAATATGGAAATAAACAGCAGAGGCATTCAAAGACTTAGGCCTGCAACATGTTTGGAAATGTAAAAAATATGTTTTTGGTGCCTTATAACATTACTCTCTCTGGGCTTTTATGCATGAAGTATGAAAATTCTCTTAATTTACAATTACCTAAGACTTTTAACCTTTTTCAGACAATTAAAACATATTTTTAAAACCTGGTTTTGGTTTGTAATGTTATGTTAAACTTAATTTTGAAATGTGTTTCTAATTATATTTTCATTAACGGGACAAAGTCATGTCAGTTTGTATTCACTTCTACCATGGTTTACTTATGTGCAACAGCCATTTGCAGCTGAGAATCTCTTTATAAATAATGTAGAGGAGAAAAAATAAATGTAAAAAATCTTCACCACATTACAAAAGTAATTATGTAGTGCAGCCAAAAAAGAATCAGTACTCAATAATCAGATTTATGTGTGAAGTATGACAGCCATCTTCTCAAAATATTATTAAATAATAATAAAAAATAATAACATATATAAATAATAAATGACAATTATAAAGTCTAGGTTAGGTCTAGGTCAATGCACAGCTACTTTTTTCTTCTTAATTTTGATTTTACGTTCCTCTTACAACAATAGGAATAAAAGGGAGAGGGACACACACTCACACACACACACAACTAAACAGAAAAAACTTTTTTATAAATGAAAACCCTCAATATTGTTGATTTTCTAGAGTTTAAAACTTTGTCTCCCCAATGTTAGGAAAACTTTTGTCTTTGTGATAATAAAACTTAAAAACCTAAGACATACCAGGCAATTATATTATAAACCACAGCATACGGGCTGCATGGTAGCACAGTTGGTAGCACTGTTGCCTTGCAGCAAGAAAGATATGGGTTCAAAACCAGCCAGGACCTTTCTGCATGGAGTTAGCATGTTCTCCCAGCATGTGTGAAGGTTTCTCCAGGGACCATGGCTTTGTCTCATAGACTAAAACCATGCATGGTGTGAGTGAGTGAGTGCATGAATGTTTGTATGTCTCTTTGTGGCCTTGAAATGCCTGCCTCTCATCCAATGACTACTGAAAATAGGCACCAGCTTCCTGTGACCATGAACATTAAAAGTGGGTAAGGGAAATGATTGACTAATCACAGCAAATAAAACAAAATATTTATTTTCCTGTTATTTAGTTATTTTTTAATATTATTTTTTAGTTTTAGAAAATAATCAGATTTGTCAATAAACTGTGCATCTTGTTATTCTGATATGAGAATGGACAATAAAAGGCACACTGCCAGGACAAAAGTAGATTACAATTGATTTAAGTTTAAATAAAAATTAAAGTCAGTCAGATAATGAACACATAAATGTCATCATGGTCATAATTTAGCTCAAAGATTTGCCTGTTAAGAGTTCTCTCTAATAAGTATAGACTGCCTGTCCCTTTGCACCCTTATGGGCATGTATATACTGTATGTGCCTAAAGAATTTGTATTCACTTCTTTCATTCACAATTTTGACAGCACTTACATTGACCTTGTCCCAGTTCATGTTAATTTCCGTTAATGATTAGCTGAGGATAAAGAAATGATGGAGCTTTTCACATGTTGGTAACAAGTCGAAGGCTCTCACCTCACAAAGATTAAGGGCAAGCTCTTTTGTGCACTATGGAGCAAAGCCCAATAAATCCTTATTGATGCTCTAGCAGTGTAATTATCACAGGACCCAGAGGCAGAGATCAAATCACTGTGCGCTATTGACAATGTAGCTTGATACAAACAGGTATGTTAGATCAGGCAACCAGAGGAACGGCTGAAGAGTTTATCGGTTTGACTCATCAGTCCTTGATAGCTTTAAAATCTCAACTCTTTTTTTATCTCTCTCTTTAGGGTTTTGGTGTATCCATGAGGGCTAATTGAAAGATGTAATTCACAAATGTGTAAGGAATATTATGTGCACAGCAATCCATTGGGGCATAATTCAGTCAGAATAAAATAAGTGACAATCCAACGAGAGATAAATGCTACTTATAACTCATGGAAGTAAAACATGTAATTGAAACAGGTAAAAAACTACATTTTGAGAAAATTAGGAATTAAATTTAGTGAGAGAGGGATAAACTGAGAGAAAGATAAAAAGAGATATGTAACAACGTCAGAATTTTCAGTTAAAGCAATAGTGTATTCGTAAAAAAATAAAAATAAATACAACCGAAAGGCTTTGAATAATACAAAGCCCAGCCTGATGACACACCTGGAATATAATTAAAAAACCAAGATAACCTCTGGATTGCATGAAGTATTGAGTAGTGATGAGACAGGGAAAGATGAAAATTCAGAAAAAAAGGGCGAAAGCAGCAGAGAGAAAAATGGAGAGAGAGGAATACAAGGGGATTCTCCCCCTCCTACCTATTAGTGTGCTTGTGGTGTGTGTTCTCTGTATGGATTTCCATACCTCCAGAAGGGCCACTGTTTGTGTGCACACACTGATGATTTTGACAGCCAGGCTGTATCAGCAAAAAATAAGAGCTATGAATTGCAATGGTTTCAAATGCTCAGTACAAGTATTGACTGCTAATATCTTGGCTGGAAATGGCACAGGAACAGACTTGACAACAAAGAAAAGTGTTGTATCTTTGAAAAATATTGTAATTTTCAAAGATACATACACTGATAAGTCGGAACATATGACTGTGATCTGTGAGGTATGGAGGCAAGGAGAGTCAGGGTGTGGGTGTGGGAGTGGAGGGGTTGAGTGAGCAGGTAGAATGGAGCGATCAAATAACATGTATACCTTGTCCAGATTAGGAAATTTAGTGTCTTTCCCTGAAGACAGACATGGAGGACAGACTGGTCTACAAAGTCTTGGCCATCTGACCTCTGCCTGTGGAGTTAGTCCAGGCACACCTCAAGGGGACATGGACAGCTGCCCAGTGGAGCCACCATAAATATTGATTTCAAAGTGTTCTGTGCAGAAACTGGTTACATCTGGAAGGCTGAGGGATACAGATGTAGTAAGACTCACCTCCATGTACATTTTCTGGCAAACATCTTCTGTCCATACAGCAATCTAGCTTGATCTTTCTTTAGATCAAATGCTAATATTTTGGGCAAAAATGCAGCGATAAGGGAGGCATGAACTTTAGGATTAAAGAAAATAATCAAGCTTGTATTTATTTTCTCAGTGACTCATAGTTGATCAGCAGATGTCCCTCTTCTTAATGAATGAAACACTTGAAAGTAATACGTCATTCTTGAAACAGTCATTTCAAAGTGATTCAAAGCTTCATGAAGCTTTAATTTCACCATCAATATCAATCACCAATGAGTCATGAGCAGATGCAATCTAGGAGAAAGCAGGAAATAAATTAATCTTCTTGTTTTTTGGTTTTTGAGTGGCAAACACCCTGTAGATATACTACAGGGAGTTGACGAGTTGATTAGTCTCAGGTGTAATCATCAGCAGACAGCAGTAGACTTCACCAGTGGGTGGAGCTCACAGCAAGTGAGGAGCCCAGAACTCACCTGTAAACAGAAGCTTAATTCAAAAACAAAAAATAAAATAAAAAAAGGAAAAAAATAGGAACATTAGAAAGAATAAAGCAAAAAAGCTCAGAATTTCAATATTAAACCATGCACAATTTGAATATTAAACACAGGCATTGCATGTTGTAGAACTGTGTATAATCTATTAGATGCATGTCCTGATCTTTGCATCTAGTGTTTGAAAAGTTTGGGGGAAAATGAGACATTCAAATCTGTTGTTTTACTACACTTAACTAAATGCTTACAAATTCTGCACATTCACCAAGGCTTCTCTGACTCTGCAAAACAAGAATCCCACAGGGAATGTTTAATAATATGCATGTTTTGCGGCTCAGTTAAGCCACTTATGCAACGTTTTAAATGCACAACACACAAAAAATCAATATTAATTAAAAGACCAACACAACAGCTGTTTTGTATAAAATGCGACCAAGCAATGACCTTATTTATAGTCAGACCAGGGAACCTGTGCGCTGGAGAATATACTCCCAAAGTCAACAAAAAACAAACAAAAACATTCATATAAAGGGCATGTGTTGTTTCTTACAAGTTAATTCACCACATGTTTTGGAACATTTTAGAGTGAATGTTGTCATCTCTAATTGTATAAAAATGGTAGAAATGTACTTTATCTGTCTATTTGGGGCAGTCTCTGCAATCTACAGATGTAACTCATTATTATGTATAGTACAAAACTTACATAAATGCACATCTAAGATAGATTATGATTTGTGTAACTGTTGCCCATATAAATTGAGTAATAAATGAGCAAACACATGCATAAGAAAATAAACAGACAATATGTGGAGACTGCAAATGCTCTTAAAATGTTGCAGAAACACAAGAGGATGAAAACTGTATAAAAATAACAAATATTTGTGATATATCAGTTATGTAAACAGGGTTGACTCTGAAACAAATAATATGTGATGGACAGTAAAAAAAATGTTTCTCCCTTTAGGTCAAGTATAATCTAGTTTTTTGGATTGAGTCAAATTGTGAGGCTACAGATTCAGTACATGCTGAAGGGATCATGGTATTTCAAGGCATCAATTAATACTCATTAATGACATTCTTACAGGCTTAAGGTTGATGATCTCTTGTGGCTGTTGTTTTTTTTGCCAAGGTAGTTTAACAGATGCTTGGCAAGGGTGGGACATTTGTTACTATTACTTAAATATGCATGTTTTTTGCTGTAAATTTTCCGTCTGTCTGTCTGTCTGTCTGTCTGTCTGTCCATCTATCTGTTTTAGATACTGTTATCTGAAAGGAGGAGCACTACAGATACTGTCCTACTTGTATTCATGGAATCCCAAACCTTGCCATTAATTTTCATTAAGTGCTGTCAGCAAGGACCATTAACCAGGCTAGAAAATAATAACTTCCCAAGAGTGGTGACCTGTTTATGATACAGGTAAGGGTTAACAGAGAGAGCCCACCTTAGATGTACGAACAAAACACAACACAGCAGGGATTCAGTAATGAGCCATTTTGTTTTCAGTAATATTACTACCTCTCTGTAAAAAGTAAACAGTAAAATTTTAAGCTTAAATCTTTGGGGGCTTTTCAGGTGACATTTTGTAGTTCAGTGGATACGTTTCTCTCAGACAAATAATATCATTATCTTCATGCTTCCCACAAAGGTTACATTTTTATTTTGTTTTACTAATATTTACTTTGAGTAAGTGATCTGATCCACTTTAGCATGTTAGCAATGATACCAATGCCCAGTCTGACCTTATTGTACTTGATAAAAGCATTGTTATATGTACTTCACAAAACGTGTTTCACCAGAGGGACTGTTATGCATATGTTTACTGAACATTTAAGAAGTAACTGAGAGGGTATTGTGATATTTTAAATTAGATTTGATATATTATTCATTTAAATTGGGATTAAACCCGGCTTCAATAGCTACGAAGCATTATACTGAGTAAATAATTACATTAGATAAATGTAGACAAAAAACATTTTTTTAACAAACAAAATAAATTATAGGAGAAAAAGGATGTGCCTTGCCAATGACAAACAAAAGTAATGTTGCACATGGGACAACAACTTGAAAGTACCAGGCAACCTCCCATTTTTTCACATTCATTGCATTGTAGTTTAGGACACTGGACATATAGTTCATGTATTAATTTGACAAAATTGTACCATTTTATTCCTTTTTTTATTTTGTAAGAAATGTTTTTTTTATTATTTTGTTTTCATTAAAACCTAATGTTCTTAGGTTAAATGAAAATTTACCTTTCAGTGTGAAAACAAGTATTGAGATGCCAGCATGCCATAAAGTTCAGTAAAATTTCTGAAAATGCAGCATTGTAATCATTGGACAGACAAGTTTTGTAAATTCAAAAAAAAAAAAAAAAGATGAAAGAAAGAAACACAGGACACAGCCTTTAGTGCCACATTCTAGTGTTTTGTACATCCAGCTGAAGTATTTGAATGTCAGCATATGCTTTTCTGGAGTGCTCACTGAATGATAGAGAATGTTCATATTGATGCATTTTCATTAACATGACAATGCAAAAGCTGCTAATCTAATTTTAATCTCTTCGGAAACAAGTCTACTATACAGTGTAGGTTGGTCTCTCTGCAGGAAGTGACAGTGATAACAGTGGAAATATTTATCTTGTGGGTTTGAAACACCAGTAATCTCTGGCTGAGGTAATAGAAAACTCAAAGGAGAGACTGAGGCAGCACAAAAGGTCAGGTCGTTGTTAAAAAAAAGGGAGAAAAAAGGCATCCCCCAGTCATAGTCTTGAGGAAAAAACAGCCGAGGTGAATTGAAACCTTTCACCTTTCAACATCTCTGGAGTTATCCTTGAACTACAGTGGAAAATGAGAACAAAGATCACTTGAAAAGATTACGAGGGTTGAACTGCACTTTTGTAGATTCAGAAAGAGTGAGAAAACACTGACATGCTCGAAGTAACACAGACACAAAGCCTCACTCATATCACTCTTTTAATAACATATTTGTCATTTCTTGTTTTTTGCACTTTTGCTGCCACAGTGTCCATTGAGCCTGTCAGTATAGTCACATGATTAGAAGCATTTCAAATCATTGGTTTCTGAGTGAAAACAAAATTGGAAAATATGGATTATACATAGGATTTAATATTAGATTCCATAGTGCCATACATAATTCTCCCATAAACCCTTGAGCTGAGAGACAAATAATAGTCTTCCTGTGTCAGTATAGATTACTGGACATTAATGCCTTTTACAGAGGCAGAAATCTCCTGCTAAGAGAGCACGCTGTGTAAGGATTTGCTTTTGGCTGTTAGTGTGGCACTGCATTGAAACCCTAGGGTGCATCAGTAATTATATGGTTTTTAAAATCACTCCAACTGACAGTTCTCAGAGTAAGGAAAAACGATAAATGAACTAGATAGGCATAGTTGTAATTTATAAATGTGTACATATACACACATACATATACACATTTCCATGTAGGTACTGTACTTACATTTGACCTGCATCAGATGACTCTGCAGTTCTGTGGTACAGTTTGTAACAGAGACAGAAAGGAACCATTGAATCTGAGACTTGTCTAAGCCTGTCTCTTAAACGACAATTATAAGAAAAGTCATAATGCCTCTCCTTGATCAATCCAGGAAATGTATATGATCCTACTGCTTGTTCTTCAGTGCACATTATGAGCAATCAATCATTTCCATGTGATCTCTGAACAGGAACAAAGTTCTTTAGAAATGTATTGAAAAAAAAAAAAAGAAGAAGAAAAGGGAATCTTCAAGACGGCAGTGTGTGCTTGCAGCAGATGTTTCACACCCAAGAGGGTAAACAGCATTTGTAGGGCATGAAATTGATTCAAAGCTTTTGATGGGGAAAGAGAAGGGAGGAGGAAGAGAATAAACATAGAGGTAAAATAGAATAACCAAAAGTTTATTTCAGGATAATTGGTAATTGGTTAAAAATCACATAGGATAAATCATATTTAAACCAGGATGAAAGGAAAGCATCAGTGAGATTTGTTGGAGCAGTGGGTTAAGGGGATCTCAGTAGGCATCTCACCTTTCAGTCTAAAGACCCAGGGCGAGCTGTGTGACACACATATGGTGCAATTTTTCTTATAACACTTTTACTTTGAGGGGAGGTGACATCTTCTTAAGGTACAGTGAGCTGTCAGGCCTGAGGGCTGTGTGAGAATGGGAGCTACATCCCTTATAGTGCTGTTCCAGTGGATTTTTTTTTTTATTGTGACTGAACAGCAGGACCATTTATTAAAGTGAACCACCTTGTGTTGCTGTACTTTTCAAAGTTACGATTTTTAATAGAAAGACAGAATGAAGTGGTAAGTGGAAATACTGTAATATATCTTATTATTCAGCTTGGGCTTTTTTATTGCTTGATTTGAACCTTTTTCGAGTATCTTCAGTTGCTTCAGCAGCAGCATTGACTTCAGAGGGCTGGACTTCCTCAGGCTGAACCCTGAGCTCTCCTGAGACACTCACTTAGTCCTCTCCTCAGCATTCCAAGTGTAATCCCAGATCAAAGGTCTCAGAAAATCAGGGCAGATTTTCATGGGTAACAGCAGCATAAGTGTTATAGTACCATTTCATTTTTTATTTTATTTATTTATTTATTTTCCCTGTTTTGATCGTCCTCTAGCAGGTTAGTTCCTGCTAAATAGGATTTTTTGGATTTGGATTTAATTCTTTAGCAATGTCATTATTCTCAAACATTTTGGTGCATAAATCAAGTACATCATAATATGGGAACTATTGTTTTATTCATTTATTTTCACATAAAACATATGAATGGCAAGATCAGTGTATTTAAGTTATTCAGACTTGCTCAAGAAGTTTGGAAGCAACGGCCTATCTATTTCAATCTCATTGATTTAGAGCAATTTGTATTAGCATATAATAAAAAATATAAAGTAAAAAAAATCCCAGGCTGCTTTAATCAACTGATGTTTCCTGGATCAATTATAAAATCCATGTTCAAGGAAAAAGGGGATTTTGTTGTTGCAAAATTGTAAATATTTGCTGTCAAATTTCAAGCCAGTAAAGTTACTGAATGTTTAACACCCTTAACAATGTGCTAGAAAAAGAAAATACAATAACTAAAAAAAAAAATACATTAAAAAAAAAATGAAATTGGAGCAGATGCTTTTATAGACTTCAAAAAAATTCCATAAATTTGAGGAAATTTTACACAACACAAGCAAAAAAAAACAAAAATTGTACTCATTGTCCATCTTTCAGCGCAAATTATTTAAGTATTCTATGGTTTCAACATCATGACAATGTCTCAGACAAAACAAGCAGTTTAACTTTTTCCAAAGTTCTAAAAATAGTCCTACATTTGAGCTTTTCCAGCTACCTGTTTGCCCGTCATCCTCAAAAATTGTATCTGTCTCTGTTATATTTTTTGGCCTTGTGCCCATGTGACACTGTGTAGTTTATCTTTGCTAATGACTAATTCAAGCTCAACCTGGAGGTTATGCATATTCTCATTTGATTACATTTAAGAAATGTTTGGCTATATACACATATGACTAAATGAGTATAATTCACATTTGCGTGGGTTTGGAGTTTTCAAATATCAACACACATGCCAGAAGCTGGAGAAGCATCCAATAGTGAGGTGACTTTTGTTTGGATTCAGAATCTGTTTTAGATATGCATTGAGGGTAAAAACAGTGAGGAGTTTGTCAGCAGCTGAAAGCTGGAAATATGTGAGAGTGGGTGGAAAGAGGTGGCTCAGCAGACAGCTTCATTTGGTTTCTTGCCGGGTCCTTCTGTGGCTCTGAGCAGATGTGCTGTGCAGGAGCTGTATTTCTTAACTCAGGAAAAGTAATGTGACTTCCTGTGCTGGAAAATCATGAGCTTGCCAAACACACAAGCATATTCCTGCAACACGTGCACACACACATAGCACATACCATAGATTGTTGCATTATAAATCATTGCTCTCTCCCTGGTCTATTAAGATATGGAAAGCTCCACATGGGATTTATTCAGTCAATCTATTTTACCAGTCTTTGGTCTCATTGCTGCCATCAGGTTTGTACCTTTAAGTGCCTTATCAGTTAAATGCAGCTGTAATAGACCATGTGTTAAGCTGCAAATGTAAAATGTGACTTTTATTTTTAATATAAACCAACTTTAGGTATACTTATTGCAAAATTTACATCTTGCTTATATTTGTCCAAACAAGATTCTTTCAGCCAGATAAACTGTTTGAATTATTCAAACGTAACATAATATCGGTCATCGTCATCATCTGTACCGGCTTGTTCCTGCTGGTGCCTATCTGCAGCAGTCATTGGCTGAGAGGCGGGTTACACCTTGGTCGAGTCGGCAATCCATCACAGGGCCACTTATAGACAGATAACTCCTCACACACACACACTCACACCTAGGGCCAAATTACAGTTGCTAATTAACCTACATGCGTATTTTGGGTCTGTGGGAGGAAGCCAGAATCCCTGGAGAAAACCCACACATCCACGGGGAGAACATGCAAACTTCATGCAGAAAGGTCACAGCCAATAATAAGTGCGGTAGTGTATGTGTGTGTGTATAGATATTCCCCTTAGAAAACAACCTTTCAGCCTTTGATTACTCTCATTGATGCAATGTCCACCTTACACAAGTTCTTGTTCCTGCTCATTTTTTTCTTTCCTTCTTTTTCTGTGGTGATAAACAGAGCTGAGGACAAACAGAGTAGGATTTGAATCAATAACTCAATTTACAACATGGAAATTACCCGAGGAGAGAAAAGGGAAGAAAAAACAAGACAAACAACAAAAAAAAAAAACCTGCTAATCTTCCTGCTGTCATTCACCTTGTTTGAGTGGGAATCAATCAGAGGTTGAATTTCATACAGTGTGCACTTTGAAAATCACAATCTTTCTATCAAAATAGTAAGTTCTACCCTAAAGATCAATGGTTAACCTACAGACAACCACACGAAACACACAGTCACTTTCTCTGCAGTATGTTTCCAACAACACAGTCAGTCAGTTATTTTCTGTACCCACTTATTCCTATTCAGGGTTACAGAGAGCTGGTGTCTATTCAGTGGTCATTGGGTGAGATACGGGGTTACACCCAGACAAGTTGCCAGTCAAAGGGCCACACCTCTTTCACATCTCCAACATCATTGGTGGCAATCATTTTTGTTCAGAGGGAATCAACTCTCATCAGAGAACAATACTGAGGCCCACTGGTCCCTCAACCAGCTTAAACTCTACCTGGCTTGTTCAAGATGATAGTACTTCTTTGGCTTTCTGTTGTTCTTCTCATTATATGGTCATTCTTGAAAAATAAATAAAACACAATATTCTTGCTGGAAGTTCTACATACATCAGTGGATCTACTCCAGAAACTATTGTGCAATTATTTATTTGTACAGCTATAGGATTTTATGTAAATATTCTTGGAATATGAATATGACAGTGGGGTAGAGGTTTTAGATCATGTCACAAACATGAATCCTTATGCATTTTTTTGAGATATGAGTTTGGTTAAGATGGAAGCAATTCAATCTTGGTCCTGCTAACTAACTTTTTGCTTGACATTTCAGTCAAATCTAATCCATGTATCTCCTAAATTGAAATATTTTAATGGCCATCTGCAGTGGGTAAGACATTACCTCTGAATACATTTTTCTATAAAAATCAACTTCAACAAACTACAACACTTTTCTTTTCATGAATAAAAGTGATTTATGTGAGTGTGTGCAGGCTTATGTACATCAGTGTGGGTAACATTCATGAAGTTGAGATCTCATCTCACTGTGACCCTCTGACCCATGACTCAGAGATGCCCAGTATCAAGACACTGGCTTCCAGGCTAATGTCATCTGCAGAGCCAGAAGAATAGATGTGGCATGCCAGCATCGTTCACCTCCCACTCATCATGCTTCACTGCTATCCCATAACTTCTCTATGGATAATGACCATGCTCCTGTCTGGTACACATATGTATGCACAAGTGGAAGTGCCCACACACAGAGAGACTAGGAAGACAGTAGGACAACAATTGGCATGAAAACTAAAGACGTGTTCTGTCTCTTCTCCAAACTATATCAGATTTAGGAAACAACACGTTGACAGGACAAGGTTTCTTCAGCTGCAAGCTACAGTTTGCAAAGGACAAATGTCCATGAATGTAATGATAAATGCAATTTCTCCTCAAACCTGTGGAGCAATTGTTAGACGTCCTCATAAATTGTATTTGAAAAACTTGCTTCATACTGAGATGAAATAGTGCTCTTGTTAGAAATTATATGTTAAAATAAATTATTAATAATAATAAAAAAATAGAATATAATAAATTACACTTTTTTTTTGTCATGACACAGTAAAATAAATTAGCAAATAAATTTCACCTTAAAAAAGCATATGTAAAATATAAGATCAGGAAAAACAGCAACAAAAAAAAAAAAAAAAAGAACTTCTTTTGGAATAAATCTCTGTGATGGACAGGTGATCTCTCCAGGTGTGACCCCGGCTCTCTCCCAATGATTGCTGGAGATAGACGCCAGCTCTCTGTGACCCTGAATAGAAATAAGCAGGTACATAATAATGAAGCATTTCCAAGACGTCTGTACTCAAAAAGGACTTTGCTTCTGTTGAAATGAATCTATTAAACTCTGGAATCTAAGTCTCTGCCATGGTAACATTAAAAAAAGACAAGAATTAAGAAACACTTCAGTTAATTTCCTCAAATAGCAACAAAAAGAAAAAAAAAAAAAGAAAAAGCAACTGCATGTGACATCTTATGACAACCATCTTGATAGTGTTTGGTACTGCAACAATGATGTTCAAATGTTAACTGACTTCCACTGTCATTGTAAACCTACCAATAATGTCTCTCTCTATTTTTTATTTGTTTTTTATTTTTAGCAATTCCAGTCCTTTGACTTCAGATACTGTCTGCTTGTGTTGCTACTGTGTGACGAACAAACGCAGCTGGTGTGGACTGCGTGACACATCGTCTTTCTGTGGCCTTCACTCTATTTGGTTTTTAATAAGGCAAGTTTGAGATATCCACTCTTGCTGTGCTCTGAAGGCTGAGCTGTGGAAACAGTTCATAGAAGTTGAGGAAGATAAGATGACATGCAGTCAGGCAAAAAAGATGACAAGATAGCATGTAGGGTGATAATGAAAAACTGCATACAATGAAATGTCATAGCCTTGAAAAAAATGGGTTTAGTTGCTTTGTGTCTGTCACAGCTGTGAAAGATGCCATGGGATGAGCTTATCAACAAACGTTTGTTAAATAAAACAGCTTGTATTCCTGATGTTTATGTAAGGTTTTTCTTCAAAACAGCAAAGTGAAAGAAATTACTAGTGAATAATTTTGATTAATTTATACTACAACTATATTTAGCATGTAGTTGTATTTAGTACATTGTGAATTAGTGTTGTACAGATGACATTAATTTAAAGGGGCAAAGTAGTTTATTTCAAAATCCTAAATGGGCAACCTAATTAGTATTTGACATTTTCTAAACTCTAAAAAAGTATAAAAAAAAGCTACTTCTGTCCACAACTTGCTTGCAGTATGTAATCTTGTTAACTCCCAGTGTTCCTGACCAGTAACAGTGTTGCTATTGACAATTGTAGCATAGCAGCACACTATAAAATAAACCATTGCATGTAACATGAGCACTGGGACAAAAAGTAGTAGGTAATTATTTTTTAATCAATTCAGTGTTTTCAGGTTTTTGGCTGCGTTGAGTGCACTTTTTAATTTAATTCACTATGATGTGGCTTGACTGCTAAAATTTGAGTTTGTTTGGAAAAAAATGCATAGTGCTGTAAATCCAGAATCTCATTTACTTGAATAACTGCAGTCTTTTAAACATGTCTTTTCATGTCATTTTGTGAAAATTTACAATACTGAAAGAGCTTTTAAAGTAGAAAAATGCATTAGGTGCATTGTGATATTAGAGTTTGTGCTAAAAATGTGATTTTTATTTCTTTTTTTTAAAGAACAACAAAATTGTTGAAGCTGTTGCAGAAACCGCGCTGTTTGCGCAAACAAAGGTTTTATTAGAAAATTAAAATGGGCCTGTAGATTCTCGTGGACACGTGCATCCTTTTTGTCTTATCTGAAAGTATTTTAAAATGTGGCAAATTCCATTAAGAGGCATGTCTAGTCAAAACCATAATAAGTTCAATAACTGTGCTGATATCATTTTTTTGATGTGCACTACTGTACATTGCCCTACACTGAACACCTCTACAGTTCCTAGCAATGAACACCATGGAACAAGCTTTAAATCACTACTTTTTTCAACCTACATTATGTTATAATTTTATGTGTCATTTTTATACTTTGCCATATGCTGATTGCCATGTATCCAGTTTCAGGTCTGCATTTTAAGTTAGGAACACCACTTTGACTTAATTTGCTTTAAAAGCACTCTAAAACTTAGATCCAAAATTATACGAAGTCAATTACCTCATCGGCTTCAACAGTACTTGACAGCGGACACTCTAAAAGCTAGGAGAAATCAGCTACTCCATTTCCTGTTACTTGTCTTTTTCACCATGCCAGCCAGCAGCTTAGGAGATGGTCTGTGCAATACACAGAAATTTGAATTACAAATATGCTGGCTTGCACTTACACCTCAATTTAAAATGTCATATTGAGCCAAATTGCTTCCCCCGCTGTCGTACTTAGACCAACAGAAGACTTTTGAAGATCTAAATAAAGAGGGATTGGAGGGTTGATCATGTTTATTAAGTTTGCCTGGCTTCATGTGCAGAAAAGTGTTCAGTGGCAGCCTACAGGAATGGTGTGGCATGAAGCTGAGTAAATGTGAAATGTGGGCACAAGCTGTGGGCGAGATCCACTTCCTATGTCTCCATAGAGATGACAGGGAGACAGGAAGGCCCTCTGCACACTCGGCCGTCACTAATTCAAGATGGCAACCACAGTCAGAAGAGCGGGCATCTAATGGTAATGTGCATGAGGAGGTCATTGCTGGTGACAACAGTGCAAAACATCTGTTTGTAGCTACTATGTGAAATACCTTGTATCATTTTCTGCTTGATAGAACTTTATCCCCCACCATCTGCCTATAATGTAACATTTATCAGTGACACAAATGGGGTTATGGAGACAATAGACAATTTGTTTGGAAAGAATGCCATTTGCCTTTGTTTGCTATTCATGAATATGTGGTCAAACCCAGAAGGCAGTGTCATTTTTTTTTTCTTTTTTATTGAATAATGTACAAAAGCAAAAGTCAACACATATTTCGTGAGGAAGCTAACAGCTGACAGGCCACCAATAAAAAAGGCCGTCTTTTGGATCTTGAAAGGTCTGAGTGTATAAGATTGAAGATGTCAGTCTCCCAAACAGAAAGTGATTGTGTGAAATTTAGATAAGCTAGCTCAATATGTATTGTTAAGAAAAGCTGTAAGATTTTAAAATTGATTATGAAATGGACTAAAGATCAGCATAGTGAAGTCAGTAAAGGTGTGATAGGTTTATGTTGTGTTTCAAATCTTGAGTGTACCCAAAACCATATTGTGATCAAATCTTCATTCTTGTTCAGCATCAATTGACACATGTTGACAGCATGATAGAAAGTAAAGCACACCGGACACGAACTTAGGCTTAGTGCAACATGATGTAAAAAAAATAAATAAATATATTATATACTGTATATATATATATATTCGTTTTTTTTCCCCCTCATACATGTCCACTCATACACCGCTTGTCCAAAGGCTACAAATATTGATAGTCTCCAAAGGTCTTGAAATCCATGATACAGTTTCTGAAGTTGCTGAAAAGTTCTAGTTCTGAAAATTTAAAGATGGTTTTAGGGTGTGATGTCAAGAATAAACTAAAAAAAACAAAAACACAGAGATTGTAGTAAAAAAACATAATAATATTAATACTACTACTAATAATAATAATAACTACACATTACATAAGATTAATTTAAATAGTAGTTTTATGCCATTTCAAATGCTATGGACTGAACCAAAGGGAGCTCTATTAGTCCGTTCTACTGATTACATAACTACTGATAGGATTACTCATAAAACAAAATTAGTTTCTTGACAAAGTAAAAATCTATTTTTCCTGATATACCTCCTAAATGAACCATGTAAAATTAGAAGTCTTTTGAAATATTGTGCAATTTGTTATGTGCAGCAACATAAGACTCATAAGAAAAAAAAGTGATTCTGAAGGCATTGAAACTTTTTTGGTTTTTTGTTAATAATTGAATCAACAACAGTGTCCTTAAGACCCATGTATTATTTTTCATTGACTCTTCATATACATGTGATCAACAATGTTCATGGAAAACTTAAATACAGAATTGTGAAAGTGACTCATGCAAACTTAAAAGATCCTGAAATTTGACAAATCAAAACCATGAGCTTTAAAATTACTCCTTAAACGTGTGGCTGTAACTGGATGCTCAGCTGTGTCTGAGAACATTCTGATTTCAAAATGTGGTTCATATCTTCTTCAGATAATCTAATTTATCTTAAGCAACTCTTATTTGGGCTGCAAATGCCTCACAGGAAAAAAAAAACTGTCCAAAATACCAAAACAAAGTCACTTAAACATAAGTTGGACAATTATTTAAGAGGCTGCCAAGATAATGCTCACAGAGAGCTGGATGAAGGAGTCTGGATGCTCCAGTGAGGAGAAGCATCTGATGGCACAGTAAGCTTTTTGCCTGCTATTGTGAGTGACCACTTGGAACAAGTATAAACAACTATACACACTTCTGCCATCAGAATGGATCCATCAAACTCTACCACAAGATCTGTGTAAGGGTAAGCAGGTCTTCACTTCTCTTTAACATCATGTCTCCCACCAACAGTCAATCATTTTTTTTCCCTTTCCTTTAGTATGTAGTAATGACAGTGGTTACATACAAGCCTATTAATGAGATTCCAATGTACCAAATAATGTTTGGCTGAATGAGTGTGTAAATATTGATTTAGACTAGTGTAGTCCATAACAGAGCTTAAAAGGTTTTGACTTATGAATAAAATAAACTGTATCTACAGTATCTGTTATATGGATTGGTGAGGGCAGAAAGGTGAAGTCTGTGTAAATTCTAAAGACTGAAAGTCTGTTACTTGAAAACTTCACTTATTCTACACATCTTCCTATTTTCATTATGCAGCATTACTTTAATTCCTATAAATAGTTATTTTTTTTCTTTGTAATCAAAAGTAGTATGTAGACTAGCTGAATGAACATAAAGAGCAAACATTCAGACAGATAACGGAGTTAGCAACCTACACAACATATTATTTTAGAGGATTAAGAAATCACTTTGTTCATTAGTTATCCTATCACACAGGGTTGGTTTTATGTACTTTAGTGGGCTGGTACAACATGCGTTGAATGGTTGACTGAATCAGTCTTTTTAGTCAGATAAGTAACACAAAGTACTGATATTATATAACTGGCTTTAACTTTGTTTAAAACGTAACTGATCTGGAACCCTTTCAAACTCACACATGCAAATTCCACATTTATTAAAATGAGAAAACAGAATGCCATAACTCTGAAAGATCCGCATTTTTATATCCGTATTTTTTGTAAGCTTCATACTTTTTATCTGCTAGTAACGTAATGTAACCCTTTTCCCTTAAAAATAAAAACAAATCGCAATTGATTGTGAGATTGTGCAGCCAAGTATTCTTACTGCCTGAGACACCCTTTGACTTGAGAGTTCCTGCTGCTACCATTAGGGTGCAGATACATCCAGCAAAAATGCAGGACAAAAAGGTTTAGGTTCTCTTATGTCTCTGTTGCCATTACCATAAATAAATAGTTTTCTGTTTTGTTTTGTTTAGTCTTTTTTTTGTTTTGTTTTGTTGAGTGAGTTGAACTGTTTGCTTGTTGCTGCAGGATGAATTGCATCAAGAGGATAGTAAAGAATTCTTGAATCCTTAAAAGCCTTTAAACAAACTCTGCCAATTGTTCAGAACCAGGTCTTGGGGTCAGCAGTCTGAGCCAAAATGCTATGATTCTTCTTATTTTCATCTGACACTGAGGTTTTTTCAAGACAGCCTTGGGATATAGTCTTGCAAGGCCATTTTCCCAGGACAGTGGGAAAATGTTCAGAACACTTCCCTTGAAAAACATCAGGAAAGTATTGTCCCAGTTTACTGAACATCTAGTACTCAAATACTGTATTCCATAAATAATTAAAATTGACAATATAATGTCCTTAAGACATTATCCTTATGAGTATAATTTTGTGTATTATAAGAATACAGTGAGGTAGTGTCTTATGTGGACATAATTTCAAAATAAACCAACAACAATTGCTCAAGAAAATACATTTTGAATAGTTGTTCTCTGTAGTTTTTACTATGCACGAAAAGGTTAACATATTTATGTTCTTTTTAGAATGCCAATTTAAAAATTAAAATCTAATGTACTGCATCAAGGGATGAATAGGTTATTCAGGGTATAATTTATGTCTCTGAACTACAGTGATTTTTTGCTTGGATATATCATTAAGACCATGCTAAGAAATTGAACAAATTTAGAAAATGATGGATAAAGCAAATGAGATTCAGTATTACAGCAGCTGTTTGAATGTTCAGAGTGGGACACCCTGCAGTGAACCTGACTCAGAGACCTCTGTACAATAGCAAGCTGTCTACTTTTATAAATTGGCTTTTCCAGTCGCACTTGTGTACTGCCAAATGTTCTCCCTGAGCTTTCCTTGTCTTTGTCTCTTGACATCAAAAGACTAGTTCTCTCTGTGAGACTAGATCATTCACTCTATGAGTTACTTTGATCCTCATGTGAAACCAGTTGGGAATAAAGTTTGGCCCTTGTGCTGCCTATCAGCATGTCAGGGAAATGTATATTTATGTGCTTGACCTTAATAGCTGTGATTGGCTAACCTCCCATTCAGCTCTCTTCCAGCATCCTGTCAATAATTCAAGAGTGAAAAAAAGAAGGGTTTGACTGTTACCATCCAAAAGAGGTCCACCACAGGGAAGGAAGGGGTGGAAATGCTTCGTGAGTGACACATCTTTTACAAATGCTTTTAGTCAAAAAGCGCTTTAACATGAGTCATCAAAGTGTGTGACAGGCGCCGTCAGTACTGAGCCAACATGATTCACCTCTAACTAGAATTCTGATTTGTACTTCGACTCTTGCCATTAGCCACACAGGAGGGAGTGATAACAGGAAGGAAAAACATCAAAGGAAAGTTGAGGAAAAAAATGTAAAATGGAGGAAAGTGAAAATAAAATTGATCAAATTGAACATTTAAAAGCAAATCCCTAAGTGGTATCTGATCTTCACCAAACAAAAATACATTCATTGTTTTGGTCATATTTAATATAATAATTTGGAATGAACCTGATGTGTGAGTGATATTTCAACTTGCAATTATACAAAGTTCAATCTCACAATGTTTATAAATATCAAACCTTGAAGTATTTATTTTTTTCCAGTTTTTTTGAAAGGGATGGGAATGAGTAGATATTGGGTATGACAGAGTGCAATCAATTGTGCCACCATGCAGTCCACTCATGAAAAGTTTTGCACAAAAAAGTAAATGATGTTGTTCAAAGTAGAAACTTATTTTCCAACATCCACAATGTAATAGATGAAAACGACAACAACAACAAAAAAAACTTTTAATGTGGCATGCGAAACATAAAGCCATGAGTGTAACAGCCAAAATTGTTTATATAGTTCACTGTCACCTGCATTTTAATACTGCCTTTTGCTGTGGCCATAGTTTCTTAAAAACACTGAAGGGAAATTGGAAACGCAATCTAATGTCAGGACCCAGAATTTTCTTCAACAGGATCAGCAAGAGTGTGAGACAGAGATAGGGAGGATGAGTTCCACAACAATAGATTTCTGTCATTTTCCTCCTTTGTTTTTTGCTTTTCTTTTCTATTTTTGTGGTATTCTTTTTTCCAATGCACACAATGCTTAGCTTTACAAAGGGGAAAAAAAGAATGAGGCACAGAGAGGAGGCCACACAGAGACACTTTTATCTGTGTTGTGCTGACTCTGCTGAACTCTCCCTCTGAGAGGCTGATGAGGAAGAATGGCCTTGCACAGGAGCCAACCGGGTGCATCCATAGCTGTCATCATCATCTGAATCCAAGATTGCTGAATCTACAACTTTGGCCCCCTGCATGGATGGGAAATGACCTGTCTGTGGTCGTCTGACACCCTCTCTGTCTACAGATAAGCTCCCCATCCTCTGTCTGCAACAACGCGGCTCAGCTCCAGCTCACCTGCATGAGTCCACAAGTTCTTCATAGCACAAGGGCTGACGAGTCATGCCTTAGACCAAGAGGAACTAAAGGTCCTGTATTATGTGGGACTGCACAGCATTTTCATCTCTGACTCCTCATCCGAAAGCATTTTGATTCAACATTTTGAGTTTGTTTAACAAAGATTGCTGTTACTTAGTTTACATCTAATAACTGTGAAGAAAGCAGCCAAAGCGTCCATCACAGTGGCTATCACTGGTGTTGAAACAACTGAGCACATGTAGAGAAATGCATGTGAACCTGTTTACATTTTCCTTCCTTTTACCAAATAAGGCAAGTTCCAAAAAAAAAAAAAAAACAAAGTCACAAATAAACTATGTTTTTGTTGAATGTTACAGATTATGGAGAAGATGAGATAATGTACATACTCTCTACATGTATCACTGGGAAAGAAAAATATCATCAAAAAGGGATCCAGTGCTTTGAGGAGCTTTAGAAAAGTTACACTTCAGTTTGGTGCAGCTTTATTTATATCTAATCATCATTCCAGAGAATGATTAATTGGAAGCTGCATGCGAGCAAAAAAAAAATAAATAAATAATTTAAGATGTTCATCTAAAGTAAAATAACTTTTAGTTGATGTTTAATTTGTGCTAGTTTGGATTTGGTTTATTATGAGCCACCAACGTTGCTGTTGTTTAATCCGGTTGTTTTGTTGTGATGATGCAGTGCTTAGCCTGTGTTGGTCTGGCTGGAGTCATGCTGATGTACACAACTGAAATACCGTATTGTATTTATGAATTCATTATTTTTTGATTGTTATCATTTCTGCTGTGGTCTGACTGGTTTTGAATTGCGTTGACTTGCCTAAATGAAATACTATATTGTTTAATTCTAAAGGAAGTGTAATTGTGGGGTTTGGGAAAATATGTTAAATTGAAGTGACATAAAAAGCTTAGTTCATGATATACATAGCTTGTTATTCTTTTTTATATATTTAAATTTCATAGTTTAAGTGTTGACAATCTTTAACTATTTTACTTGTCCCACAAAAATCTATAATTGTTCCATATTTTGTTGGCCCGGACCTGCAATAACATTTTTCATTAATGATTGTAAAGCAAAGTTGGTACTGGCAAAGAGTAGGAATATTTTTGAGAAAAAGCAACTTATATCCTAAAGAAAAATGAAAGAAGAACATTGAATTGACCTTTTTTTTTCTTTGGCAGCTATATCATGAGCATCTTCTGGCTTTTGATCAATACTTTCCCAAACTTAGATGAACTGAGGTGGAAAAAGCCTTTGCTTCATCTCTGGACTACCAAACTTGCCTCAGATAAAGATCTGTGGGAAAGCAATATATGGAAGTCATAAGGCTGGTTACACACCTTTCCCTTAATATCTCTAAAAATATATGTGTTTCAGACCAGTTATTTGTCTTCAGCATTGTGTTTGTGAATTTGAACAGTTAATTTGCTGAAAAGCATCAGATTAAAGTCTAGACCCTTGATAAGGTTAAACTAGTTCAAACACCTGGGAACATGCTCATAAGTAGTGTGAAACTTTGGTGTTTGACCTATTTACTGTGCAAAGTGTTTGCCACTGGAGAGATACCTAACTTGCATTCCTTTTAAACAGAAAATGAAAGAGTGAAGCAAATTTCAGCAGGGCAACCTAGAGACCATGAGAAGCAGTTGTATGTATCAACAGTTTGAAAATAAAACTAGATGATTTGTGAATTATTTGATTGCCATTTGAGTGCTCTGTTCATATTTATGGATGACTGCCACCACTCCTCCCTGTCAGTATTTTCAGCAACCGTATATCACTCCTGCCATACTGGAGCTCTTCAACGGAATGCTTAGACAATAAAACTATCTGCATTTGACTGAACCAAACTTTATTAATGCTGCTATTTGAAAGATTAATGTTTCATTTAAAAATCAAATAAGACGTTTGGGTAACACATTTATATACTGTGGTGTTTTTCTTTTTTTTTTTTTTGTAGTAACTCTTCTATTCAATTACTTAAGGGAGATGTCATTGTACTGGATATTAAACATTTACTGTAAATTAAAATAAAGCTCAAGATTTTGATTATGGCTGAAAATATCTTTAAATGTGTGGGGGACTTGAGCATATGCAACTAATTAGCGAAGTGTAATGCGTGAAAAAATGGTTTCTCAAATGCGTGATTACCAAGGATTTCCTGTCATCACTAAGTTTTATTCCCATTCTTTACTAGATCAATTTACAATTAAGACAAGTTATTTTCCGCTTTAGCCTAATACATGACTGCAGTACTTTGAGTAAGTTTAAATTTTATTGATTCTGAACTTTTCAGTTATTATAAATGACTATTTCCTTTACTAAGCTATTCTTTTCATAACTATGCTGGAAAATTAAAGACTATTTTGGAAGAAGAGATGCTTTATGCAAACTGATGCTACACTTGTGAGGATCAAACCTTCAAAATAATTATGTTCTTCAAATTTGGTGAATAATACACGAGACATTAGAACTCTACATTTTACAATATCAAACACTTGTATTTTTTAAAACAAATATCTACAAATGTGATATTTTAACTAATCACTGACATCAATCTTTATTGATTTTTCTAAAGCCTCTTTTGTTTACTACCATGAGCAAAGAAAAAGTGTTTTAAGGATGAAAAACATGCCAGCCTTGTTGGACATTAGGCTTGCATGTTTAACAGTTTTTCAAATTTACCTGACAGCCAGTGTGAAAAAATGACCATTTACAGTATTAGAATACAGCAGGGTCCCTTGATGTCTTCTGCATTGCACTTTGTTGTAGTTAATGGTTTAAAATGAAAAAGTATGGTTAATTAATGAACACAGGCTATTAAGCTGACAGGCTTTTTTGTCCGTTTTGTTCTCTTTCTCCTCTTTCTTAAAGTGATTTAAAAAAATAATAACTCTTGTACACAAGTGAAAGTGCATTAGCATGGTTTGCTTTAAAAAGACAGAAAGTAAGATGCAAATTTGTATTAAGACGTACAGTACATGCTGTACGTAACAACTTCTTTGTGATGTTGAATGCTATTTGCTCTGCTTTAAACATGCAGGAGGGAGTATTACAAGAAAAGCAAGGCCTGTGATGGTAGAGGCCCACAGTGTATGAAGAGATGAGCAGAGCAGATGGTGAGGTATTCTCAGGGTTTATTTTAGAGTTCAGTCTTTACGGCTCATATATTGACTTAATTATAAGACAGAGGGGAGAGTGAACTCCTAAAAGAACAATAAAAAAGGCAGGGAAATCTTCATCATCTCCACAAGGAGTAAGTAGCATTCATTGAAATGACTTTACTTTCTCAGCAAAATGAGCATGAAACACTAAGTATAGTAACTTTTATTGAGTTAATTTACACAATTTGTCCAAGAATCAAAGTACATAATAAAGACTTGAAAAATAAATAAAGAAATGCTGCCTGATAAGCTAAATTGAAACATCTATATTGCTTCAACACAACCTATTCAATTTGGAAGGGTTCATTTTGGATTAATGCCTGAATGCCTCTTGATTTACAGTATAAGGACTTGCATACAACGAAAAGTTGCCTCAAAAAGTTATTATATTAAATTATATTCTTTTCTGATGCAGCCTCAAACATTGTAGAATTCAAATCTCACACAACAAAAAAGCACAACAAAGAAAAATAAAGACAATTCAGGAGATGAATTAATACAAACTTGTTCTGTGCAAAGAGGTAGCAGCTTATTCATGAGAGTCAACAAAAGACCAGTAGAGAAAATCACCATCTGTGTTGCACTGAAGGTAAATTACATGCAGCATATGAGAATGTAGCCAATCTGAACCGAGCTATTCAGAGGAAAGTTCAGTCTTGCCTCTGAGGTGTACACACTCTTCAGGCAGCATGCAATCAAAGTTGGTTCATTTCTAACACCTATAACAGAAATAGTCTTGCTTTAGGATGCAAATTGTTTCAGTCAAACACTGACAATTCTTTGGACATGTATATAAAATGTGGATAGAAAATGTGCACAACAGATATATTCTGAATAACATAGGTAGGCAGTAAACAAAAGCAAAAGTGATAAGATAGATTACATTAAAAATAATGTATGAATCTATTTAACCTTATTTGTCTCTACTAAACACAGCAAGGACAGAAATTGAGAACCTTGAGCACACAGTGCAGTCAAGTGTGGCTGTAAAGTCTGCCATAAAGTAAATGAGGAAAAATTATTCCAATCTGCCCAGTCTTCATCAAAGGCAAAGCACATGGATGCACTGCAGATTTTTTAACTCTTGCTTGAGATGACATAGTGCAGCATTTAGAGTCTGTTTTAATGATCTTACTGGAGTTCTTGCTGAAGTGGAACTTTTCAGTAACAAAAACACCTACCTGGAATTTTACAGATACTGACCACACTCTTTTATATTTGTTTTCCATTTTTTCCTGTATCACAGAACCAAAAGCTACAGATTTATTGTTCACTGGATCCTCCTGTTGCAGGATGGCACTTTAGCTGAATTCCAATCATAGGTATGGTGCATAAATGTTTTATCATTCAAGGGCTTTGTCGGTGACTGGGTCATGTTGGCTGGTATTATCTTGTCCATTTTGTCAATAATGGAAGGCTGACAAGAGCAAAATTGTCAATTGGTCCCTTGTTAATGCAAACATATTACAGATTTAAAAAAGGTTTTGGTTGGATGCCTAGAGATGAGTAGCATACATATTATATATCTATTCAAAGAAGTGTCAGACTGCCAGCAAGTACAGGATGAATGGGGCAAGGCAAACGAACATGTTGATGTTGAATAGTGGTATAATGAGTCAAGTTTTGCACCTTCAGATATGGTCAGTCATGCCTTAAATTCAAATAAAGTGCACTATACAACAGAATGAGTAAATTAAACTAGAACTGTTATAAAGTAAATCTGTCCCACCAGACCCACAGTTCTATCTACTAAACAAATCAGGACAGGAAATAAAATAAATAAATAAATAAAGTTTTGCATCTGGTTTAGAACTTTCAAAATGTGTTTACATAGATCTTATTTATTTATTTATTTATTTATTTATTTATTTATTTATTTATTTATTTATTTATTTATTTATTTATTAAGATTAAATAACATCTTAAATATTATCACTTGTTCCATATCCCACTTTAATGATCTGAGCTACAAATACTTTTACAATTCTGAACTATGAAGTGCATAAATTGCTTTTGTAGAAGCTCAAACACTTGTGCTATACTGGAAAGTCTTTTCTTAACTATCTTCCCTCTCAAATTGCCCTTTACTCTCTAATTGTTAATAATCCTTCCACATGGGAGCCCTGAAACACCTGGTACTCACTGCGGGTGGTGAGCACTGAAACTGAAAGGCCAGAGACCTGGTAAGGTCAGAAATAGACTTGGACCTAAGTACAAAGACTCCGAGGAGACATATAGTTAGTTCAAAAACAAGACATTAAAATCACACAGTGGGGTACAGAAGGAAAGCAACAAGTAAAACTGACAAGCTGCACTAATTGCTTCTCTGCAGAACTGTTACATGTACAGGAAGAAAAAAAAAACAATAAACGAAACCTTGGCCTAGCTGAAAACATCTGAACAGTTACTCTATGAGCTGTCTGACTTTGCATTCCTTTAAAGACTTAGTAAGTCAACAAGTGAGGGCACACTGCAAAAAAATAATAAATACACAACAATGTCAGCACATGAAGCAGCAAATAAAATAACTCAGCTATAACAAATGACAAAGACACTGTTGTTTTTCTCTAGGATAATATAAGTCATCAGAAGAATAAAATAAATAGCATCTATAATTTAAACAGTGTAACAGTTTGAATAGTAATGAGCTGGTAGCCTGTCCAGTTTCCTGTGACCCTGCAGTGAGTGAGTGAGTGAGTTAAATAGAACTGAACTGAATTATGTTTCAATATCTGATCATGATGCACTAAAAAAAATAAAAATAAAACTTTTATGACACAGAACACTATAACTTTTAAAATGCATTTATTTTGCTAGATCAGATCCCCCCTTTTTAAATGACTGTTATTCAGCTGTTGGCCCGTAGATGATACCTCTCCGCCCACTTAACGTGAAATGCACATAGCCTCTAGTCTGTATTCCATCTCTGGTCTAAACCTGATGGCCTCCAAAAAGTGCTGATCTAGATTGTCTGTGATAATTACAGCAAATTACCAGTGTAAAGAAAGACTGCCTAAGGAAAATTTTGATGATGTGTGAAAGAATAGAGAAAAAAAAACAACAAAAAAAGAAATATTGAGTTCATGACATTTATATAAAAGAAAATTAATTAATTAATAGTTGAAATAAAGTAAAATACATGAACCTTTTCTCAGAGAAAAAGGTCAACCTGTAATGAAAATGAGACAATATTACAGTAGACGGTCCACACAAAATATGCTTCAAACCACTAAAATTATTCAATACTTGTTAGATTTGCTGGATGAAAGGCTCAACTAGGAGATCTACATACATCCTGTTGTGTTCGCAGCACACTTTTTGTAAGCCTTGTGTTGCAGCATGTAATAGCTGACTGCAGAAGACAATTCATTCAGCTTGTCAAAGAAATGTAGCACGTACAGCTCAATGACAGAGAGAGATAAATACAAAAACATATTTTGATTGCACAACTTTATGAAGCTTTTAAACATTTAGATGAAAGTACTGTATGATCATGATCTTTTGTGTCTTGCATCATTTCACTGTAGCTTTGTATATAATGATGTTGACCACATCCAAACGAAAACAGTCAGAAGTGACCAATGGAGCATGGCCATATGTCAGTAAAGAGTCGTATAATAGAAAACAATAATATCACAATAATGTTAAACAAATAATTCATTATTGATTTTCAGAGTACCAATAAGTGCAGTTCATTCTACTTTTTCACTGGACCAAATACTTTTTTTGTTAGTACTGCTTTGTGACATAGCTGACCTAAGGATACAAGCTACTAAAAAAAAAAAAAAAAAAAAAAGAGACGATGAAATTAAATAATCCTAAAACCACATTTACACTGAGCCAATCTTTGCTTTTCTAAAAAACCTGAAACAGAAAAAAAGAAGAATTGGGCCTGGGGGTTTTGCTCAACATACAGTTTCTGTCTGGCATGACATGTGGATTTTTTTGTAATTAATTACTTGTTCTGAAAATGAGTAACAAAGGTTATCCATATGCTGTCATAAATATGAACCAGAGGAAGGTTTTTGTCTGGCTGCGAGTTTTTTAATATGATGTTAGATATGATAGACTCAGGTGGGGCTTCTTTATTGCATTAATCAAGAATAAATGGCCCCATAGAATAAAACATTACCCGGCCCAGATTTAGTCATGATTTTCTTTTCGCACATGAATAAATATCAATATGTGATTAAGTTTTATGTATTTTGTTTCACAATGCCGATATAACAGATTGTTTCTTCAGTAAATGGTGGATTTCGCTAACTGTCATTTCGATAAAGATTAATAGTTTTTGAACAGTTACTAGGATGGGTGTTAGATTTATTGAGCCCAGCTGAAGTATTGCTGTGACATTTTCCTTTATTACTTGTAATAACAACATTAATCTTATAGGATCAGTATTGAGACTGTGGCATTTATTTGATCCTGACACACACATTTTCTTCATGCATGAAGAAAGCATGTTCACAAACAAAGGTCTTTTCATGTTGATGAAGAACATGGGCTATAGGTGATTAAAAAAAATACATGTTCAGTCAACATTCAGATAATGGATATATTTTTTGGACATCTGCAGCCTAATAGAGAGGAAGGTTGAGCCCTGATAGGGAGCTGGGTGTGTGTTGGGGACATGCCCATGATGTACCCCTCCTCTCACCCAATGACCACATGATATGGGCACCAATCCAGAATCCACACCCCCATGAACCTGAATAGGGACAAATGGATATAGAAAATGGATGGATTGGGGGAATAGATTGAAAATGATAATAGATAGGTTAATTACATGTGTAGCCCTCTCTTGCAGTAATCTGGAGTAGTTCCAGGTAGGCTACTTATACCCTAAAAGGAAACATGGATTTTCATAATAGATTAACTCAATTTCCTGAGGTCTTTTTAAAGCCTTTTTTAATCCCTTTATCCCTTTATCTTGTAAACAATAAAAACATACTAATAAAAAATAACAGGAAGTAAAGTTAAAACAATTAAAAAACGGAACAGAATAGTTGCTTTTACTCTGTCTTCTCATTTTTGGGTGTTTGTCTTTGCTATAAATCTCGAAAGATAGAGGTCAAATGAAAAAAAAAAAGATGGAACATTTTTACCATCAACTTGGTTTGTGAAATCATAGTCCTATGCCAATTTGAATCACTCCTTAGTGGTATTAAACTGTAGCAAAGTTTAAATAACAACAAGACAGGGTGGATTTAAGTTGGAATTTTTTTTTTCTTCTTTAAACTCATTCTCTTGAAGCTCTGTCTTTTGGAAAATGTGTGGAAAACAGATATGATTACTTTTTTAATTACATTTCCAAATTTTGCTTCAATATAAGTCATTTAAGCCATTTAAAAAACCTTAGAATAAATCAACAATAAAGCAGGCTTAATAAAGTCCTTTCTTAAAACTTCAGCTGTTGGACAATAAATCCTCTTTGTTTGTTTCCAAGAGGTGGACTTGAATTATGAGGCAGTTCCTCTGTTCTAAATGTCCCCTCTATGGATTTTAACAAGTTAGACGAGGAGTGCTTGTAGAAAATAATGTTACTATCTCTTTCAGAATCAGAGTTATCACAGCACTTTTACTGCAATAATAAGGTGAAATTCTCAGTATGCCACCTTACAATTAATGGGGAGCTCTTTCTGGCCTAATTAATAAAACAGTGTTTCATTCCATTACTTGAGGTAAGTTTATCTTCAGTTTCAGTTGAAATTCAGGCTGCTGTGAAAAAATGAATTATATACAGACTTGCCTCTTTGACCTGAAACAGCTCCACATCAGTGTGTGAGTTGTTACTGTTGATCAGAGGGACTCCAGTGTTGAATTCTCTGGGTTGATTTGATTGTTTGACTAAGTACCTAGAACATTTGGAGGTTAGCTCAAGACATTTGGCTCTTGATATTGTTTCTCTAGCCATTTTTCTTTCCTTTTCAGAAATTTTGTGGAGCACAATGTCCTACTTTGGACACTGTAAAGTAACATTGCCGAAGGGAAAGAGTCTTTGAACAGAAAACTTTTTTAAAGCAAGCTGAAAGTTTAATGTTAGTAAATTTAAGGAAAGGATTAAAATAGGTCATTTCTGAGATTCTGAGAAGGATTGAGAAACACTATAAGAGACTGTGAAAGATACAGAGAGAGCTCAATGTCTTTATGTGCAGGAGTTCAAATTCTGTTCTTGTGTTTATCAAACTCAGCAGATAACGATTACTCACCACAATGTGTCAGGTCAGTGTTCTCTTTAACATCAGACCTAATGCTCCTCAACATGGTCCACTCTCTTCCACGATTAGAGCTGACAGTTGCTTTAATGTGACATTTCTGTCTTCCTCCTTTGTCATTGCTCTTGCTTTCACACGCTTCCATACTTACAGTTTCATCTGTAGATGTAAAATTAAACATTATATTGTTTTATTCTTAGTTTGGCTATATGTGTTATACTGTATATATACAGTATATATATTGAGATATAAAAGGAGAAGAATTTGATTCTGGCGTGATAAAAAAAAAAGAAAAAATTTCAAAAATTATCAGCAATAAAAGCCCTAAAAGTGTAACAAGGAGGATGTGGAAAAAAATGGAGACTGAATGGGGAAAGCTATCTTTGTAATTGATTCATATTGTAATTTTTATTATTATCATTATTATTGTTACGTTGTTGTGGGGAGTTTGAGACAATGCATACTTTCTAAATGCTTGAACAGGTACTTTTTATTTTTCTTAGAGGTCCAACCTCACAGCTTAGTTTTGCTGCTTGGGAAAGCAAAAAGGAACAGGTGTATTTTACTGTTTTAATTTAGAAGATGTCATTAAACCACACAATGGACAAGTGAGCAAGACATGTTAGTGGCAATGAAGAGTGAGTTAATTCTGAATTGGATTTCCATGGAATGGCTATCAACAATCATTGTCATTCCTGTTTTAGGTAGATGTTTCAGTGACTTTAGTTAGTTGAAAGACACACAAGTTCTGACTTGACTGATGAGCTAATGATTATGTAGCTTTATGCCTTTGAAGAAACTGTTGAAGGAAAACTATTCCACCAGAGCTAGAAGCCTCTTTGATGTTATTCATTCACTTTAGCACACGAAAATATAATTTAAACGGCCAACACTGACTCACCTAACTGAAAATGTCATTGTTGTTGAAACATTAGAGCATGATTTTACTGATACTGTCAGTTGTTTTCTTCAGCTGAAATGTTTGTGTAAAAATCACAGGCTTAACACAAGGTTAGATTGTACTGTATAGAAAATACATATATTTTAAAAAATAACTTCTGACAACCAGAAGAACTGAAAATGTTGGACATTATCCTGCATTCAGTTATTTAAAATTAAATGTTGACACGTAATTTGTTAAATCATCTAAGCTTTTTATCCCAAAACAATGAACCTCAAACACGGGAGGCTTTATTTGTCTATTGACTACCAAGCTTGTTAGGCTGGCATTTAGGAATCCAATCACTTTCACTGTGGTCTATTACGGCTCAATTGGTATGGACTGAGTGAGCTGGGCAGAGTCATTATGAGAAAAAAAAAGTCATTAAGCAAAATTAGCTTGCTGCTGAAAATATCAGCAAATGAATTTTACACCAGGCTGCTCTTTACCTGAAATGTTGACGATGTATAGGAATTTGATTCATATTTTGCTGAATGCGCATGTCTCTCTCACAGGCATTTGCACACATACAAAAATAAAGTAATTCTGCAGATGAGGGACTTTTGAAAATCTCCTTTCAAAAAAGAAATTCTGTTGATATGCCTATTGTAAAAATACAATAATACAATAATCACAAAACACCATTAGTATAATGG
Source organism: Pachypanchax playfairii (assembly GCA_006937955.1). Lineage (NCBI taxonomy): Eukaryota > Metazoa > Chordata > Actinopteri > Cyprinodontiformes > Aplocheilidae > Pachypanchax > Pachypanchax playfairii. The sequence goes on from SSNP01000014.1 coordinate 6,299,037, forward strand.
TTTTGAATAATAATGAGCCACTAGTAAAATTTTTTAATCTCATTTAGATTTTTTTAAAAACAATAATTAGGGCTCATGCATCATAATGAAATTATCTAATTTTTCCAGTTATGTGCATTGAAAACATAATTCAAAACATCAGACTCACTAGCTAACATTTTTTATTGTGATGATTAGCAACATGCAAATAGTATGTGTGAGAACACAACTTACCACAGAGTTTTTATCACTTCTTATTGCTCAACGTGATTCAATTTATGTTCACTTGCAAGTCTTTATTGAAAGAAAAAAAAAAAAACCTTTTGTCAGTCAGTCATTGTCTTGACTTTCTTGTTCCTTTTGATTGTCACAGGGAGCTTATCTTCAGCAATAACTGGGTGAGAGACAGAGTTACACCATGAACAGGTCACCAGTCCATCACAGGGCTACATAGATACACAACCATGCATACACATTCACACCTAGGGACAATTTAAATTTACCAATTAACTTGTCATTCATATTCAGCTTGTGGGTAGAAGCTAGAGTCCCTGGAGAAAACCCATGCATGCACAGCAAGAACAAGCAATCTCCATGCAGAGAGGTCCTGGATTTGATTTTGAACCCAGGACCTTCTTACTGCCAACTTTGCCACTATGCAGAAACATTTGTATTTATGTTTATCTCCCAAACTAATGATATATTACAAAAAATATGAAGTACACCAAAGGACACCTCTTTGTCTTATTTTTACATTGCTTTTGATGAATTGGTCATAATGAAGGGTCATGTCATTTAATTTTAATTCAAGTTTAATTATAATGATTACATAATCCACACTCTCAAAGCTAAATCAAAAACTCAGTTTTATCTGAACAAGGTAATAAATTTGGATTTGATACCTCTGAGTAAATTCAGCTTTAAAGAAAAAAGTACATTGAAACAAAGGTTTGAAGAGACTGATTTAAATGGGGAATGGCAGAATCAAAGCTCAGACTTGTATGTAGATTGATGTTCCCATCCAGTTTAGAGGGACACGTTCTGTTTTACATGTGTTCAAAGAATTGGTAGATTTGTCAAACTTAAGGATTCACCTTACTATCTAAGTCCTTACTCTTAACAATAACTCATGACAAATTGTCAGACACAAACAATAAACCAAAAACAGCTAAAATTGTCAACAGCTAACCCATTGTTGGGGTGAGTTTTGCATGACAGCCATATTCTGTATGCCATGTCACAACATCTTGCACCATGAACAAGATGTACACTTAAAAATAATATTCAACAGCACCCTGAACGCAGGAGGAATACAAAACACCAGACAAACCTTTAACAATATGCAAAAAAACAAAACACATGCAGTGCAGTGACACAAATATTTAGGTCTGAGTCAGACCTTTCACTGAACTCACAACTGAATAAATCAGTAGAACTAAAAATGCTGCTTTGTTCAAGAATGCAAGGATTTGGCAATGAATAAGCCAAGTAATGCAAAGCTTGAATTAACCCATCAATACAGAATGAGACTGCTCAGCAACAATGTTGGTAATACAGGAGAATGTATAAATGAATCCAAAGTTATAAAACAAAGTGAGACACAATGTGCACCATGATCTGACGACATGCAACAAAGCTGCATCTTTATTGGATCAAGCTCTATCATTTCAAAATGAGTAATTAGTTGTATCTAGGCTGTCCATGTGTGTTCATTTTGTATTTTTATTTTTAAATATAGTCAAGTAATAGTTTTAAGTATTTACTGCAATGACTGTATTACATCAGTCCTTCATGCAATTCCACCTGTGGTTAGTAACAGATGTTTTTTCAAGTACTATACAAAAACATGGCCACGTAATGTTGCCATAGAAACCATCAATTTCACTCTAATAATTTCTTGTTAAAAGCAGAGGCCCAGAGTGGATTATAACTGGAGCAAATCCAGGCTTGACTGGTTTTGTTTTAAGTCCCAACAGTTTATAGACAACGGGTGCTATCTTTGTTTGCTCATGGCTTGTGGGCATATGATCCATCTAATGAAAGAGCTGATGTTGACACCAATCAGAGCATTTTCTGCATGATTTAATATGTATTAAAGTAAATGCAATAATATTAAAACATATCTTGGAATAACTTACAGTATATGTTAGCCCCACTAACTTATTAATATATGTCAAAGATCATACCAACTTTGACTCAGTCACAAGATGCCTTTTGGTGTCAGTGCCCTGATGCTCCAGCTCATGAACAAGAACTAAGAGGAAGTCTTAAAAACTACAACACAAAAATCATGCTGTGTGCAGTGGCTGTTTTAGCTATAGGCCATGTGGGCGATCACCCAAGGCACAATCTGTTTGGGGGTGCATGAGCTCTCACACCTTAAAAAAAATGCCAGAATAGTAGACCACTCATTTCCACATCTGGTTCACCCAGGGTGCAAAACTAGCAATGGTCGCTACTGGCTGTGTATAATTTCCTTGTTTTCCCATTTTCATTTTAATTCAATCATCTTTTATCGGAAACAATCATCATAACCAGTTTGCATCAGCCAGCACAGATGCTTGTCTTCGATAATGAAAATAATTAGATGGCTAATAAGCAAATCCTTTTTCGATTAATTTATTAAAAGTTTGAAGTTAGACTGCTTTTTAGTTAAGTAATGTAACTTATATGTTGATGGTTCTGCCACATATAAAATCTGGCCAATTAAAAACCAGATCACCCTTAAACAGATTAGATTGGTGGTGACATATAGACAATGCTGATTTTAACTTTTAGAAATTGCAGGTTGGAAAGCATCACCTAATGGTAATAAAAGTGTGATCAGTGAAGTCCTGCATTGTGCAAGATGGTCTCTGTTCTCATTAGAAATAGAGATCAAAAAACAGTTTATCCTTGATGACCGAGGTGAAGACAATGCACAGAACTCTATTTGGGAGACAGTTATTATAAAGAATAAAATGAAAATGCTGGGTTAGGTAAGACATTTAGTTTTTATTTTGTTTTGTCTTGAAGGAATGGATAGGTTACTCCTGGTAGCTCTTGTCACTTGTGAAATCACGTAAAAATAAAAAATTCTTATAGGAAATTATTGCATCATTTTTAAGCCTTTCAGGGGGAACAAATTGTAGATAGGTCACCTGGATGTTCCAAGCGGGAATTTTTACATCAAAGAGACTCTTTCGGGCAAATATTTCTTGGTTGCAGTTTATTTCAGATACTTATTTAACCATTTATTCAATGTTGTAGGGGAAACTGAGGAAGTCTTTTTAGTTCCTAGTATTAATTTACATGTATTTTTAGAAAAAAAAATGAAATGTCATAACTGAACAGTCTTTTGAATGTATGATATTAGAAATTCATTGGGGTGCACTATTTAATTTAATTTACTATCACTATTTAAACAAATAAATAACTTATCCATATTACTTTAAAGAGGCCGTTGCATTAAAAATGTTTTTTTCTGAGGTTTCTGTTGAATATTTTAGCTCCACAGGTGTTCTTACCTTCATAGTGGGTGTGAAAACAGGTTCACAACTTCTCTTTCAGTTTTTATATCTCAAACTATAGGTGGCGATAAAACCTGAGTTTGAACGGACTGTTTTGTCACAACTCCTTTGCTCGTTGATACTTGGCAGCTCCGGCAGTTGAAACCATGCCTAGCATGCTGCTGGCTAAAAGCTGTAGCATAAGACGTAACAAACCGCAAGATCCTACGTGTCTGTTGTCATGCGCAGCGGGGCAGGAAACAGTATGCCTTGCTCTCATAGACTAGTTTGTTAGCCAATCTAAGTCCAGCAAATACTTATGAGTTACAACCCGAAGCCTGACGAAACCAGACGAATTTTGATGCAGACAGATTGAAAGGTCTGTTAATCCGTGTTTCCTAACTTTTTTTTTTTTAGATTTAAAAGGTTTCATATGACAGGTTAATACTTAAGAAATAACCACATGAATTTTGTGTGAAATTGCCTCTTTAAGTAACCATGGCATTAGATCCACAGACATGACACAATAAGATATGTGTTTCTTTTTTTCCTATTAGCAGCTGCTTATATGGAAAGGTATTTCTCAGGGGAAACTTTTGAGTTTTCCATGCTTTTGATTTCTAAATGTTTAAGAATGTTAAATATATAAAGTGGCTTGGTATGTTGATTGTAATTTTCAGATATTTTCTTTGAATATGATATATACATTAAATGTTAATCTTGGCAGTTTCAGTGAGACTATTGAAACATAAATTCTGTAGTTTGTGCTAATGATATGCAGAATTCAGAAGAATCATTCATATCGTGAACTGTCACATTCAGAAACTGGCTACACTTCCTGCTGTGTAATATTGTTGTCCATTGTGTCAAAGGGCTCTTCCTGACGGAAAAAAAATTGATGTAATTTAGCATTTTTTCAAATTAGATTAACAGTTAAGCAAAGTGTAAACATCCATCTTGGGTCTTCTTTCTGATATTGTACCAACAGATGTATCGCTCTCAGTCTCATCCGTCACAGTGAGGTGTGTGACTGAAGATGGGGGGGTGAGTGCAGACAGCCCTGTGAGGTAGATCTCTCTGCTGCATTCTTCTAGAAAGGTCACTTGTGCTTTCAGATAAATAAAACAACACCTGGCTCTTAGAAAAGCTCCCGGCTCCACGCCAATTCCTGCTGAGAGACAGGGGTCCCAGGTGCCAAGCACAACAACCATTTTGAGCTGCCTGAGGCTGAACATTACACCTTTTATCCTTAGGATGGGCTCAGTGCATAGACACCTGACAACAGCTTCTCATCTTCTTTCTAAGTAAAAACATACAACACTTTCTAATAATCCATTATTTTAGTAACTATAAAGTATGTACTTAGGTCTGCTCGAATAATTTATGTCACATACACAGACCTAAGAATGTTAATTGATCAGACACAACAATGTTGATTTTTCTTTGTTGCATGAAGAACATGCTTAGGTTCCTGAGAAGTAAATCCTTGTGCAGGTTTTGGAACTGTTGAAGCAAACCAGAGTACAAGGAACAAAACAACCCATGTATAAGAAGAACTTGTAAACTCCATGCAGAACGGGTTCAACCAAAAGTTACGTTGCAATATTTTTTTTCTTAAGATATCGATACATTTTACCCAGATGTTGCATGATCAGCAAATAAGTATACAACACTGTGTTTACAGTGTTAAATAATATCAAACAGCAATTTAATTACATATAATATATTCAGTTTGAGCTGGACTGTGTCTCACCAAAAGAGCATGATTTTTTAATGATTTTTTTTCATTTGTTTCTTTTTTTGTTGTTTGATTTTTATTTTTTTTTTGTACATTTTGCTAACCTTGTATTATGTAAAGCAAATTATTTTGGTTAGAGCTGTTGAAATATGTTGAAAGAGAAGCAAAAAGAGGGGGGTTAAAAATAAAAAAAAAGAAAAGCAGAGTTAAAGACAAAAAGTGATCAGACAGGTGAATTTCTATTCTGCTGCTCTGTCAACCCTGTCACTGGACTCACCATTGCATGCAGAGGCATCAGTGCTTTGTGCGTAGTCATTATTCTGGACAAGGCAAAGGCACTAAGGAAAAAAAAATCAACAGGGGGCAAGGCAATGAATGGATAACGAGAAACAAAAACCAATAACAGCAAGCAGAGATCCAGTAGAATGAATCATACAGAGTGTGACCGTGTGTGTGAGTGTTTGCGCAAATGTGTGAGAAACGGATGAGTGCAGAGAATGTGTTCATCTACATGATTAAACCACAAATAATGATCTGTATGGAAATACATTTTATATTGATTGGTTAAGGGTGGGTAATATTTAGAAGCTGGGGGTATTTGCAATATATGTAATTGTTTTAATCATTCACCATAATTAAATATATTTTTACGCTATTTTAAGCTGGATTTCATTATAACCAATAAAGTAACATATGAAAAAACCCTTTTAACACCCTATTTGTATGAGTAAGATGTAGGCAGAACAACTGACATACATAGAAATGTACACACAATATTGAATTCCACATATATTATTTATTTTCAATCTTCGTTGGAACAAAGATAAAGAAATAAATAAATTCAGTGAATAAAGTTAAAATAAATCAAATCATGTAGCTGTTTAACAGCTGACAAACTGGATTTGCATCATTTCAATATCTCAAAGTAATGAAACTTGTCCTTAAGGGTTGTAATAAATTGTAATACATCATGTATTAAAGCGAGTCTCAGGACTGCACCACATGCACAAAATTCGGAGTTGATACTCACATTATCAATAACCAAGGCTTAGTGTAAAACCCATGCCTCTGTAGTTAAATAATAACTGTGTCACATAGGTCACAACATTTAAAAAAAAAGTTTTATAATTACAATTATTCACTTTCAGCTGGGAAATGAGATTGAAATTCCACAACATTTTAGGTCATTTGCTGGTTCATCATTTGTTTGATTTATGCAATATTACTATTAAGGACTATACAACTGCCTGAATATTGAATTATTTAACATAATTGTTTGATTTAGGGGATGAGTGTTGCCTTCGACCAACCAATTGCCATTTTATAGACCGTTTGCTCAAAACAGCATAAAAACAAGTTGGGGTTTGGATGGCATTGTGTAAGAAGGTACAACTTCAGCAGCAATCAGAATAAAAAGGTAATAGGTTTGCCAAAAAGGCCACAGTGCCACTGGGTTCACTAGGGATCCTACATAATAAAGAGCACTTTCAGCCATTTGTGGAAAACATGACTAACACACTGTCATGATTTTTTTTTTTCCTTTGCGCACTGTGCAAAGTGGCTCCTAAACATAAAAATATCCCTTATGATGATGTATTTGCAGCACGTGCAAGGTTTGCAATTGGGCCAGAGGAGGCTAACACTAGCACCAGCAGTGTAATTGGAAAGGTTATATTTTAATTTGTTTACTTTGATAGATGGTACACACAGAGTGCCTCTTGTACTTTATTGCAGTTTCTGAGGATAAAAAATAACTGGGTTTGTGATGATCCAACCATGTGGTTTGTTAACAAGCACTTTATCACTGTAGTATTCCACATTGTGAATAATAACCCCTGAATTTTAATAATGTGCAGGTTTTCCCACTGCCTTTACAGCACTGTGATTCATAGCCAGATCCAGTACTTGTTCTGTTTTTAAAGCACTTTATTTTACATCTGTGAAATGTGCTTTATAAATAAACTTTTCTTTCTTGTTTCTAGCTAATGCTAAAAAAAATAAAAATATTTACGCTGGCTTTAATATGATTACTTTTAAATTTAAGAAGATAACTTAATTGTTTGTTAGATTTTTAAAAAAATAGAGATTTCCCTTTAACATCCAAATAAGAGAAAAATACACAACCTCTAAAAAAACAAGTCCTAAATAAGCAATAAAATAGACACTGCTATGTACAAAGTTTTGAAATTGTGCTAAAAAGTGTTTCTGGAGTCAAAAACAAGTTTTTAGTGTGAAAGAACTCCACTTACAAGAGAAAAGAACGACAAAAAAATTAGCATTACATTTATATAGCAGACAATGTGATAAACTATCTATTTTGTCAGTGTATCCAAGCTAAGGTCGTGGAGGCAACAGCTCTAGGTGGAAAACCCAGACAATCCCCTCTCCAACAATACTTTCAAGCTCCTCTGGCGAGATCCTGAGGCGTTCCCAAGCTAGAAGGGATATAAAGTCCCTCCAGCAAGCTCTGCATCAGCCCTAGGGTCTCATCCCAGTGGGACGTGCAAGAAAATCCACCAAAAGGAAGCAGCCATGAGGCATCCTAATCAGCTCACTCCTTTTGATTCATAGCAGAAGCTCCTTTGGAATGAAGAAGCTTACCCTACCTCTAAGGCTGATAGTCATGATCCAAATCTCATGGCCAAGGGTGAGGGTTAAACCATAGATGGACCAATAAATTGGGGGGTTCATCTTTTGGCTTAACTTCTGCTTTACCATCACAAACTGGAGTAGTACTCTCATTGGTGTAGATTAAACCCTGATTCATTGCTCCAGTTCTCATCTAATTTTACGTGTGTCTGTAGCACATATCATTAATGATGATGAATCATGTTGTGTGCATGATTAGTTGTGGATTAGTTCCCAAATAGTGAGTACACGTTTCATAACATAGTATGTGTCTATGGTCAGGTGAATTGTGTCATGTTACATGAAATTTGTTGTCTGCTTTTGTTGTTGAGGCTCTTTGGGATGAAAAATCACAAGCAGCATGTCAACCACTCTAACTCTTTATGAATGTAACAATGACTTTATTCTTTCACATCACGGAGGAGTTTCTGTATTCTGTACTCTGCATCTGCAGTGACAGTGATTTCCCCTGACAATCTACCATGTTTATCAAAGATGTTGTGGCTGTGTGCACTGGAATTTTACACGGAAGGATAGAAAGAATCAGGGGAAGATTTTGTATTCATTTCTGTGTCTGATTTTAGAAAAACTGCAAAATATGCTGTATGACAGCCTGGTATGAATTATGTGTTATCCCCTTCAGAGGATCTGAGACTTTTAGACACAATATTAGTCATCAGAATTAAATTATTGAAATTTACTTTTAGAAAACTATAGATGCAAAACATATGAAGATTTCTTGGCAACTTTAAAGAAATAAGGATACTTATGGATTCATACTTTTTTTTTTTTTTTTTTACAAAAATCTGAAGCCCATGTGGAGTTCTTTTCAGTTCAGAGGTAAAATGACAGTTTCAGAGGCCATGTGGTTTTATATTGTTCATTGAAGATGAGCATCATACCAAATAAATTTGGTTATGTCACAACTGGAGTGGTATTTTCTGACTTGTACTTGTTTAGAAGCCCCAGTGGAGCATAGCTGCATTCAGAGTCTGTTGGCAGATCTCCCAAAGGTTCTGCATGGTTTAAATAGGGCCTGCTATTTGCTGTGACAACTTCTTATTAAAATCGAGTACGTCTGTCCTTTGTCTCCCTCCCCTCACTTCCACTCTTCCTCTTCTTTCCCCTCTCATCTCTTCACCCACTTCAACAATAGAGGGACTGGGGAATTAAAAAAGAAGGACATACATTTTCTGAGCCGCTTCAGGCAAGGTCTTCATCAGAAGCTCATTTCTCATCATTTTATCTAAAGTCAGCAGTATGCCTGTATAATTACACCCAGTTTCATTGAACATATCTCAAGGAACACTATGTCCACTGCATTGTTGAATTATTTTACACAATAAGTAGTTTAAATAAGAAAAATCACTCAGTTCATTTCTGATGGCAGAAAGGTATCAGCAGAGAATAGGATAGAGAAGGAAAACTGCCTCCGCTGCATTAAACATGAAAATGTGTCATTATGTAGAGCTGTAATAAATTATGAAGATGTCGTACATCCTCCATGTGAAATACAGTTTAATACAGATTGGTCACCATAATCTATACCTTTTCACACCTGTCTGCAAAAGCTTTTGAATAGAAGGCTTGCAAATGTCTAATATTTTATTAAGTTGGACATTAAAGAAGTTGTCATTAAATGAAAACTTTAATGTATGCGTGAGAGGTTCCCCCACTAGAGTTGATGACTTTGCACACACCCTTTGTCCTAGTTTCATTAGTAATTAGGGAGCTGCTGAAATATTAATTTAGCATTTCTTAACTAGTGGCCATTGCAGCTTTGGGTTTTGGTGTTCTGTCAGGATGCTAAAATCAACTTAGAAAATATCATATTGAATGAGACAATAGTTTTATATGTTTGATTTAATCAGCCACAGCTTTATTCACCAGTGTGAGCATGTGAGTTGAGGTGACTTTATAATGATTAATGTCCCGTATCTCCTCTCTGTGAGAGGGAGATAATTCAGTAAGCTGTGGCCTTTGTGTTTGTGGTTTGTGTTTTTGCATGCACCTATCATCAGTTTTTGAAGTGCAAAATAATTACATTTGCAAGGATGTGTTGACTGACTGCCTGCTGTGAGAAAGTCCTAAAGAATGAAAAAGAATAATTGAAGACTGATGTATAATATGTATAATTTTTGTCATATTATTTATCCACTAACTCCACTAAGTGGTCTGTTTAGCAGTTTTTCCTGCAGTTTATGGCTATATAATGAGCTGCAAAGCTGCATGTGGGCATATAATTGTTAAAACATTTGTACATTATGTTCTACAGGCTCTGTACACATCATTAACAAGGCTGTTATTGTTAATTAGCAGCACTTTTGCTTGTGTATTAGTAAGTATGAACTATATGTAGAAGAACATTCATTAGAACAACAATAGCACAAAACTAGCCTGTTTGTTTGTTTGTTTCTATAGCGCAGACACAGGTTAATATATTAACCAAAGTTCATTGGAACTTCCCTCAGTAAGTTTGAACATCAACATATCCTTTCAGCGTTTGACAAAGTTTCTTGTTTATGCAAAGAAAAACTTAGAATCAATTTCTTTTTCTAGCAGTTCTTGTGACAATGTTTTTCTTTCTGTGCCACACATTTAAGTTACAGTGTGATTGCAGTGTCCCATTAAACTTCCAACATTTAACCTGCAAAAGAAAGAAAAATGAAATGTTTTATTGACATGCCATTCACCATCTGAGCTCAATCATGAAGCATGAAGATCTAGACCTAAAGCTAAACTGGTTGGATGAAAGATCTCTGCATTCTGAGTCTAAAACTGTGATCAGTGACGTCTCATTAGGGAGCCTTTTGCCATCTCTTTCAGCATCAGCTGGACTGAGAGTTGATTGCCATGCTGTGCATCGCTAACCTGCATAAGGGAATTAAACCACCTGAAAGAGGCCAGTAAGGGCTGCCCACCACCTGTTGGATGTTTCTAGGCCCACATCCCGGTAACACTTGAGACACAAACTCTGTGCTGAAACTGGCTCTTCACACACATTCTCTCCAATTCCTCTCTCAAACTTCTTGTGTAAATTCAAAACTCTTCATCCGAATTCTGCCATATATGAAGTAACTTAAAAACTCTTAAATTTAGGGTAAATTATTCATCATTTAGATGATTTAGAACTCTTTTTTTTATTATGCTTTGAAGGCAAAAGGTAAAATGATATGAGTTTATGTAAAGGCAGATGATGCCACTTTAACAGACTTAAAAATACATTTCTTTCTTGGAATACTCTGAGAAAGCATTAAATCTAAATATCCCTAAATCCACCCCTTTCCACCCTTATTTTTTTTATTTAATTTTACCTTTTAAATTCCCTTGGTTTTTTCTTTGTATTTCATACTTGTTATTAATGAGCGTAACAGGATCAATTGATTGATCAGCATCAAATCATCGTCATTGTTCGATTATATTAGTTAATTTAAATAGGTTCTTATTAAATTTAATCATCAGTCTATTTTACTGATTGAATACAAGCTTCCCTTTGATTCCTGAACATACTACAACCTCAGATTATGAGGTAAATTACAAATTATGATGACCATGTGCATGTTAATTTGAATTAAAATGATTATTTTATCTGACTCTGGGATTAATTCACAGTTAAATCATTGTTCTACTACAAATCAAAACCAATTGTTATATGTTGTTCATGTTTATGCACACGTGACGTAGTGATGGCAGGAGAATTTTCCCTTGATGCTAAAATGACCTTTGTCATTGTGTTTGTGTATTTACAATTACATGTTTTTTTTATTATTGTTTCTCTTTTTTCTTTTTTTAAGCCTGGTTGGTACAAATCTTCTGAAATTACTTCTACAGCTTGCTAGCAATCTGACTGTTATCCACCACTCACTAAAGTAAACTACAGTTGTCTAGCAGGGGAAAAAAAGAGACATTTTGAACATGAGAGCTGCAATTTTAGGAATATTACATTAAGTAAGGCTAAAAATTTGACTAAAAGGTTGAATCTATCACTTGAGTTGTCAGGAATAAAGTCCTATAATTGCACTGAAGCTTAGCAAGTCTGTCTAAGTAAAACATTATAATGTTTTTTATTAGCATTTTAGTCAGCATCTAAAATCTCTCCAGTCTCTTAAAGAGGCCATTTCATACAAATTTTTTATGACTTTGTGGTTATTTCTTAAGTATTAACCTGTAATATGAAACATTTTTATATCTAAAAAACATTAGGAAACACTGATTAACAGACCTTTCAATCTGTCTGCATCAAAATTCGTGTGGTTCTGGCTGCAGCTCGTTTATATTCATTATTCAAATTTGCTGGACTCAGATTGGCTAGCAAACTAGCCTATGAGAGCAAGGCATACTGTTTCCTGCCCCGCTGCGCATGGCAACATCAGACGTTCTCTCTTCCTGTTTGCAACGTCGTATGCTACTGCTTTTAGCCAGCAGCATGCTAGGCGTGGTTTCAACTGTGGGAGCTGCTGAATACTAACGAACAAAAGAGTTGTGACGAAACAAGTGTTTTATCGTGCGTAGTTTGAGAGATTAAAACTGAAAGAGAAGTTGTTGACCTGTTTTCACACCCACTATGAAGGTAAGAACACTTCTGGAGCTAAAATATTCAACAGAAACCTCAGAAAAAAACATTTTTTAATGGAAGAGCCTCTTTAAAACACTGCATTTATGTGTTTCTCAATGTGTACTTGAAGAAAGAGCTGTGCAATGAAGACCGAAATACCATTTAACAAAATGAAGCATGTTAGTCTCCCTGTCAGTCAGAAAGCCCTGAAACATTTATTATTTTTACTGTGAAAACTTTTATGCATTTTCTTTATTCACTGTGTAATACCGCTTTGTTTGGATGTGTGGATAACACATGTGAAAGTTTTTCTTTAGTGCTATGAGTTTGACTATCTCAACTACATATTGCCAGGGTTATTTTTTTTTTTTTTTATTGAATGATGATGAAAAATTTAAACTTGTCAACAAGCATAATATCTATTTTGAGGGTCTCTGTGTCATATGCTTCCCTTTGTTTTAATCATGCTGAATAGTTATGACAAATGCCATTATTTGTGGTGTTTAAGCAGCGGTGGCTTCTGTATTTTACACCCAGCTATCCAAAGTGACCCTCTCATAATTAAAATGGCCCAAAGTAACTTACACGTGACACTGTTTTGATGAAGTGCGTAAAAGAGGACCCACAAGCAGCATTGGCTCATGAGACCTGAGAAACAAATTTAAAGTGTAACATTAAACAAAATGGCTGAGGTAGCAGCAAAACAGATGAGTAAATTAGGCATCGGCATAGTAAAACACCGGGGACAAAGAAAAAAAAACAAAAAACAAATGAATGAAATAGTTGGATCAGGCAGCGAGGTGAAGCAACCAGGGAGTATTTAAGCTGAGGCAAGTGATTACTGAGAATGTTTTTCTGTGAGGATGGGCATCCCACACTCACCAACATTTCTAATTTCCAACCTGTGATTGTTGTTTAGGAGTTTGTTTATGATGGTGCACACCAAATTTGACAACATGACACTCACAATCCAGTTTTCATTTTTATTATTATTATTTATCCAGCTATTCTATATTTATAAATTGCTTTGAGCTAGTTTGGCATCCTCAAATTATTGTAAACTGCGGTGCACTGAGTGAGATGTTTGAAAATCGGGAGGAAATTAAGGGGGAAAAAAAAGCTTTTTTTTTTGACAGGAGGTTATGCAATATTTCCACCCAAAGCAGCTAAAAGTATCACAACATTGGCTCTTGATTCCCATTCCTTGCATTAGGGTCCCCTTCACTGAAGGCTAGTGAAAAAGCCAGAATAAGGTATTTGAAGCACTGAAACTTCCCACCTGTGTTGAAATATTGTTTGTTTCTCAAAGTTTGAAATACGCACCACTCCCTCCTGCTGACCAAAAATATTGAGACAAAGAATAATGGGGGGGAGGGGGTTGTCAGTAAATACTTTCAATTAATTCAATTAATTTCATTTTAACTTTTTTGTTTTTCATGTTTATTTCTAAGACAAGGAATGATGATATACAACTTGGGAAGTGGAATTAGCATAAGAAGACAAACAAGAAAAAGAAGGAGAAAAGGAATAATGCACTTCATGGTGACACAGATGGTCACACTGTTGCCTTGCAGCAAGAAGGTTGTAAACTTCTTGTTTTTTGCATTTTACATGTTATTTGTGCTTGTAGTTATCTTTGGAAAGTCTGGTTGCCCCCATACACAAAAAGTATGTGAATGGTTGGATCTACGTGATCTTATGATATACCACTGACCTCTCATGTGACTGCTGGAGATGGGCACCAGCTTATTGTAACCCTGGACAGAATAAATTAGGTATAGAAAAAAGAGAGAAATAGAAAATGTAAAACAAAATGGCATTTCTATGGTTTGAACCATCTGCCTGAGAAGATGTTGGCTATGACCATCCCCCACCTCATTTGAATGGCATTTGAATGGAAACAATATCTAAGCCTTTGAGGAAGGTAAAACCTTGAAAGTACATAAAAGAAAAAAAAAAGTTAGATTTAGAAAATTAAGTTACTTGAAATGTAGTCATATATATATATATATATATATATATAAAGAGAAAAAACAAGAATGGCTACTCAGAAAAATGCATTAACCTTCCCTTAGGCTATAGGTCTTGCTAGCTTGAATAAAAAAAAAAATAAAGAAACGTTTTTTTTTTCTTTTGATTTCAAATATTTTGCAGCTGAAGATGGAAAAAAAAAAAAAAAGAAAAGAATGACTGTCTGCAGTTAAATGCATTACAGAACTGGATTCTTTCTTCTACAACATAAATATAAGTATTGGAAATCGTGCTCTGTGATGAACTGTGATCTGTCCAGGGTGTGCTCACTAAAACACTGCTCAGACATTGGATTTTATTTGGGTACAACATTTTTTCATCTAAATCCATATTCGGAAAACAAAGACATCCCATGGATTTTGCCACATAAACATGTCACCTTACAAAGACAAACAAACTACATTTTATTCTTGAAATTGGAAAATACATTGTTTTGCATTATGATCTGTAAGATTTAGGAGACACAAAGCATGGCACTGTAAGAAGCAAGTTGTAAATGTACTTAGAAAAAGAGGGGGAGGAAATGAAAGCAGACAAAGCAAAAAACTGAGAAGAATTTGTTTCAGAAAATTGTAATAGAATCTTACATAGTGAATGAATGGAAAGGACAGTAACCAAATTAGAAATCCTTATTGATTCCAACACTAAAAGGCCTTGTGGGACAAAAAGACAGAGAGAAAGCTACAACTTGCAACAAAAAAGAGAGGAAATTAAAGTCTTTCTCTCAGGGTTGTGAGAGGCGAGGTTTAGAAACCCTTGTCACATGCTCCCAAAAGACATAACCCCATTTTCATATACAACTAATTTAATCAAGGTGACTTCTCCTTCCTGCCTCTCATAGGATAAAGGTGGGAATTTGCTTTCCCCTTATGGAAATAAGCCAACATACGGTAAGCCAAGATTTCTGTCTGAGGTTCATCCCCTATGTAAGTTCAATGTGGCACAATCAAATCTGTACTATGAACAGCTTATTTGGTATTCTCCATAGAAATGTTATTGTTTTAAAGGCTAAAAGTTAGACTCTGACTGTTCTTTATGTGGATGTGGAGTGAATTCCCATCACCATTAAGTATCCAATCTTGTAATCTAAATCAAAATTAGAATTTTACTATATTTGGATTTTCACCTTTTAAAATTGTACTTTTCCATTGTTATAAATGTAACATTTTAACACACATAAGTGAATGGTTTTACCATGTACAGTATGTTTAAGGCATCTACCCCCTGTTTGTATCATATGTCATTCTATCTACACATCAGAGTTTTCAGATGTTGGTGCAGATCCTATTTAACATCTTCAAAGAGCTATTTTGAAACACAAATTAGCTGTGACAGATTTAACTTTGTGACTCAAAAGAAAAAGAGCAAATCAAAGTGTTGTGTTATAGGATGCCGTACTGGGGTTTGTGGTCTCGTACAACTGGTTTGGTAAACAGCTGCTTCTCTCACATAAAAGAGTCAGTCAGGCACAAGGGATAAAGGATGTTTGAGCATAGACATCCATGCACAGATTCTGTTCTTTCTCCTTTCTCACCCAGCTAATTTTGTGAAAATAATGCAAAGTTATTTCAATCAATGACCAATGCCCTTTTAAATGATAAGGATGAAAGTTTGTATAGACGCAGTCTCAGCAGCTCAAGTAAAAATCAAAATTGATTCTGGATCTGTGTGGGACCTAAACCCCTAGACAAAGAAAATTGTGATTCATGAAGCTGACATTATTAAGGCCAAGGACAAGAGCTGACTGATTATTGCTTTCAATTAATTCATGTCTTCATCTTGTCAGTGTGTAAGCATAAAGACAAAGAGAGCATGAAAGAAAGTACAATGATTTAATTCCTCATTTAGAAATGACTCACTGTTTGGTCAGATTTACCACAAACTGCATTGATTTGATTTGCTGTTGGAATGACCTATGGTTTACAGTCACCAGTATTACAACAATCTATATGTTTTCTGTTGCATGTAGTCACCCCTCACCTTGTAACTTCCTGGTTCAAAAATGGGACATTATTCACGCTGTCACAACTGACTCAGAACAACTGAAGGGTTTAAAATAATATTAATAAGTTAATGATTTTCAAATTGTTATTATTATTTTTTTTGTGTGTGAAAAAAAGATGACGGGACTGATGAGAGACATTGGGTATCATACTTATCTCAAATAACAAATAAACCAATTAATGAAGCTTTTTGTTTGTTTGTTTGTTTGTTTTTTCAACATACAGAAATAAGGCCATGGCAGCAGTATCTTTGTATTACTCTTTTTTTAAAGTTTTTTGCGTTTTGTTTATTTTCCTTATTTTAGGAGAACTCTGCTTGCTCATTTACAAAAAAGAATAATAAAAATATACACTAATTTTTTTTTTAAAATTACGTAGAGTGAGTTGTGTCCCCTAACAGAATATCATATTGTAATACAAAATAAATTACACCAGATCTGGAGGATATTTAATCTAATGTCTGGACACATTCTGAGTATATGAATTTACAAAAAAAAAACAAAAAAATGCAAGTATTTTGTATTTTATTTCCTCCCAAGTGAAGATGGAGATGAGTGGAAGATTTCACATTCGGAGTCTCATACACACTGATGCAGTTTCACCTCTAGGGACCTTATTAGAGGATGGGTCACTACACACACTACCTCTAACAGAACAGGCTCCTGTGTTCATGCCAGAACTTGTCTTGATTAATTATCAAGAGAGGACATATCCACCTGCCACAGGCAAGAACAGAAAGAAAACATAACTACCTCTAACACCACTATAAATGCTGCAACTAAACGTTTTAGGACCATCAGGAGGACCACCTTTTAATGTATTGCAAAAACTGTCAGAAAATAATAAAGGAGACTCTCAACAGCCTGAGAAGCACATTCATTTTTTTTTTTTTTACGATATAAATAACCTTGTGTCAAAGACACAATTCCTACCAATAGCATTAAAAACTTGATTTCTTTTTACAAACAACATTTACAAATGTTTTTACACTTCAACTGGTCTTCAATGCAACAAGAATTAGTTTTTTGATAACATTTCAAGATTAGTTTGATCAAGCGACTGCAGATTTTTTGGTTAGTAAATTACCCCCCATTGTATTCATGGGACTCAGACTATGCAACATTGAGTTCACTATTTGTTTTTTTTTTCTTTTACCTGACATTATCATGCCTGCTTTCTTAACCTTAGTTTTATACCATGTACTCCAACAAATAAGGCTCTTTGTTTCAGCTGTCTGGTTGTGAAACAAGATTCTGGGGTCTTAATAGATGGATCACCTTCCCCTAAGTGAACACCTGGAGCTTGCTGTTTTCTATTCAGAGTGTATGTCCAGTTTGAGCTGCAATCCCATCATGATATCATCTTAGCTAGAGAATTAATGGGTGACTTATGGAATCAGTATTGTCACTTAGTTTGCGTTAATACTCTTTGTCCAATTCCCAAAAGATGCCAAAAAAAACTCTGCTTTCACTGGCAATGAAAATATAAAAAAAAAATCCAAATCTTATGAAGCATTCAAACTGCTGGATAGACATCTTTTTGAAGTCAGATCAAATGAATTTATATTTAAAATATTGTAAGCAGTATAATAGAGAATTAACTGATTTCACAAAAAAGAGCATGTTCCTTGAACATATATTTTAATTTAACCCTACATGTCAGGACAAACCCAATGTGGACTGTTCCTAGATTTGGTTGTCTTGTCAAATTGCACAATGTGACAGAATGACAACCATCTAGCCAGTACCTCATCAAACAAGCCTTTACAAATTTATAGTTAGATTGAAGCCATTCTTTAGAAAAAGGCATGTGACAGCTCACTTGGCAGTTGACAGAGAGGCGTCTAACACACTCCAAAAGGTGAGAGGAGTCTCTGGTCAAATGAGATAAAAGATTAAACTACTAGGGAAGAAATCCAGTCCAAGGACTGCTCTTCACCTGGCAATGTATCCCCAGGGTAAAAGAACAGAACACCTAGACTTAATAAGAAGTAAGAGACATTTATCACATATTTACATGTAAGTTATAAGTAGTCATTGTTGGCATACTTACTGATTTTGAAATTAACTGCAAACCAAAAATTAACAGAACAAAGAAACAGGGAGTGGACAAGACAAAGATGTTATAATTAGCAAACCAAAGGTCAGGGTCTGGCTGCATTCTGTCTATTTTATCCCTTTATTTTTGTTTTTTAGAACTTACATGAAAATGGCTGTAGTTGAAAAAAAAGGTAGATGAGAATCCAACCACACTGATGCCAAGCTTTTATGCAGCAGTAGATAGCACTAAAACTGCAGATGTTCTGATTCAATGGTTCAGTGCAAAAAACAGTGAGTGGTTTAAACTAATCTGTTTACATCAAATAGTTTTACAGAAGCTTTGTTAAATGTGCTGTATTAGTACAAAAGAATATGATGTTAAGTATCACTTAATTATAAGAGTGGCTAAACCAAATAAGTACAGAATCAATCTCAGATGAGCCACATCTACAGGAAGCTCATAGGTTGCTTACAATTCTTACTTGGAAATTTTCTATAATTGATTCTCAGTCACCAAAAAAATATTCAAGCAACAGTGTAAACAATATAGCTGCAAATGAGTTCAATATATGATAATCTTACTTCTATCAAAATACCAAAGAATAACATTAAGTGGCTGTGTTTACTTTTGCATTATAATTAAGTTTATTATAATGGCTACCACTGAAATTCTTTTGGGGATTTCATCACGTTAAGAACCATCATAGCAAATAGAACTATCTAACTATCTACTTTTATATCAAATATACTGTACATTAAGGAAGATTATTTGAAACTATTTTTTATGACTCAGATGACCTGGAAATAAAGGGTGTAATTGCTGGACAAACGTGGGAAAAAATGTGCTGAAATTGCTTGGGTCTGCATTCTGTATGCATGCTTAGACCCTTACCCAAGCCATTACATTTTCTTTTGGAGAATTGTTCTCCAAGATAGAGGTCAGGTGATTCTAAAGTAGACCTAAATTAAATTGGACACCAGGAAACATAGCATGACACACAGAGCTGTCTCCTTTGGGTAAATTGGTATTAGCGTCCCTTCTGAATTTAAACTGTGTGCCAATATAATGGATTAATAATTGAAAAATATTTATAAGGGCCATTAGTTTCAACTCAGGAAGGATTCAATTATTTACATCAAGTGCTGAAAACAAAGGGAAACGCTTAATGGGAAAATATCCAACAATTAAAATACAGCAGAGAGTTGAGTTGAGTTGTGTGAAGCCATTCCATAGAAACGATACATTTCAATGTAACAATCTGTATTTTCTATACACACCACTCCATCTGACCAAATATTGACCTGCCAATTCACTTTTTTAGACCAAGAGGTATTTTGATACATTTAAAACTACAGTGTATTTATATTCACTCTTTCTAAAGCCTTATTGTCCCATTCAAATATTACCTACGTGTGGAAGAAACATTTTACTGCACCAAATTTATTAAACTCATTGCAAACATTTTGCTAAGCAAGATTTTTTAAAGAATTAAGATAATCATAATATTTACTAATATTGTATAACCAGTTTACTTTTTCCAAAGACAACTTCCCCTAAATCATTTTCAGTTTGATCTTTTCCCTTTCATAGCTGAGTAAATGCAGGATTTGAATATTTAATATACAGTCAGATTCCAGCACTTTATTATCCATTAAGGACATTTAGGTTCACTAAATGATGAATAAGGGGACTATAGATGGCTAGATGGCGTGTATACACACACACATTTTATATATATATATATATATATGTATTCATAGAATTATTGCCTACTTATCACCTATGCACGGAAAATTAATTATAAGTGTAAGTCTAAAAAAGAACTTAACGCAGTGTAGTGTTTACAGTGTTTTGAGTTCTAAACACAACAACGCTTTAGCTGTAAGAACTATTCACATTGTTGTACTGCCTTGACAGTAAGTATTGTCAGCTATCTACCCTCAGTCTACAATTAGCTACTCAAAGAGTAGCTCACTAGTGTCCTTTGTTCCTTACTATTTCATTTCTTTATACCTCATTTAACAGTCAGCCCAGACATGTAGATTTATTCATCTACAGTCAGCTTGTTTTTAGCAGTGGCACATGCATTTTGCGTTGTTTTTTATTTAAATTAACAATGTATCATGTAAATACATTTTGATTTTCAAGTAATTGACTGCAAAGTAGGTAATGCTGTAACTGCCTTGTGTTTTTATAATGGTATGAGCAACTGCACCATCCCAAAGAAACCTGCCTCAGAGGAGGCAGAAGACAGAACCTTGCCCTTTGCATGTTTCCAGCTCAGTAAGTATTAGGGGCAATATAGTATCCATCAGATATTGTTCTGCTTTAATACATAGCAGAAAAGTTTAGAAGTGTTCTACAGTGGGTGTCTTCCCAAGGGTGGAGGACTGAAGTCTTTAGTGGGATTTTCCATGCAATGCCTACCGTGTCAGATCTCAGCAGGGGGATCTTGTAGAAACATGTGTCTGTCTGCAGGGGATGCAGGTGGGAATGATAGAAAATAGCAAACCTTTATTATGCAAAGAGAGTCGTATGGTGATCAAGAGAGAGACAACAGAGCCAAACATCCAGCGATAATCCTTGGATGTCACGGACCACCCAGCTCGTCGGATTACCATGCATACCCTCCTCTGGGTAGTGATGGGGCACTGGGACAGTCTGGTAAAAGGCAACATAATCAATCAAAGCAGCCACCCTGACATTCAGCATAGCAGAACATTTCAAAGGGGAAATCACAGCCACAGCAGTTTTCCTCTCTATTTGTCCCTTGTGTGCACTCATGCACAGCAAACACACCATTCAGTTTGTGTCAATAGTGAGTGTCATATCGCCATGCACTGTGTACTCTGTTCCTTTTTAGTGAGGTTATTCCTTATTCAGGCTTTTATGATAATTGGCGGTTTAGGTGAAGACGTGTTTTTCTTTGTGTTTGTGAAAAATTGCCTTTACTGTGTATGAAATATTTAACAAAGCAAACAAACATGGATACTCTTTTAAACTACTGCTTCCTTAATCTTGTATAGTGTTTATGCATTAAGAAGGTTTTATATAGTTCACATACAGTATCAAACTTGTGACACCACATACATTATTTGATTTTTCTGAGCTACAGTAACATGGTTTAAACCTGTGGATTGTTTCATCATCATCATGTGTTTTGTTTGAACTTTGCATTATATGTTTGTTTAGTGAGTCTCCATAAAACCATTTAAAATAAACTGCATTTTATTTGTTACATTCTTGTGAATTATAAAACATCTTATCTTCAGAATTTCAGAATCCAAAATGTGACAGAACATGATGTACACTACAAGTGAAAAGTTTAGACATTCTTTCTCATTCACATGAACCTTCTCATTAATTTAAGTGTCCAAACTGGTAGTGTATGCATGATTTATTTTCACAGAAATACTTTTATGAGTAATCATAGTCTAGAATTTTAAATAATGGAAACAAAAAAAACAAAACAAGCAAAATATGATTTTAGTGTTTTTATTTTTGTTATGTTTAGCTCACAGGAGAGCAAAACATCCATGTATTCTAATCATTTCATGTCTTCACATATTTAGAAAGATGATGATGATAAAACATTGAGTCTGTTGAAATTTATTCTGTTTTTGTCTGTTAACTTAAACTGCAATGTTTTCATTATGTCACCCAACCGTATTAGTTTGAGGAAAATTGTAAAGTATTAAGAACATTTGTTTTAAACATCATCCTCCTGGACTGCTTGAGGGATGCACACGTTTCTACAGACAGCTGTGTGGCGTTACGCTTGGTCTTGTGGATAAGTATTGGATTTAAAACTAGATTAAATACACAATAATTTAAGCTTCAAGAAATGTTTTCCATTATTTTCAGAGACTAGGATGGACTCATTTCACTTGCTAAATCAGTGAGTCTAAAATGAAGAAAAAAAATGTCTGAAAGTTGAGGGTTCTAGTGAGATAGAGATCGGCCAGGAAACCCAAAACCTATTTTTCATCCTCCTAATATCCTTGAAATTGCTGTGCTCAAAAAAAGAAAGAAAAAGATACAGTATAAGAAAAGCCAGTAAGGATGAGGGACAAAGAAAATATTAAATGTTTCAAAAGTATTACATCCCAAAAGGAATTCATAGAGCAACCCTGACTGTGGGAATTACTGTTACAAGTGAAATTATACCCACTGTGGTTCATTACAGTCTTTTTACCAGCTCCCAAATGGCCCTTTCACCACTGCTGTTTCTGAAAGAAGGTTACTGAAATCACAAGCAGACAGTTCAAAATGTAACTATTTTTCAAATGCCTCTCAGCCAAAGAAAATATAAATCAGATAAATCAAATGGGCTTAAAAAGCGTAAAACATGTATTCAGTTCAGGCATAACAAATGTAATATTGAGGATAAAAGTGACAATTAAAAGTGGTGTTGGACCTGATTGTTTGTCTGTCCCTATTTATTTGTAAACCTGGGGCTTCCCTCACTCTGTCATCAGCTCTACTGACAGCTGTTCAGCCCAGCGGGACCCTCAGGCAGAACACGAGGCTCCATCTGATGTCAGTTTGTCTGGTGTCAGCAGGGCAAGGCGTTTTGTTTTTCTATCAGCACCCTCAACCTCTGAGGCGAGTGAGCATCTCCGGTTGGGCAAAAAGTCAGTGGAAGTGAAAGACATAATGCTTGGTGAGAGCCAAGCAGAGAGCTTTAACAAGTTCATGAGGACAGTCAAATAATTCCTCCTCTTACCTGACGGGGCAGAAAAAAATCTATTTCTGGTGTGAAAAAAATTCCTATAGACTGCTTGTATTAATGAATCCCACTCACTGAGGATGTCAGTGTACTTGTCAGTGACACTGTTCGAGCAGTATTACTGCCTAGTTGCACAAGTCTGTCACATAACTCATTCTTCAGTTAAAGTCCATCTGTCTTCAGGTAGAAAAACAAAACACACTGAAAACAATGTGTTTTGTTTTCCTGCAGATTTGTCTCACAGATAATCAGGACTGTACTCTCCAAATGATTTCCTGTTGAGCAGGCAAACATAGCTGCAGTTATGCACAGCCTTTTCCCAACATAAATATATCATGCTCATAGGTTAATAAAAAATGAGTTGTTTTTTTTTTTTTTTTTCTATTTGTCAGTTTCTTCCCACATATACTGCAAAGGTCAGAAAAAATAAATCCCATTTATATTTTCAGGTTTGTCATGTAGCAGAATGAATACAAAGACCTCAACAAGTCTCCCTGTGTCCAAAGTTAATACTAGTTTTATTGCCTTGCAAGACATAATGTTTGAATTGATTCTATACTGGGGGCATAAAAGCCTGAACTGTTGAATAACTGAAGAGCAAATTGAAAATTAATGGGACAGCTGGATTTCAGCACCAAGGCTAGCTCCATCCACAAAAAATGTAATTGTCAAGACAGTGAAAAATTCTAAAACAGTCAAGAGCAAGTGAGAAACTTAAACTAGAAACCAAAATGAGTTTTATACAAACTTGTCATTTAAACCAACAGTACGAAGCGTAAGGGATTTTGACTTGTATCAGTGGTCAAAAGAAGCTTGTTTATCTGTTTGAAACACATAAGGGAAACCTCAGGTTACATCTAAACACTTTGAAGTCCCAAAATCAAAGCTTTTTTGAGCTGCTCTTCTTCATCAAGTAAAAAAAGCAAAACACAAAATAGGTTGTTGACACTAAAAGGAGCGAAATGAAATATGTCACAACACCATTATTGCACAGTTCTTGCCAGATGTGATGGGTGTCACTTTCTTATTACAAAAACTCAAGTTCTGTTCTTTAAACATTGTTATATTCATGCCATATTTTCTTTTTTTTTTTTACAAAAAAAATGTTGTATATTATATGAAAGACTGTGATTCGGGGGATTTATGTAGAGTTACTGCTGTAAGGATGTTTTCCTATAGTGTCACCAGCAGAGCCATTAAAGTCCAGTCATGACTCAGCTCAGCCCCTAGGTGTGATGGCTCCTCTGTGGTCATTTATCAGTCAGCAAGTGTTAGGAAGGAAAGTACAAGGACATCTGAAGGAGGGGATAACTCTTAGCTGGAGTGACAAAGTTTTACTGTTTTCTTTCTTCTTTAAATTTGTCTATACGCCTACGCCACCCCCACCCACAGGGCAGGCCAGTGTCTAATATGTTAAAATCTTCTTCAGTATTCAAACACTGAACTGTGACTTTTCAAAATGTTTTGAAATTGGATTCTTTAGCATAATTACTAAGTGTAATCTGGTTAAATAGTAATGTGTGGAAATGATTATGTCAGAAAATGTAACTACATATCCGACAATTATGCAAACACAACATGGACTCAGTGGCATAGTCATCAAGCTCCTCAAGAAAAAAAAAATAATCAATGAACCCAAAATGTTATAATATTCTTCAGAAATTACAATAATGATCTTTTAAATGTCAGATGTAATTTGCCTCACTTCAGTGCAATGAGCTGCTTTCCTTTCAACTTGAAACAGAAACTTATATCAAACAGAATTTATATAACACTATGTTTTCAAACTTGTTGTGTTCATTCTTATCATGTATCCATCAAAATCTACATTTTTCTGTCTTCTGTGCACTGAATAGACACCAAATTTTGGGAACAACAAAGCTAGTGCTGATTTGACTCATTTCCACAGCAATAACAACATTATGTGATCTGCTGCCAAGCAATCCCACCTCACAGCCTGGTAGAACAAACCCGAGGTGCCGGCATACCAGGTGTGCCAAATCAAAGTTGTTCTTCATTACATTTCTATTTTAAAGCTGTGCAAATATATACTCAAAATAGATACAATGCCTTTATTTGTGGTTCCCTGTGTTATTAATATTCTTGACAGAAACTGTCTATTCACTAGTCTACAAATAATGTATGTACATGTAATCTGTGTACACAGATTAAATGTAAATGCATCTAATCCATAAGGGAGAAGATTAGGCTGCTTACTGCAAAACGTTTAAACATAGAATTAGCAGTCGCAGCAATCGTGTTTGGTGGTGAGTGGTTGTTAATAAGATTGATTGGCATCTAAAATCATTGAACCATAACTTAATCTGTCCATTTTACATTTTGACTTTACACTAGATGCTTGCAAATTATTACTTATCTGATTATATGATGATTACTGTAAATTCCCAGAGTGTGTCTCCAGAGTATACTGAAAGACACCATAAAGATTGATGTATACTGCAGAATATATTCCCCTATGTTTTGTTATTAAAATAATAATAATAGGATAACAAATGAATATTGGCAATAATCAGGGAAAAAATAAAAATAAAATTAGAGGCAGGAAAATTAATTCCCTTAGTTTAGTCGGCCATTTATGTGGAGCCACAATCCATTCTCTTTTAATAGTACAGATTTCCAGGTAATTCCCTGAGTTTAATAATGTCATTTAATTTGAGAACAAACAATAGATTATTATTATGCTTTACAAAAGCTGGGAAGTTAGATTGATTTCCCTTAAATCCAACGATTGGTGAATTTAAAACATCACCCCGATTTGAAATATAAAAGTGTAAAAACACCATATTCTAATTTTAATAAAAACTAAAGCTAAATAATTTCTGGCTTTATGTGAAGTCAACAGTGAAATGACAATTTAGCACCCTTCTGCAAAAAAAAAAAAAAAGAGCAAGGACAAAGGTTCTACAAAATCCTCCAAACAGTGAATTTTCTAATTCATCTGTTGCAGTGACATTACACTAAATACTCGATTGCTAAACGTGAATTTAGTGACATTACAGTCAATAATGATCTTAATGATTTAATATGATATCTTAGCCTTAGGTTGCAACTTGTTGACACTATCTAAACCCTCATTTCACAACAGGTGCTTCTGCTTCTCTATTTAGATTCACTGCCAGTTCAACATTATGGTACTGCACAAAGACACAAAGGATGTAAACCTGTGTGTATGTTATATGTCTGGACACATAGAGTCCCGTCAAAAACAAACAAAAAAGGAGAAAGCCTTAAAAAATAGAAACCTGAAAAACCAAAATGTAAATATCTGATTTGATGGAAAACAGGTAGCATTGGAAGGGAGCAGAAAGAGGAGGTCTTCTTGAATATCTAGGTCTTGCCATCCAATCAGCTTTGGATAGAGAAGACATTAATAAAAGCAGACATTATTTTAGTAGCTAACATAGTGGGAAGTAATTTCACAATTTTAATTGTATTTTTAAGGCATAGAATGAATAGTATTAGGTTGGATTATATTGGTAGGCAAGTGCTGTTGGGCAACAGTTTTGTTCAGATATTTGCCAGAAAGTCACGTGCCAAGTTGCAAATGGCAAAACAAATAAATCCACAAGAAAGAAGTAATGATTTTGGTGGTCACTGACACACACTGTCAGTATATTTGCTGGGAAAATTGACAAGGTTAACACAACAACAATCCTAAAGCAAGCAGAAAAATTCTGACAGCACGTATTTTACCAGAACACATCTCTCTGAGAAGGAGAACGATTCAAAGAGCAGCAGAGGATATTTGCACAAGCAGCATTACATTTGAAAACAGAGACACAGTTTGAAGGGGAAGCAGGGCATTTGCAAGCAAACAGAACTTTAGGTTTTGGTAGAAAAAAAAAAAAAACGCACTTGATGTATCAGCGTCGGAATTACACTGGACTCCAAACAGTCCAACTCCTTATATTGTTTCCTTCTCTTTGATTTCTTGCTTGTATGTTCTCTCAATGTAAGTCGCTTTGGATAAAAGCATCTGCTAAATGACAGTAGCAGTAGAAGAAGCTTTAAGGGACAGCGGTAAAATTACTGATTGTTACTGAGAGGTTGCTTTATCTCATCACGGTCTGATCCTGATATATATGTTAATATTGAAATACATATGTAACACAATAATTTCTTGAGAAGTCCTTTTATTAATCAATTTTCACAAGACTATAGTTCCATTTAATTTGCTGTGCATCCTTTTCCCTTAGAAAAATAATTAAAATCTCACAAATCTTCTGTGATGTTCATAAATGTCTTTGAGTTGTTCCCTTATGTTACTGTCTGACATCTGTGTTGTCACTGTCTCTGCAGTTTTAATTCAGCAGATCTCCATGGATAGTTCTTCAGTTAAACATAAACCAACACCAAAGACAGCATTCAGAAAGAGAGACATGAAAGCAAAGAGAGCTCTTAACACCGTCCTTGCTGGGTTCACTTCAATTTTCTTTGAAAACACTTAAAATTCAGGGCCATTATTATGTGTGTGCATCTTGTGTTATCCCAGATGGTCTGTGATGCCTCTGTCACCCATGCAAACACTGCAAAGGAAGAAGAAGATCAAGTAAGCTTTTACAATTTTTATTATCCATATCAAAATTATAGAGAGGGAAAGTTTACTCTCTGAACTAATTAGAAATAAATTAGATGGAACACAAACATGCTAATGAATGGATCTGTAAACACAGTTAATGCATTCTTGATTTGGCATAAACCATGCTGGCATGTTTCCTCAAGGCTTTGAAGTACCTTGGTTAAAGGTAATATATGTGGTTTCAATGTTTGGAATAATGTCATTTAAAGTAAATGCATTACGCAACATAGTTGGTATTTCAGTAACGGAATAATGTAATTAATTACAATTCCCAATTCCCAATGTTACAACGCCATAATCATTAATTAACAAAATGTACTGAGTTTTTTTTCTTTTTTTTTTTTTTTTAAGTAATGCAGTCAGTTATTTTCTCAGGTAACTAGTTACTTTTTGGTAGAGTAATTCAGTTACTAACTCAATTACTTTTTGGAACAGTGAGTAACTATAATTATTTACATTTTTAAAGTAATGTTCCCAAAATTGTGCGTTTTTTTGTTAAACTGAAAGGAAAAAAAAACTGTAGTAGCCCTAAAAATTACAATCTAACTTGCATCTGACACAAATGATTTGTATAAACAGAGGCTCTTTTTTTTTACAATTAGTCTACACTATCAAATAAATCTAAAATGACCCCAGAGTTCTCACCAAATTAATTAATATATTACATTTTATCCAGCAGTATTCAGCCTTTGCTCTGTTGGCACCTCTGACTCTGCTTCTTAATATGAGAATGAGATCCCAGTAGACAGTTATTTTCTCTCAGGTTAATTGTACGTCTCATTCATAATACAACTTTGGTCATGCTAGTTATCTTGACTTAAACAGGAAACTTGATTAAATATTATTCTAACTTGTAAATGCCGTTTTCATATAATTATTTTTCTCATCAATATGCATCTGAACCAAGATAAGCTCAAAAGCCCAATCAATAAAAAAAATATATATTGATTACACTGATCATTTATCAATTCAAATATACAAATATAAGATCAGATTTCGTTTTGGATTGAATTTATGAATATGAGAGTAGAAAATAATTTCGAGGATTTCTCTCATCACTATTTTACTGGAAATAAAAATGATAATTTTTAAATAGTTACATTGGGTTTCCAGCCAAGATAAACTTTTAGATTTAAATGTGAACGTGAGACTTACTCTCCATATTGTGCTGCTTGGCTGAACTGCAAAACTAATGAGAATAGTGGAAGGCAAACTCCCACAGCTATCTGTGTCCCTTTTATTAAGATGGAGGAAGTAGATAAATGCATTTGGGACAGGAACTTAAGGGTTAACCATTTTCCTCAAGAGAAACATTGTCTGAGTGCTGCAGTTGTACATGTAAATGACCACTCTCATATACAGTAACAATAAGTATATAAATGTCACACACACACACACACACATATCGCTCTCTCTTTGTAGACATTAAAATCTGGGTCAATCTTCATCCCATGGTTACAGTGAGTGCTCTGCAAACCCAAAACATTGCTGCCATTAGCTGCAGTCTTGTTCCCTTGGGTGTTGGGGGACACATGGAAGGTAATTAAAGAACATAATGTTATTAATTACTCTGAGAACTCATGTTGCTGTTGGAGCTGAACTCACAGCAGATGAGATTTCCAAAGCCAATTGGGCCACAGTGTAATGCCTAAGGTTAAATGACCCACTCATCTTTGTCATTGGATTTAGGAAATTGTGTAGACGTTTCCTGTTTTTTTGTGATTGTTGGCACTGGAGTCTGTTTTTCATCCTGTTTCTGCTGTGCTAAAATAAAGAACAAGAGAAATGTATCCTCTGCAGTCCCCTGCAGTTATTCATCTTCTACAAGATTGTTGACCGGTAACGTGTCTGGGTTGAAACCCTGCCTCTTGCCTGTTGACTGACTGCTACACATATGCAAAAACAAATCCAGAAAATGGATGAATAAAATATTTTCATTATACTTAGATACACACCATAACCCATGATGTGTGATAAATCAATGCAGCGCTGGTGACGCCAAAGAACATTTAAGCAAACATATTTGTTGCAATTCACTGTAATGGATCACAAATGCACCATCCGCACATAGCCAGTGGTGGCACTAGTAAGTGGTGGGGAGGTGAGGGTGAGGGTGGGGGGTAGGCCCCAATATAATCA
Organism: Pachypanchax playfairii; assembly: GCA_006937955.1. Taxonomy (NCBI): domain Eukaryota; kingdom Metazoa; phylum Chordata; class Actinopteri; order Cyprinodontiformes; family Aplocheilidae; genus Pachypanchax; species Pachypanchax playfairii. The sequence continues at coordinate 6,328,967 of SSNP01000014.1, forward strand.
TTAGAGAGAAGGACTAATCCTGACACAGACATAGATAAATTTTCACACTCATACATTCTCACGCTCATGAATAAAAGGACAGTATGAATCAACAAAGATTCCATACTTCATGACTAGCAAATACATATCTTTCGGGGAGCAAAACATTTGTCTGAGTCTGTTTAAAGTTGCACAGATGTAAAATTTAAAGTTGTTATAAAAGCCCTTTGACAAACTAAGGAGTTCATGATAAAGGTGTTGTAATAACTCCTTTAATTCTCATGGGTCTGTTTGGCAGTTGTGATACATTAAATACCTCAACAGTAGTTATGCTTTTCATCTCTGTTCAAGCCTTGAAGTACATCAGTAAAATACATCTCCAAATTTTTTGAAGTACTGTTTCCTCAAGACATGCTACTGGACTGCTGAACCGAGTTTGTTTGATATACTGAATTTTATGTCAAGTGCAGCTATTCACTCTATGTATCATGTCTTGTTTCAAGTACGGTGGGAGGATATAAGGACATAGTAGTTGTACTCCTTAAGGCTACGACTGCTGGACTGCCCATTGTTATGATGTATTGACATGAAGATAGTCTTCTGCATGGGGAGTATTCAGAGGAAATTCAAGAGATGAATAGATAAGATAAGGCTTGCATGAGATAATCATCAGTTACAGCTCCCTCTCAACACTACCATCTTTATAAACACAATCTAAAGAACACGATTATATGAAAGTTGCACATCTTCATCAGATGACTTAAAATAAATACAAAAATGTTACCAAATACACAAACAAAGTCTTCTTTAATTAACATTTTCTTACATGAGTTGTTGGAACCATTTTAATGCTCTACAAATCATATCTACTGTTCACATACATGTACATTTAGCTTGGCAGGAGTTACATAAATTGATAAAAATCTTTAACGACACTACACCGGTTTGACAAAAGATATAGGGACTGAATTATCAAAGGTTTGTGGTTGTTAAAACAAGTGCAAACCTCTCAGCAGACAAAAACAAGTAGCCGGTGGTTAACTAATGGCGCACAGGTAAAGGTGCACCTGTTAAACCTGCTATATGACGCGCAAAATTCTTTTAGCATTATTGCCACAGATGAATATACAATATGGGCATTTCAGTCAGAAGACACAAAATATTATACATATAAATAAGTTGCTGTCCCAGATGCAGTTTGATTTATCAAACTTGAAACTATTTGCAGCTTCCGACTTTGTGCCGCAGGACAGCAGCGCTCTCATTCAGAATGAATGCCCGTGAGCGGTGAGGTTTCCACATTTGTCATCCTTATTTTTTTTTAATTCCGTGACAAATTCAAGTCGAAATATATATATATATATACAGTATATATTTTCAATATGAGTTTAGTTATCACATCATTTCAGTTTATTTTAATTAAAGCTTAATCATTTCTTTCTTCCACCTTTTGACATGCTAAACTTTTTATAAGATTGTCCTTCTGTGAAGGTGAGGCAAAGTGCATTGCTCTTTGCCAACTTATCTGTGCTCCCTCCTCAATCTGGAATTGGTTGCTGTCATTTGCACCTTTCTTGCTCTCAGAATGGTGCAGGCAAATGCTTCACTTAAATACTGTTTGTGGTTGTTATCAATTGCACAAGCAATCTTAGTAGATCACTCACAAATCAGGAACACCCCCTTGGTGCAAAAAGTTTGCAATTTTATGCTCTTGGAATTTTGATGAATCTGGCCCTTAGTCAGTTTTAGTTCTGTTTCAAGTGGTTTTTCTCATCCGGTTGTTAATTTTGTTTTTCTTTTGGTCTGGTGCTGCCAGGTTATCAAGCTTTTAGAGCTTTTTGTATTACAACACCATGGTAAAAGAAGTAAATATCAATAAATGTAATTTACAGTTAACAGGTAGAGTGGAGAGGTAGAGTGAAACCAGTACACTGACAGGTACTCAAACTTATCTTTAAATTATTGTCTGTGACAAGAACACGTGCAAGAGGTCAACCTTAACTGTCTGCTGTTTGACTGTTGGAGAGCAAGGTTGGTTTGTTTCACCATCCGGCAGACGTGTTTTTGCTTTTACAGAAGTGGAAGAAAAAGGATCAAATGCACTATCAACACATAAAAACTCAAACTCTGCAAGAAAAACATGTTTTCATGTATTTTTGTTGATTACAATATCAGATATTTTCTTTGAATAACATTGTGAAACTACAAACACAAAGTCAGTTAAGCATTAAATAATAATAATAATAACAACAACAACAACAACAACAACAACAATAATAATAACAGAAGTAGTAGATAAATAAATCAAACAAAATCTGAGGGTCCATCACCTTTTCATTTGATTATTTCACATTCCACACCTGTATTAGATCTCAAGATTCAGTTTTTGTTTATTGTCTTCACCTTTTCTGTATTATTTAAAGGACTGGAGGTCATTTTAAAGGTAAAAGAGAGTCTCTAATGGACACTCTGTTGTGGAATGTTGTTCCTTACGTTCTGGCAGGAAGTATTTGCCAACAAAGGGCTAAGGCGAGAGCGGACTCTTTGTGCAAGCCAATTAGGTTTGTTTATTTTCCTCCACTGTCTAATAAATGTCACTTTCTTCTTTTAATGGTTTGGAAAGAGAATGTGATTAAAATTCAGGCCCATAGTGTGACCAAATGTGAAACAGAGCTATGTCTGCTACAGAGGCCCTTCATCTTTCCGAATGGCTCTTAGCGCAGCATTGTTATTGGAGTTTATGATAACAAATATTTACAATACTCTACTGACCTCAATGTGCAGGAGCCACTGGGAGGATAATACTCCTCACAAATAAAAGCATGGAGACTAAACACAGCAGCTTTATTGTTTATGTAATAGGTGAATCATGTACATTTTACTAATCAAATGTTGATTTATGTAAAACAAATTTAAATATTTAAATCTCATACAACAGTAAATAAGCAATAGTTGCAGTGATTAAAAGTGTAATGGAATTGTTTAGGCTGTTTTGAGTTATTATCAATTTCATAGAAATGTTGAATTTGTAATTATTTATTCAATAAATGTTTATCATTTTATCTAAAAGCTTGTATTGGGTAAGTTACATGTTTTTGATATGTTTATCAGGATTTTATAAAAAAACAGATAAGAGGTTGATAGTTTCATGTCTATTAGAAAAATCTATTATCTCAAGACTAATCTGCAAAAAAGACCCATATTTTCCCTGATTATACATTTTCCAAAAATGTTATTGTTGTAAATGTATCTTTAAATCTTATTCTGTCTCATTATAATTGTTGCTGTGGTTGTTGTTTTTCATCTGTGACATTTAAAAATGTTAATAGATTGCACCATGCCTAAAAACGCATGATAATTTATCAGATGACTGGCGGACACACATTGCGAGCTCTCCAGAGCTCAGCAGTTTGCTTTTTCATGTTGTTTTTGTTATGATTTAATGCTTCAGCACTATGGTGGAGATTTTTAAAGTACGTTTGCATGCCTCTAAGGCTTCGGTCATATTCAACTAACCCTTGCAAACTTTAAAAGAACTGCCGAACACATCCAGGAGTCAAATTTTCATGGAAGACAACAACAAAGGCAAGTGGTGCTTTGCCTGTTTGATAACTTTTTGATTCTGGGTATTGGTGCACTTTTTTATACCAACCTCAGAATGCACTTTTTGCAGGTGAGAGTAGAGGCTTTACATGGATCGGAGGTTCATTCAATCAAAAAAAGTGCAAACCAAGATCTTGGTAGACTTTTGTGCTGAGAACAGATGTCTCTGAACTACTTGTGTTTCTGGTATTACATTGCTGCTGCTTCAGTGAACAAACCAAATGGATGCTCAGAGCAAATACACAGCAATGACAAGATAACTCTGCTTAGCCTGCAGGTAACGCAAGTAAACCAGTGTGCATCGATCTATGTGTTAGTATATGGTCAGGAACTCTTACAGTATTGTCCAGAGCTTCTCTTTAAAGCCCTGACATACACTGCCCTAAATAGTTTGTATATATTTTTCCAGTTAAAAAAATATATTAACACTTACATCCACACAGGCATTCTTCTTCTACATTCTGCTTCACTAAGTAGAAATAGTGTCCACATTGGGAGTTTGCCGGAACAAAATGAATACTGATCAACCTCAACTTAAACTCAAACCATACCTAAACATGCCAAACAGCATTTTTTGTGAAAAAAAAAGGTAAAAACAAAATAGCTTTTGACAGTAATAGTTTAAATGTTTCCAACATTCACTCAGAGTGGGCGGAATAACTCGACTCAGTTTGAAACATCTGCTAGATTTAGACAAATTACTAGCCTAAATAGTGTGAACTGTTTCATTTCTCTAATTGAAAAAAAAATCTTAATATTTTACAATAATTAATATTCATAACAACATGCCGCTGATGTACTCTCTACAAAATTAAATCAGTGTATTGTAAGCCAAAGTGAAAATAACCTAAAAGTCAGGGAGAGCACAGCTGAATGCTTAATCAGGCAGTTAGTGTTGGCAAGCCCTCTCCCTAAATAATGGCAATGGTGTAGATCCAAAAATGAAGCAAACATTTTTCTGAGATTTCAGCTGTAAAACTTGCGACAGCTGCCAAAAGGCCTCATGTCCCAAAGAGTCTGACAGTTGGCTAAAACACAACCTGCCTTTGTGCCTCTCCTGCACCAACTGCCTTCTGTATTTCAGCTAAGTTAGGTTAATTTACTGACACGAAGTCAGAGTAATTACTAACAAAACAGACACCTCTAAAGATAACAGTGAGCATCACAGACATTTTGAAGAAAACACATTTGTGGATTCAGTCAAAATGAATAGATAAATAATAATAATAATAATGATAAAAAAATGACTAATTTTGTATTTGTTTTTATCATGACTGCTTTATCTCTGTTAATACCAGTACTGACTTTTTAATTTTGTGGTCATGTGATGGTACTCAAAACACTTATTTAAAAAACCTGCAATTTAAAAAAATTGCTATTTAAAAAAAAAAATGCATGTAAATAAAAAAAACATTGAAGTGTAGTGTTAAGGATTATTAGATGCAAACTAATTGATTTGATGAAACTGAAGGGATTCTTTGTCTATTGTTGTTTTTTTGGCTTTGGTTACCATGGTTCCTGCAGTTGATTGGAACTCATAGGTTCCACCTGGGAGGAGGAGCACACCTGCTGTTGGAATCAGTGGGAGGGGTTTATAAGGCAGAGCAGAATCTTTCTCAGATGGCTTTTTGGGAAGTTTGCAAAGCACATGTCAGTAGTGTTTTGAGACTTTGGAGATCAGATTGTTAATTTATTGTTGGCTTTCTGTGAGTTTAAGACTTTACAGTTTGCACAAAAAGATACACCTTTGTTTTCCTCATATCTCCACCTTTGGTTTATTGTTTCCTTCACATTAATATTATTCCGTCTATCCTTTGATAGAATCAGTGGGTAGTAATGTGGATTTTGTTCTCATTACTACCTTTTAGAAACCATTTGTACACTTTGGTTCTGGAGTTTGGGTGTGGTTGTGGGCTGTTTTGTTAGTTTTCCGATTATACGACAACAAGCCTGAGTCACACTTGGGTTTTGCTTATGGGAAAACATACACTAGCAATAAGGAGGCATAACTCAGTCTTACTGTTGTTGATTTGAGCAAAAGACTGGAGTCTCAGTCCTGAATAACAGAAAACATGAAGCTGTTAACCCTGGATTATAAAAAGCTGTAAGTGTATTCACTAAAAATGAGTTATTTTGAGTGGAGTATCCATCATGTTATGAAATGGGTGAAAATATTCTTGTTACATTCTGCTCTATACAAGTGAAATATGCTAAGAAACAAGTAAACAACCACTTTTTGAATGTAATGCCCTGGAAAAAGGGCAAACAAGGACAAAACATTTACCTCATTAAAAAGTAGTGTTAAAGATTGCATGACCTCTAAATGTACAGGAGACAACATACCACTCCTAACCATGGACATACATACATACATACATAATATATATATATATATATATACAGTGGGGCAAAAAAGTATTTAGTCAGCCACCAATTGTGTAAGTTCTCCCACTTAAAAAGATCAGAGAGGCCTGTAATTTTCATCATAGGTATACCTCAACTATGAGAGACAAAATGAGGAAAAAAAATCCAGAAAATCACATTGTCTGATTTTTAAAGAATTTATTTGCAAATGATGGTGGAAAATAAGTATTTGGTCAATAACAAAAGTTAATCTCAATACTTTGTTATATAGCCTTTGTTGGCAATGACAGAGGTCAAACGTTTTCTGTAAGTCTTCACAAGGTTTTCACACACTGTTGCTGGTATTTTGGCCCATTCCTCCTTGCAGATCTCCTCTAGAGCAGTGATGTTTTGGGGCTGACGCTGAGCAACACGGACTTTCAACTCCCTCCAAAGATTTTCTATGGGGTTGAGATCTGGAGACTGGCTAGGCCACTCCAGGACCTTGAAATGCTTCTTACGAAGCCACTCCTTCGTTGCCCGGGCGGTGTGTTTGGGATCATTGTCATGCTGAAAAACCCAGCCACGTCACATTTTCAATGCCCTTGCTGATGGAAGGAGGTTTTCACTCAAAATCTTACGATACATGGCCCCATTCATTCTTTCCTTTACACGGATCAGTCGTCCTGGTCCCCTTGCAGAAAAACAGCCCCAAAGCATGATGTTTCCACCCCCATGCTTTACAGTAGGTATGGTGTTCTTTGGATCCAACTCAGCATTCTTTCCCCTCCAAACACGACAAGTTGAGTTTCTACCAAAAAGTTCTATTTTGGTTTCATCTGACCATG
>SSNP01000014.1:6335859-6419172 GCA_006937955.1 Pachypanchax playfairii
TCTTGTATGTCTTCCATTTTCTAATAATTGCTCCCACAGTTGATTTCTTCACACCAAGCTGCTTACCTATTGCAGATTCAATCTTCCCAGCCTGGTGAAGGTCTACAATTTTGTTTCCGGTGTCCTTTGACAGCTCTTTGGTCTTGGCCATAGTGGAGTTTGGAGCGTGACTGTTTGAGGTTGTGGACAGGTGTCTTTTATACTGATAACGAGTTCACACAGGTGCCATTAATACAGGTAACGAGTGGAGGACCGAGGAGCCTCTTAAAGACGTTACAGGTCTGTGAAAGCCAGAAATCTTACTTGTTTGTAGGTGACCAAATACTTATTTTCCACCATAATTTGCAAATAAATTCTTTAAAAATCAGACAATGTGATTTTCTGGATTTTTTTTCCTCATTTTGTCTCTCATAGTTGAGGTATACCTATGATGAAAATTACAGGCCTCTCTGATCTTTTTAAGTGGGAGAACTTACACAATTGGTGGCTGACTAAATACTTTTTTGCCCCACTGTATATATACATGCTTCATGAAAGACATCAACTTATGACTCTTGTGAATTATTTAGTTTCCCTTCCCAGTAGTTTTTTTTTTTTTTTTTCTGCTGCTCTTTCCTCTGACAAGGTCTATTATTGAAAACAAATGGATAAATACAGATTTAAAGATAATTGCTAAACCTGTTTTTCTTAATAAAATTAGGAGAGTCTGATAAACTAATGACAATATATAGAGAATATATAGGAGCAAGTCTAAAGTCAAAACTGCTGTGTGTTGAGATATAAGGACAGAGAGTGTGTAGGTGCATTTATATCTGAGGTTCTTCTATAGCCCTCATATTCTGCAGGGACCATATCTCTGTGTTTTTTCAGTGAGCCACTGTCAGCTGGCTGGAGCCTTCAGATAAGGGCTGTTATGTGTTGTGTAGTTAGTGGTTAAGTATTGGTGTTTTCCACAGCCCCTTGTGTTGGTCTGTAATCTAAAAGGTCCCAACAAGCTCCTCAGGCTCTGCTCTCCAGGTTGCAGTAATGAGAGGGGGATAATTGCTGATCACACTTTGCCAATAGAACAGCAGGGTGATAGGGACAGTTTAATGGATGTTTTTTATAGTATTTTCTTCCCACTCATTTACTTGCAGCGATGGTAAAAATTTAATGCACTCCCTTTTGATTCTAAAGTTTTCTATTAATATATATTTGAAACCATATGAAAGTTAGGTGGTGCACGGTTCCAAAAAGTTAATGATTAGACAGCTGCTTTTTCCTGTTTTGTTTGTCCAAACTAAAAACTTAAAACTGTAGGACTGATATAGAACACTGCATAGCCTGATGGACTCTATGGTGTATACTTCTTAAGTCCAGGAATTACGTCCAGAACTGTGGAAATTGCTTTGGCTGTCATCCAAGATATAAAGAAATGAATTTCACTTTAGGGATTAATTTCAAAATGCAGCGTATTTTACAAGCATGACTCCCTGCAGTCCATTATTGCAGTAATTAAGTTGGTCAGTAAAATATCATCTTAGCCAGAACGCTTAAGTCCCAGGTTATAAAAAATACAATCAGTATCACTGGAATCTCATCTCATTACATTTAACTATTAATAATAATTGATAATAAAAAAGTTAAATTTAAAATAAGCTCTTTGACCTTGATTTTCAATCATAAATGCACCTCTTGTCTTTCTAAAAAAATCTACCTGTACGCCGACCACAAACATTGTATCAAGTCAGAAAAAACTCTGGTTGAGGGGAGACAGAACACTTTGTGAGGTGAGCTAATTGAGTAGTTGGCCCAAAGCAGGAGCCATTTATTAACCCCCTCCTCCTTCTAGGCCTGACCAACTGAGGCCCATTCCTCTGCCTCCATCCTGCTGTGTTCTGCTGTGACATGAAGCTTTGTCACCCCTGTTCCCAAACACCCCCTGCCTCTTCCTCATTCATCACTGCAGAGTGATTCCTTAGGTTTAAGGGGAAGTGATAGCTGCTTGCGGGCCTAGTACGGACACAGGAGGACCCTCCAGGCTTAAGCGCTCAGATCAATCAAAGGGTCTTCTGGGTCAAACTGCCCTTCTAATATTGGATTCAAGGTAACAGAGCTACAAGTTGGCAGAAAAAAAATACCAAAAATATGACACCAGAAATCCTCACCCATAGATACCCCACAGTCCTTGAGTTCCTGATGTTGTACAGCACACATCTTTGGACATAAATCTATCATTTTGTCTGGTAAAGCACTTCATCTTTGTTAAGAATGACAATTAGAGTTTAATCAGAGCAAGTGTCCCAGAATCATAATAAGTGTCTAACTTGTCTACCACCTCTTCCCATTTGAACAGCTGTGACTCCAGCAGAGCTCTTGGCAGATTCAAGCCCCTCTTGGCTCATTTACTTTCAGCCTCTGAAGTATTTGTTTGGAAAACTATGTGGCCCCAAACAACTCAAAGTACTTTCACCATTTCTTTTTTTCCCTTTTTCATTGTCATTTTTAAAATGTCCTATTTGTAACTTAATAGTACTCTTACTGTGATATATTAGCAGTAGTCACATTTCTGTAGTTCCAATCTCATTACATATTCTTCCTTTTTCACTTCATTTTAAAACCTTTGTGAGAATATAATGACAAGCTCTATCAACAACCTGAGAAAAAAGCGGCAGAGTATGTTGTGCTACATCAGATGCCAAAGACACCAAATGTAGTGGAAACGGAATAATAACCTGCCATTAGAGACAGCTTGGTCACAAGCATGCACAATCAGAAACAATTATGTCTCTACTTCATGCTCTCCTGTTGGAGTAGACAGTCATTTTTAATATTTTAGAGATGATGGAGAAATGATGGTTGTTTGAGTCATGAGCAAGGCTCCAATGGGGACCATTATGTGTGTGTAATGTAGTTAAGTATAATCTGCAATTATAAGTCATATTTGTTTGTTTTTTAATGCAAATTGTATGTCATTTATTTCTTGTCACATCAAAATGTTCATTGCTTTCTAAAATTTAATTTTTAAATCTCTTCAACAGTCAATAGTAAGTTCTTGGAAAGACCTCGTCAGCATAATCAGTGTATGTTGAAGCTGTATTTCTGCTGAGGGCGGCAACATGTCCGCACTAGTTAAAAGTGATTTCCATTTTCCAACTTACTATCTAGCTTTCGCTTTAAGTAGATTAACTGTTGCTATTTTTGGTTTTGCAATTTTACATTTGGGCCAAATGGAATGACAGTTATGATCGCTAAGCAAGTAATTATATGTTAGAATATTTTTCAGAATATTTCTGATGCAGATCACCTTGTTGGCTTGATTTAATTTTAAAACCAGTAAAGTTGAACTGATTTACCAGTGGCTAATGAACAGAAATAGTAACTTTTTCCAAACCATCAGTACTTTTCCTTGTTTATAGGCCCTCAGTCCATTTCACAGAAATCATTTCACAAATCTCAAACAGCATCTGACAAAACGAGTGCTTTATCTCAGCAGGGAGATGTTGTGGTTGCTCAAAGGGATCAGGAGGGGATCAGGTCTTTTGTCTTCTCCACTGTGCTATCTTCAGTGAATAAAACATTTCTAATCAGATCTACAAGTCTACCAGGTTCTAATACAGCCTCTTTTTTTTCAGGTTAAAAGGACTCAAGCGAAGGAATTAAATTGTGATTTACATTTTGCGCTGTACTTCAAAATTATTCTGTGAGCTTTTGGCACCCTGATAACAAAATTTCATGCATCACTTACAGTGTAATTTCCACCACTTGTCATTAATATAGATGTTTTCGAGTGGATCATCACTGGATCATTGCAGCCCTTGAGCCAAATGCTATGATTAGAATTTGATCTGCAGGGTCAAGGCACTGAAATGTGCATGTACAGCACTCACCTGCATAAACAATAAATGAAGCAGCAAGTGCAACACTTTATTAGCAAAGTAAGATTCCTGTTATATTGAAATATTTATTGTAATAATAAAGTGCATCTTTAAATAGCTGAATCTAAAAATTTACAGAAGCTTTGTATCTCAGCAGGGAATGAAGTAAGAATTTGAGTTGATGAAATACAAAGAGTATTAACTATTCTGTTGAACTTTCTCATAGAAGCAGGCGTTATACATGTGTTCAGTTTATAAACACCAATTTCAAGGAAACCTAAACACATAAACTTCTAAATTATTAACTAACTGCTAAGAACATGTCCCCCCCTGCAGAGAGACTCTATTTCAGTTTCTCATTAACAGATATTTTAGTAAATGTTTTTTCAGGCCATACCAAAACTGAAGATGGAATGTGCTGGTGGAAGAATAAGGCCTCTTTGCCTTAAAAACCCTGAAGACCTCCTGTCTAATGAAATGCTGTCAAGGTCCACTGAGCTGAGCTGCCAGGAGAAAGCCTCACAATAGAGAAAAGACCGACAAGCTGCATAAAGCAAGTGGGAGATAGCAACTTTAACTTCCCATACACTTATTAAATTTTAGGAACCACTCAAGCAGATAACGATGGGAAGCTACCTCATTTAGACAAAAAAAAGGTGTTGCTTTCTCATAACAAGATACAATATATACATTTTTTTTCAACTGTGGAAATTCAAATTAATTTAGATTTCAAATTAGATTATTTTTTTACTTAACAAATTAAACAAACAAGATCTCCCTAAACCACCAAAAAAACAAACACAAAAAAATACAGGGAAATATTTTCAAAACATCTATAGCTTCCATAATTCATCATACACTGGACTTTTTTCTTTGCTGTTCAACAGGAAGGAGATGCTACAGGTATAAATCACGTAAGCTAGCTAAATTATGTGACATGGTTTGATAATAGTCACATTTTTTCCCACAGAAACTGAGCAATCTGGACAACAGACATTCATACAGACCCCAGTCCCCAGATGCAGCACGGTTGTATTTCAAGAGTTCCATGCCTCACGCTGACTTTTCCAGCTAATTAAACAAGAAGTCAAGACAGATCAAGAAATATGGGGAGTGCAAGGTGGAACCAACCTGCAGCTGGTGCAGCAGAAAAAATATGGCTCTTTCATAAAAGAGATTAGAAAAGATAAGGTGTTGTTATACAGAACCTTGCCTTAGTATTGAACAATGCTATGGGAGTCATTTTACTCCTACTAAAGGAAAGCTTAAAACAGCCAGTGCCTTTCTGACACAGAAAACACCACTGAGCCTATCTGCAGTCATGTGACTTTGTTGTTTTCACATGTATTTTGTATGTTTTAATAATTATTCATCTTTGAGTTAGAGGATAGTAGAAGAAAGGCTTGTTGTTGTTGTTTTATAGTAGGGAAGCAAAATAAATAAATAAACAAATGCAGACATAAATAAAGGTGGCATATGTACTGTAAAAGCTGTTAGTTAACCCACATACAGTAATAATAACTGTGTAACATTGCACTATGACACCTTAATGTTATCATTATCCATAATTAACAGTTTTTACAAGCCATCATGTCCTATTTTAAATCACAAGGGAAGCTAAATAAATAAATAAATAAATTCTGCTGCTTCATTAGTCTGCAGGAATTAACCCAGTTATCGGGGAATTCTAAAGTCACCACTTTACATTAGTAGAAACCACATTCACTTATAACGATCATTTATTTGAGTTACAGTGTTTTTGTCATATGTTTTATTTACACATTTTGCCATTTTATCTTTATATAAATATTATGTCAAATAATTATCTGTTTACAACTTTTAAAATGTTGTTCATACCAACTAGTTCTCATTAAGTACAACAGAACCATGTAAGTGAGAATATAAGTTCAAAAATAGAGGGCTGAAGCTACTATATTTATTAACAATAATTATAAATTATTATAATTATTACTAGTATTGGTTGAATTAGTTGTATTATTAGATCAATTTGAATTGGGTTTCTGTGTAAAATCTATGAATAGTTAACTTCTTGATGAGCGTCAGGAGTGATCGTGTCAACATTCGTCTAATGGTGATTTCAATAAACTAAATTACAATGGTGAAAATGGTAAATGTTGTGTACTTCTACAGCAAAAACGATATTCGCATGAACCTCTTTAATATTTTGAAGATTGGAGCTATCATTGGGCAGTAATCCACTTTGATCTTTGTTCCATTCAGCCTGCTCATCAGTTCTGTCAGATGTAATCAGAACTGTCCATTTCCAAACTAAGGTATTTCCAGACACTACAGTGAGTAAGCTATCATTTTTTTTAACATTTATGCAGAAACTCTATTCAAAAAGATGTTCCTTTTCAAAAAAAGAACTTTGTACGGCTGTGTCACACTTGGACCTTGAAACTGACTTTATCTTCCTGTAAACAAGTTTGCTAATAAGGCTGCTGGGTCTTTTTAAAGCATCTTGATAGACATGAATCAGTTGTTTTATTCAAGAATAAATCTAACCAGAATTTGGAAAATAAAGTTGAACTTTTTTGTGTCTGCTTTGGAAACACAGATGTCATTTGGATAATACAATACAATTCTACATTTTTGCATTATCTAGAATTTGAACAATTTCCCAATAAACATTTTTTTCCCAGACTAATGCTTTATATAAGATGAAAACAAAGTTTCCATAGACTTCTGACACTTGATGTTAATTATTCCCAAGATAAAATAATTGTCAGTTACCATGACACGCCTTACAAAGTCTGTGAAAAACACATGGGAGCACTTTCATGACAACAAGGAAAAAAAGAACATATTTCTTCATTCACTAATAGCTTTTTTGCAATACAGTCAACAAAAAATACTATGACCTTTGCGATTTAGTCATGGAGGTTTCAGTTTGTGTAGGGAAAAAAAAAATGACTGCTGACATGCAAGATTAGATAGTTTTCAAAGCTTGAAAAAAGACATGCATTTTATTTGCTCTGGAGCTCTGTGATGGGGGCTGCAACAGAAAACCCAAAAGGAATGTAAAAGAAGTGTAGCTGGCATTTTTTGTCATCTTAAGGCCTTTGTCCTTAGCTGGATTGTGTGGTCCAGTGCATAGAATCATTACAGCTCTCATTAAGGTTAGACTCGGCTGATGTAAATCCCAGGACAGTCTTGTGAACAAGGAGGAAAACTGACAGAGCGTGCTTCTACAATGCATAATGCCAGTACCAGCTGTCTGTTGAGTATACAGCCATGGTGATGACACACTCTGATAAAACAGCTTCATTTTACTATAGCTCGTCAGATGCCATGTTGTTTTAATAAAAAAAATTTAATTCCCCTCTTGCCACTGGGTGGTGTTTTTTCCCGTTCCAAGCTCAGGTCCTCTACCAGAGGCCTGGGAGCTTCAGGGTCCTGCGCAGTATTTTAGCTGTTCCAAGTACTGCACTTTTCTGGACTGAGATGTCTAAGGTTCTTCCAGGGATCTGCTGGAGCCATTCCTCCAGTTTGGGGGTTACTGCCCCAAGTGCTCCGATCACCACGGGTACTATTGTCACCTTCATCTTCCAAGTCTTCTTTAGCTCCTCTCTGAGCCCTTGGTATTTCTCATACATATATAATATGGTACTGTATGTGCAATGACAAAAAAATGCAAAACATCTAAGCTTCAAACTGGATTAATTTCATTATGATAAGGATAGATGCACAATGAATTACATGAATGGAGCACCAGTAAAAACAAGACTATTATGATGCCCAAAGTGAGCAAAGGAGTTCATGTTATTATCTGTGCTTGAGCCCAAAAAGCCAAGTGAAGAAAAGTAAAACCTTGGCTCTGCATCAGAATTATGTTATAGTCTTCAGTCCAATGCCTTTCTCAAGTAAGACTGTTTCATGTCATCTTCATCTATTCATTGTATTCAGCTGTTTATAATTATTTATATTTTTTTTAATGTATTTATTTTGTAAACAACATGCAGAGGCACTTATTCATGGTTGGACCTATGTGTCAGCATCCCTGGGTGTAATTTCAGACTTTCAAAAATTGACAGGTGGCATGAGGACAAAATATATATTCGAATGTGCTAAGATAGACAGAAATATCATCATCCAGAAGAAAAGGCATGATAAAACAAAAAAAAAACATTTACAACAGATCTAGCTGTATGGAAAACCTCAAGTTTAATACAAGTTTATGTATTTAGTTTAATAGATTTGACATAAGTTAGAACACATAAACATAAAAACATGAAATGGGAAGACATCTGGATAACTTATTTAATTAAAGTGATAAATGTGGTCCAAATTGATATTGTTTTATGGGTTGCATATCTCAATACTAAAAGTAATTCCACATTTATGCATACAATTTGTGACTGCTCGGTATATGGTAATGTTTTGATGTACCAGCAGAACGACAATATTAAATAAATTACATCATAGTGAATATTGGATAACAATCTTGAGTAGACCCCTTTTTTTCCATTCATCAAATGAAAAGGTCAATCCAAGGGTTGTTTCATCACTATACGCATTTTTTAGGCCTTTATGTTCGTTAAACATCTTTCACTTTGAACAAATTAAAAAGACAAAGAAAAATAATGTAATACAGTGGTTTTTTAAATTTATTTCAATATAATATTAAAATATACAGAAAAAAATAATACAATTGTCATCTTTGGAGAAGACATTAAAGCACATAAAGCCTAGAATATTTCAACTGTTCAGGAGAAACAAGGTGTACATGATAATCCAGAACAGAAAGTTAGATTTTTTTTAATAAATAAATATAAATAAAAGTAACTCTCTATGGTATGATAAATTGACATAACACAACATTGTATGATATCATATCAATGATCAGATTCTGCTTCCTGCACTCAGTCTATTTGAGATTAAGTTAATATCAAGCTAATCAGATTCCGGCTGGGTCTGCTTTTATTTTGTAGGTTAGGGATACCTGCTCAACATTTAGCAGTTGCCAATGTTATTGGTACGTTAATGTTGGTAATTGATTATTATATAATTGCTTAATAAAACTAAATACTGTATACAATAAAGAAGTAGGATATTTTTAGATTTTGATTGATTTTGATTTATCGAGTTATTGACCCCTCTTTGGGGAAAATTTTTTATCCACATTAACCCATTCCTGGGGAGCAGAGAGCTGCCTTTGTTACGACGTTCAAATTTAAGTCAACATGTGATTTTTATTTTTTGAACAGATTTTAAAGAGTTAAACAGACATAACATTTTAGAATTTATGTTTCTGATTTCAGTTCTTGCTTTATTAATATATAGTACAGTGGGGCAAAAAAGTATTTAGTCAGCCACCAATTGTGTAAGTCCTCCCACTTAAAAAGATCAGAGAGGCCTGTAATTTTCATCATAGGTATACCTCAACTATGAGAGACAAAATGAGGAAAAAAAATCCAGAAAATCACATTGTCTGATTTTTAAAGAATTTATTTGCAAATTATGGTGGAAAATAAGTATTTGGTCAATAACAAAAGTTAATCTCAATACTTTGTTATATAGCCTTTGTTGGCAATGACAGAGGTCAAACGTTTTCTGTAAGTCTTCACAAGGTTTTCACACACTGTTGCTGGTATTTTGGCCCATTCCTCCATGCAGATCTCCTCTAGAGCAGTGATGTTTTGGGGCTGACGCTGGGCAACACGGACTTTCAACTCCCTCCAGAGATTTTCTATGGGGTTGAGATCTGGAGACTGGCTAGGCCACTCCAGGACCTTGAAATGTTTCTTACAAAGCCACTCCTTCATTGCCCGGGCGGTGTGTTTGGGATCACTGTCATGCTGAAAGACCCAGCCACGTCTCATTTTCAATGCCCTTGCTGATGGAAGGAGGTTTTCACTCAAAATCTTACGATACATGGCCCCATTCATTCTTTCCTTTACACGGATCAGTCGTCCTGGTCCCCTTGCAGAAAAACAGCCCCAAAGCATGATGTTTCCACCCCCATGCTTTACAGTAGGTATGGTGTTCTTTGGATNCAACTCAGCATTCTTTCCCCTCCAAACACGACAAGTTGAGTTTCTACCAAAAAGTTCTATTTTGGTTTCATCTGACCATATGATGTTCTCCCAATCCTCTTCTGGATCATCCAAATGCTCTCTAGCAAACCGCAGACGGGCCTGGACGTGTCCTGGCTTCAGCAGGGGGACACGTCTGGCACTGCAGGATTTGAGTCCCTGGCGGCGTAGTGTGTTACTGATGGTAGCCTTTGTTACTTTGGTCCCAGCTCTCTGCAGGTCATTCACTAGGTCCCTCCGTGTGGTTCTGGGATTTTTGCTCACCGTTCTTGTGATCATTTTGACCCCACGGGGTGAGATCTTGCGTGGAGCCCCAGATCGAGGGAGATTATCAGTGGTCTTGTATGTCTTCCATTTTCTAATAATTGCTCCCACAGTTGATTTCTTCACACCAAGCTGCTTACCTATTGCAGATTCAGTCTTCCCAGCCTGGTGAAGGTCTACAATTTTGTTTCTGGTGTCCTTTGACAGCTCTTTGGTCTTGGCCATAGTGGAGTTTGGAGCGTGACTGTTTGAGGTTGTGGACAGGTGTCTTTTATACTGATAACGAGTTCACACAGATGCCATTAATACAGGTAACGAGTGGAGGACCGAGGAGCCTCTTAAAGAAGTTACAGGTCTGTGAAAGCCAGAAATCTTACTTGTTTGTAGGTGACCAAATACTTATTTTCCACCATAATTTGCAAATAAATTCTTTAAAAATCAGACAATGTGATTTTCTGGATTTTTTTTCCTCATTTTGTCTCTCATAGTTGAGGTATACCTATGATGAAAATTACAGGCCTCTCTGATCTTTTTAAGTGGGAGAACTTACACAATTGGTGGCTGACTAAATACTTTTTTGCCCCACTGTATATAATGACAAAGAAAGAAAGTCCAGTTATATCCTTTTCTCATCTGAGGTTAATTTTAATCTTAAATCCCACAATATGAGTCCTGGAATTTAGTTTTTTTTTTCTTTGTTTCCCTTTTTTTTACTTGGCATTTCCCCCTTGTATTTCAACAAGAAACACTCCTCGTGTATGGATGGCTGCATAAAATTTGCATATAGCAGACAGAAAGAGAGTCTCTCACCAATGAGAAGGGATGAGCAGAATTTCATTAATGTCTCATACTAAAGTTCAGGCTCAAAGTAGAGCGAGTTAACCCTAATCTATGAGAAGCAGATATTTTGTAATTGTGTGTGTGGTTGGTGGGGTAGTATTTTTGTGTCAGAGTGTGTGTCTTTGCTCATTATGTCTTGATTTAATTTTTTCAAACAGGTCTTTTAGAATACTTTCCCTCCCAGAAACTCCCAAACTTAAACTTCACTTATTCTGATCAGCTAGTGTATGGTTTTCCTACTTTTTTCTTTGCTTTTGTTTTTTTTTTATCTGATCTCTTGTAAAGCTGCAGTAAAAGCAGCCAAACTTCAAACAGACAATAAGATTTTATGTTTTACTTGAAACTGACGTCGACCAGTGCATTGCTAAAGGGAAAATAGATTGCATACGTTAACCAGGTTATAACTCCTCCTCAGTCTGAAGTTCATGTTCTGAGACCATTCTCTCCAATACCCTGGCTAAAATTCTGATTTAGGGTATTGGGGTTTATTTGGTTTTAAAAAGACAGATGTTGGTGAGTTTTGGAATTACATTATTCAATCAAGCAGTTCCTGTTCCAAAAAAAAGTGTCCATCATAGTCTAATGTAAATAATTAAAGCAATAATATGAAGCTCATGTCTGATTCTCAAGACACAATTGCAAGAGTTTTGTTCTCGACATCATTGACCAAATTGCTCAAATCCCAAGCACTTAAAATCTTCATGTAGACACACCCAATTCTCTCTTTTGAATTTTAATGCCATACTATCATCTTGATGTTTTAATATTTCTATGCATGTATAAAAGGTTATACAAAAATGACTGAATACCTATGTGGAAAATTTTGACTATTCACATCTTAGAAAGGCTTCACTTGTCCTAGTGTCCAACAAATGTCCACCAAAATATTTGAAATGAAGACATACTTTCAACTCAGACACTTCTTATTGATTAGACCAAACAGAAACCAAAGATAAATTGTAAAATATTGCCTCTTCTCCACTAGCATCTACTCAGCCCACCCGACTCAGCCTAACACCACATGGCCCGTATTGTCTTGTGTATCCATTGTGTTCACAGAAGTGAGGGTGCAGAGGAGGGTGGGGTTTTGATTTGCAAGTGGTGCAAAAATTTGTGATACAGAAAGTAGTCCAACACAGAAAACCCAGCAGCAAGGCAGGAAGCTTCCCAAGCGCGGTTTCAGAAAAACACCCAGATTTTTCAAAGTATTTCCAGCAGGGCAGCCATATGCCACACCAATCAGAGGGCAGCAGTGACAGGGTAGGTTTACTAGCATCATCAACTATGTTAGCCAATCACTGCACAATAGATGCCATGGCCTGACTCAGCCCTAATCATACTAACTCCCGAGGTGTTACAAAAAAAATGGATAGTGGAAGTGTTCTCAAAAAGAGTCATTGAACTGAACTGTAAAAATGAAAAATAAATACAAAAATATAAAGAAATCACTGTGAATAGAAATGTTACATTTAAGTCAACATGGTGGTGGGGGAAAGGGTTTGCTCCCATTCAACAAGAAATGTTAAAATATTGCTAGCGTAAAATGCATAAAGATAAAAAATAAATAAAAACACAATGCACCTAACATATTAATTACAATATTGTTAATTAAATTCTTGTCAAGTAACTGGTATTTTTCTTGTTCTGAAATATGTGCCTTGCCTTTGAATTTTAGTAAAAGGACATCATTTCCAAATTAATGGACTTGTGAAGTCGTTCAAAACCAAAAACAACTTGGATCAATAATAAAGGATAATTATCTTTTGCTGGGGATGATTTTATGAATCACTTAGCATTTTTGTAGAAAATTGGGCATAAATTGTGAGAACAAAAGACATTGAGTCAACTTTTCTCTCAGTTTTAAAATGTCAAATTCAGACTGTAAAGAAAATGGAGAAAAACCTTAATAAGCAACTTATTAAGGCCTCATTACGTTTCCATTTTCTGACTTTTTCCAATACAGCTTTTCTTTAAAAAGCTTTGTTTGGCATGTTTTTTTTAAACATAGAAGATACGTGAGGATGACCTGTGTCTGGTAATTGAGATTAGCTGTAAAGTTCTATATTTTTAAGGGCCCCGAATACTGCAAAACAATCAAAAATAGAGTCCCCCATAAGTGCATCAAGCTTACTGTTGTTGTTTAATGTTGTGCTGTTATTCTTTCCTGAGCTCAGGATTGAGGTAGAGAGCAAGCTTTGATAAGCTCCTAGGCAAAATTACATCTAATTAGCTATGCATGGCCCTTCACTATTCATAACTAAAGAGCTACTGAACAACAAATGCAGTTCTAGTGTGGTCTTACACAGTATAGATAATGTCCCTTTGGAGTACCATAAATGAGGCTTTCATTTATAAAACAAAATGCACTCTAATGGCACAATTAATTACACACTACACTTGCAAATGTGCTATCAATGAGACATTTGTATCAAGGGATTATCTGTTGTTTTAATTAGAAGAGAGGACACCAATACTCTTCCCTGTAGACAACAGCTAGCCAAGACTTTGTAATGAATCCTTTGAGAGCATCACTGGCACTCCAGAGATTTGCCACCTTGCAACATGTTGTTTGGGGTACAACAAGTGATTTCTTATAATATAGTCACACAAACCAAGTAATCTGATCAAATAAAAATGTGTGTGTCAGAAGATAGGAACATTGACATGTAACAACATTTACATTTGTTGTTTTTATTTTCTCTTTCAGAATCTGTAATGGCAACGGACAAAAAAAAAAGTTTTGTGTGTCATCAAATTATCCCAAAAAGAGCTTTGATCAACTGTCAAAGCCAATGCAAAGGTTAGAAGCCAAACCTGACAAAGTAGCAAGTAGAAAGAAAAACAATCTCTGACTTCATGATGCCAATTGGACTTCTAGGTTCATGGGTGTTTTTTCTAACATATTCAAAGGCAATAACTTTGTCAGTGATATTTGCAACATCACTGAGTACAAATGACTGTGCTGACATACTCTGGTGATTCGCCACCTCCTTCACACATGACCACAATATAGAATAACCTCTGGGGATCTGAGATGGATGCACTTTATTTCTTCTCATCTGACACCTTCCAATGAACTGGAACAGCGATTTGAAAGCTTTGTATTAATATGGATGTCATGTTATTCCTTTCAAGCGTAACAACACTGTTGTGCAGCAAAGATACATCTGGGTGACACATGCAAAAATATGCAGTGATGTTTCCCTTAATATATATTGTGTGCTTGTTGAACAGTATAATTGCGGCAACCAGGGGAGCAATATCCAACTTCTGTCAGTAAGTGTTCTTCCACTCAAATGAAATGTAACGACTCAATGCTACCTGCTGCCATGCTTTCATTCCTAATTTATATTATTAATATTGCTCTGGGCCAACTCTGGGGATCCTCATGACAATGAGAGTAATGGACTTCTCTCTAAAAGTAAAATGTGACTGTGGAATAATGATTAGGTCTGTTTTATCTCATCACACATGGAATAACTATTACACTCAATTTTTCCCCTTCCTCCCTGCATACTCAATTAAATGCACATGTCCTAGAGAATTCCAGATAAGTCAACTATTCATTTTGATGTAATAATTTTAAAGAAGAAATTCAAACCACAATTAAACCAAGCAATTACTTTCAATTTGAAGTCAATGCAGAAATATTGGTGAGCTTTGTGGCTTAAAGTTGGATAAACTGAATCGACTGTGTTGGAGCAGAGACACAGTAACACTACATCTGACACTTGGCATCACATGTTATGTGAGCTTTGGATGCAAATGCTTGACCATGGAAACCCATTACATTGAACTATTTATGCACAGTTCTTGGGCTAATCTGAAGGACACAACGTTTGGAGGTCTGTAGCTACCAACTCTGCAGACAGTTGCTGAGTTCTGTGCTTCATGTACCTCAGCATGTTCTGTCCCCATTCTGAATTTCATAGCCAAACACTCTGTGACTGAGTTTCTGCTGTTCGTTCTGTTTGTGATACCATAGACATTGTGGGGAGGTTTATATTTACATAAGAATTTTCACAAATTGACTTGTTGCACGAGTGGCATTCTATAATGATACCATGTTAAATTTTAATCAGATCCTGGGAGCAACCCACCTTTTCACAAATGTTTGTAGAAGTAGTCTGCATACCTTAGGTCGTGATTTAGTGTATCTGTGGCCATGGAAGTGATATTTGGAGGGATGTAAATGGTAAATGGTAATTATCCTGTATTTGAATAGTGCTTTTCTAGTCATTCATACCACTCAAAGTGCTTTAACACTAAGTTTTACATTTAATGTAAAATGTCCCATTACTTTTGACAAAATAGTGTATGATGTGTTTGCTTAAATAGAAGAACACTAAACATAAGAATATGAGAAATATTGTGTTAAACCTGGACAAATATGAAGCTTTGCAAACATTACTGTGATCTCTCTCTGTATATGTGTGTGTGTGTGTATATATATATATATATATATATATATATAGTTTTGCTGCAGCTGCTTCTTAATGTTGTTTGAGGTGTCAAAGCTGCTGCACATTCAAAACAGTTGAGTGCAATGACATTGACACATCTTTAAATGGCTGTCATTATTGAATGACAGTTGAAAATTTCACTCACTTTAAAAAAACAACATTCAAGTCTTTTCAAGACTTAAAGAAAAAGCTTTTTTAGTAAAGAGACGTTTATAAAGAGGAGAAAAACTAAAGGCATTTATGCATAGGCAAAGAAGTAAAGAGGGGAGATGAGTCATAAGCAAGTGGATACAAACTGACTTAAAAATAAGAACATAAAAAACCCATTGGCATCTACTGGAATGTCTGTCAAGGAAGAAAGCTGTAACTCTGGTGTTCACAGCCATTATAAGTTGTCCTGGCCTTATCAATATCAATTACACGTTTTCCCTTTTTTAAAGAACACCAATTAAAACATTTAAAATTAAACCAAAGCTATTTCTTAAACCCAGCATGGGACTTGAAACTGGGTCAGATACTGAAAAAAACATACCGCTTTACATTTTTCTTACTTAAGTTTGACTTCCTGTTATACTGAGGCATTGTGTGGCTGACTGGGACAACAACAAACAAAGTGAGTCCAGAACCAATACATCATTTTGAGGAGGAACATAAGTTGTGGCAGGGAGACTCAACTAGCACACTGTTTCCAAGTCACAGTGTGACTGCAGTTAATTATTTCACACAGCACCTCTTGGTGTTCACAGCCTCATGTCATTAAAGAACTCCGACTTGCTATTACACCAGTAACACCAACACAAGTTCACTGTTCAAAGAGTCTGTGCAAAGAATCTAGACTTTCCTGTTGGAAGAGGTCAAGTTAGTTTGTTTTTTACAGCTGAATAGTGTTAGCCTTCCTACAATTTATTTTATTTCTAAAAGCTATTTAAAATTGCTGATTTGTTTCGTTTGTTTTGTTTGTCTTATTCTTGATATCTAAGGTTTACAGCGTGTACATTTTTTTTAAACATAAACCATCTTTTATTATCTATTCAAAAAGATACCAGTATTATTAAATAGTATAAACTAAAGTAAGAAGCACTTCTTTTCTAACCACGATGAAAACTGAGTAAAGTCAGCCCGTTGCCTCTAACAAATAACTTATCAAGAAAAACAGACAAGCACACTACCCACAACACTAAACAATGTTAGCTTTGGATTCAACAAACAAGGAGGAGGTTTAGCTCATCAAAAAGATGCAATGCATTTTTCTTTGTATTTTGGTAGAAATATATTTTTTAGCTCATGGTAGTATAAGATTAGAATTTGCATTGAAAAAATTGGCTTTGTGTTTTATAATAAATGACATTGAACAAATACAGAATTAGGATTTATCTGAGGAAAAAAAAAAAAAACTATTACTTTTTTTAATGCTAAATAAATATTATATAAAAATGTGCCAGAAATTTCAATGTGTATAAACAGCCTGCTAATGGTCTTAATGAAAGCTCTCTCTGAACAAAAACTAAATCTTGGACTTGTGCAACTGTGCTCTATTTTTGTGAGCATTAACAGTAAGCTGCCTTCTTAAATTTACAAGCCGTTGTGAGAACTATTATATTTTCCTGAAAAACATGAACATCTTTCCTAGACTTCATGGAGTTAATCACACTGTCTGACACCTTGATGGGAAAAGAAGAAAAATAAATTGGTTGTTTCTCATAAACTCAGAAACAAAATCATATGCACTAGTGTACATAAATCCAGCTCACAGTTTGAAGTTAGTACTAATGTATAATCATACCCAAAGGATGTAAACTCTGGAGAAAAAGAGACAACAAAAGTGCATTTTACAGTGAATAGTTCTTTTCTTTTCTATTTTAGAAAGGGATGGGGTGGTGGGGGTGGTGGTTGTGGGGGCATGCTTTAATGTTTCTGTCTTTAACTGCAAACCACCTTACACTTAGCCACAGACCATAACACTCTTTCAGCATTTGGTGACCTCAATTAACCACAGCACATAATTTAGGTTATACATAATTCTTCTTGGCTTCTGAGAAATTTTCTCTTGAAAAGGTGGATCAAATTTAAAACCTAGGGGGATTTTTTTAAATAGGAAACTGTGTAGATCTAATCTAGTAATACAGATGTGTAACTTAAAAAAAGAGGTGTATACAACAAAAAGCCCCCCCCCCCTCAAAAAAAAAAGAAAAACAAAAAAAAAGAACATTTTGGCTGCTGGTGACTCAAATGTAATTAATACAGCTTAATGCTTGAAAAGTAAATGTATAACATAATGGGATGTTTGTTTTATTTTTTTTTTTGAACAGTCACACCACAAGACCATTTTTAAATATACTTTGTTTAAAATTAGTGTTTCAAGGCCAGTCTTTTAGTAATTCCAGCTCTGTGTCACAAGTACAAACTCCTTTGTTCTGACTTTTGCTATTTTTTTGGCGCAATGTATGGGTTAAGATTACTGTCGTATACGTGTATTCATCATCGGAAATTTGAGTATAATTAGTAATTTGTAAAATCTTGTTTCTTCCAAATTACAAACATGTAGAGTATCTGTTTGCTATGAGAATGTAGATTAAAAAGTTACAGCGTAATGAATTCACAAATATGAACTCTAGATGTAGAGTTATGGTTTCTTCTTTATGAATACAAGAAACAGTATGTGAGGCTGTGAATAGAAATCTGTTCTTTTGAGAATAGAGTGAAAACTGTGACAGGTCACATGATTATTCATGGAGCGAAGATACATCAATGCCACTAGTTGCTTATGATTTTTTTCAGGTTAATTACTCCAGGATGACTAACCAACCAAATACGGATTAACGATTAATCTTTCTGTAGAAAGTAAAACAAAAACTACTTTTAGCAACGATCACAATAAATTGTTAACCTTCAGATGATCTTTTTCTAGACACTTCACTTTCCTTTTCTCTCACTGAGCATACATAGTATCACACTGCAGATATACTGAGGGCAACTTCATTGAATTTCCCACTTCTCTTGACAATAGTTAATGTGGCCTTATTGCTGTGAGGCAACAATCCCCTTTTTATGCATGTATTTATTTATATGAAAGAAAAATAATTCACTGTCACTTCCAACAGAAGAAAATGACAAACAACTGATTTATTGTATCTAAAACCTATGGGGAACCAGTTTCTAATGTTGTAGTTTGATATTTTAAGGATATGCCTTTTTCGTCTAAAACCTTTTCCTCTCCGTCTTTATCACACAGTGTTCTTTGTTTCTCATCCTTCACTCTAACTATGCCTTCACCAGAAAAT
Source organism: Pachypanchax playfairii (assembly GCA_006937955.1). Lineage (NCBI taxonomy): Eukaryota > Metazoa > Chordata > Actinopteri > Cyprinodontiformes > Aplocheilidae > Pachypanchax > Pachypanchax playfairii. The sequence goes on from SSNP01000014.1 coordinate 6,354,621, forward strand.
CTATCTCAGGTCAAAGTGAAGCTTAACACTTGCTCTATCTGACGAGACAGCAACACGGAACAAGTCCACTGAAAATGGGTGTAATTAGAGTCTTTGAGATGGTACAACAGCTGCAGGACAGCTACATCCTTTAAGAGATGTCCCCTACAGCTTGAACTACTAATCTAAAAAAAGACTGTGAAAAACATTAACCACTTGGTGCAATTGTGACAACAATAACATTGCCTTCCGATTATGTTGACACGCAACAGCTTTTATGAACAGGAGCTTTGGCACTTGTTTACTTGTTAACTTCATCCTCAGGCTGCATGTGTTATCTTTTTTGTAAAAAAAAAAACAAAACAAATATGGCATCCATTGTGACAGAATCCATCTAAGACTGAATAAGGATACTTCAGCAGCATAGGTCATTTAATTGTGCTTTCTCAACTTTAAGATTTATTGGTGGTAGAGCTGTTCTCATTAAATACATCCTTTTAGCATCATGGTTTTCAAAGCCAGTTTGACTAGGAAAACAGGCATATGTGAACTAAAGTTAAACACTTTTGTTTATGATTATTATTATTAGTGGTAGTAGTAGTAGTAGTATTGGGTCCATTAGCTGGGAGTTTTATACATAAATGATTTTCTAATAATTTTACATGTATAACACTACTACATCTTTATTATTACCTTATATGGAGTAGAATCCTTAAAGCATGTTTTAAATGATGTGCCGAAACATAACCTTGCATTTTATTTTTTCTGCATCAAATGCAACAATGAATATCAAATGCCTTACTGACCCTGTGTTCATAAACAGTTTCAGCATCATCCCTTGAATTTATAGGTGGACATTGATCTTGTTGGACTTTCCTGAGAGCTGTATGTTGGATCTGATTAGAACAGCTCAGGCTCAGAAGAAAACTACACACTGTAACACTGTGTTGGACTTTATATAATCAAATCATTAAGTATAATTCAATTATATTTATTAATTCAATGTAGCTATAACTAAATGAAAGCTAATTGTTCCATTATCTTTTTGTTGTGTAATAAGAACTTTAACATGTAATTTACACAGTTTAATTTATTTCTATGAGTTCAGAATTGGTCTATAGTTTCTTTAGTGCACATGGCCTTATTGTGTTAGGACACAGGAAAGTGACTGTTTTGTGAAGATAATGCTGCAAAAATGGACAAATCAGAAAGTTTAGTCATTGTGCTGTTAATATGGTCTGCTTTCTGAATGTCAGTAAGGTGTCTGTTTATACCTCTCACAGTCAGCTGGGAAACAAACACATCAGTTATCCAAAATGCAAAAAATATGGAAAATCAGAAATGCAGAACATGAAAATAGTAAAATAATATATTTCTGATGTACCAAAAACCATTCTATAAATAAACAAATACTGTAAAAGTATCTGCAACTTTCATTTAGAATCTGGTTGTGGCTCATTAAGAAACAACTCCCAAGTTCATCAGTAAAGAGATAAAGCTCTGAAAGAAAGCTCACAACTGCTTTTCTCAATGTTGCTGCAGAAATAACAAAGACACAGCAGGTGGTTTTCTGCAGATAATGCACCATTCACATTGCTATTTTGATTCATATTGATTGTTGTTTCTTTTTTACCATATTTTAGAAAGCGTGAAATGTAACCTTCTAAGGGAAACGTTGCTGCTTGTAATCACACTGGTAGAATTGGCTAACAGTAAATGAGGTGTAGTCACTTGAAGTGTCTTGACTCATCAGCCTTCTTATTTTTCTTGGCTTTTCAGCTTCTTTTGAGGCAGTTTCTCAAACTCAAACACATGTCTAACTTCCACTGACAGTTACTTCTGGTTTTAGTCTTACTGATCCATTGATAATTCTTGCTCTCCTACAGCTTAGAACATTAAAAGGATGTCTTAATATTCTGTTCTTGGACACTTCTCCTTACAGTGAACGGGGTGAACTCCAGTCCTCAAACTCCCCCATTCTGCATATTTTATGTTTCCTTGCTTCAACACACTTGATTCAGATTATCCATCATTAACAGGCTTCTGCAAGACCTGCTGGCATGCTGATGACCTGAATAAGGTGTGTTGAAGTAGGGAAACACCTAAAACATGCAGGGTGTAGTGGCCCAGGATATAATAGCACCATCTTAAGAAAAAAATAAATAAAAGACCTGTTGACACACTATTAAGATAAATAAGAAAAATTAAAAAAATAAGTTTAAAAGCTGCCAACAGTTGTAGAAGAATTTTATATAGATAAATACAAGTCTGCTGAAATTAACTTACACAATGGACTCAGCAACAGATAAATGCAATGCTGTCTGCAATGATTAGAGGTTCAAACTACTATAATAAAGCGTCAAATGTTGTGACTCAGATCCCCATCAAGGTGCTTTATGACGACAGGTATATATAATGACTTAAAGTGAATTTGGTATACCTTTACATAGTGCTGCAGAAATACTTTTTTTTTTTTTTGTCTTTGTATTATTTTGAAATTGTAGCATCCGACCATGGATGAAAAGTTCAGTATTTCACTGGATTTTGATATTTTTATTATGTTTCTGTTTTCCAAACTGAAAGTGTAAGTCACTGTGAATAATAATGTTTGCAGGTTTAACCTAAAAAGCTAAGCTGCAGAAGAAAGAATGAACAGCTGTGCCTGTTACTCTATTAAGTCCAGAGATTGCTTGTGCAAACAGTGTGAAGAAATATGTTGAAAAAGCTATTACACCAGTGTTTTCCACACTTATCAAAATGACAGGAAATGATTGAATATTAGCTTATTCAAGTGAGTCTCTTTGTTCAGCCATGTGCACTGATTTAGAGCTTTGTCTGACTTATTAACAATTTAATACTGCACATAAATTCATTTACAAACTTTGTGGATAGGAGTATGTATTTGTTTATTTATTTTAGAAGCAATTTGAAGCCTTCATTTCAGTCAGGTGTGCAAAGTCAGATGTTTTAGGAGTGAGAAAACCCCACAGGTAACATTATGCAGAAAACAAATGGACCTGAATCAGCTGTTAAGAAATGTGTGGATATCCAGCCCAATTCCCTTCGAACTGTAGTAATTTGCATATTGAATATAATTTATTTAATCAATGTTGGGTGATTTAATTGATGATTTAGCTTGTTCTTTACACAGAAAAACTGTGGTAGCCTAAATGTACTGAGGTATGAGGTGGCTCTCAAAATTCACTGTAGCTTACAAATGTAACCCACTGAATAATTGTTGAACAGTCTTAAAAACATATTTGGTTGGGTAATACTTTATTTTGAGTCATATTTTAACATGACACTTTTTTTTATTCTTTGCTTAAACACTTGTTAATGTACAATTTAATTGATCATACACAAGGAACTGTGGCTACTGAAAGATTCTGTTTCAGCACCAACCTTGACATTTTAAGCTTGTCCTTAAGGTTTCCATTTTCTTTTTTCAAGTTAACATTTATCTTTTTCATCATTTCAATCCACCCATTTTACCTCCCTTTTCCTGCTAATTTGCCTCAACTGTTAGTTTTGCATTCTACCCTCACATGACATCAAGTTTCAGTTACTGCTGTAAAAGATATCTATTACATCCACATGTAAATTTTAGCTATGGCCTTTTGGAAAGACTCCACATTTGTTTTTTGTCAGTTTTGAGTTTTTTTGCTTTTGCCTGTTTTCTTTTCTAAAACTCAGCTGCAATTCCAAGTTTGTCAGGTGGATTCATCCCACTTTTAAATGACCCCAGGTTATCTGAGGTCTGCACAAGGTCAGCATTATCAGATTATAAAATTTATATGTAAAGGTCCCATTAATAGTTCAGTGCAAGAAGTCAGTTTTATGTACAATGGCCTTTTAACCTTGAGTTAGTGATCAAGATAATTTTAGGATGTACCAACACACATCACAATGCTCCAGGAACCTGACATCTTGTGAAAAATTAAGTTTAATACAAAAGAATCTGGTGAAACTTTTATCGGTGGTAAAAAAAACGAAAAAAAAAACTTTGCATTTGATCAAATGCATTTTTTTTGTTTTGTTTTGTTTTTTTGTTTTTTGTAGACATAACCCTGGGACAGTTTGATATTAAATTAATTTAATAATGAAAAACATAAGACAAGAAGGTATTTAAGTTCAGACTCTCTGTTGTTTGGAAAACTCAACAAAACAAAATGACAACAGCAAAACTCGAAAACGGCAGTGAATTATGTTCCCCTAAATATATGCTTTTACAGCTAGAAACATTCATGGAATGTGCAAAAGACTGGATGAAGTAGAAATTGTATAAACATCTAAATTGAAACTGGTGAAGATTTATTTTTTGTTGATACCAAATGTTCTTGTAGGCATGCACAATATCACATAGTGAGTATAAAGCAACATAGATGTCAGCAGAAAAGCATATGGCACAGCAACTCCTTCCAGCACATGGGGCCTACTAGCTGTCTGTTAATGCCTTTTAGAATGTGTTACTTTATTTGTATATCAGCATTTTCATAGAGTTAAAGGATGTTTCTTAGATGGCTGAATTCTTTTTTTATATACCATGAGCTAGAATTGTTACTTTTATAAGCAGCCCATCCAGAGCAATTGTGAAAAGTTTCAGGTCAATAAAAAAGACAATATTGACATGAATGGGTTTTAAAAATTAGCCCAAAATTAAATCACAAGAACAGTGAGTCTACAAAGTTTTAGTAGCATGCGCTTTAGCTGGATTTCCACCAATGGAAAACAGACAATGCACAAAATGGATCAAATGTATACGTATACTTTTTACAAGGAAGTTTATGTATGGTTTACTTGGACACAATTAAATAAAAACATTTTATATAAAAACTAAATGTTAAACAAATTATTCAGGCTGAACTTACAAGCTATTTATATTTAAAGAGTGAAGAAGGAAGTGGATGCACATCACTGTAACTCTGATGTTAATAAAATGCAGTTATTTTGTTTAACGGAATGCAAACTGTGTTATTAGGTGCCATTGTCATTTTAAATTACTTCATTACAGCTTCAGTGGGTGATGTAACAGCAAGAACAAATCCAAAAAAAACAACAAAAAACAGCATGATCCTGATCACAGCAATCTTAATTGTTAATGTCAAGTTCATAATGTTAAACTCCTGTGAGCGACAACAGATGATGACTTTAATGGATTACCGTACTGTTAAGTGATGACACTCTGAATATTCATGATATTCATGTGCATGAGCAGGTGTTGCACTGACAAAGCATCAGAAGAGGTGTAAAGAAGCCACCAGATTTAGTCCCTTGATGATTATCTAAATCAATATTCCAGACATCAGCATGATTGATCCTTTGGTAATAATGTTTATCATTTGTTTAAGCTGATTAATTCTGAACTGGACTAAATCTTATTTGAAGAAATAATGGAATTGAAATATGACAATTAAATGAATTGTGTTCATAAATCTTTTCTTTGAATCTTTAAACTTTGAAGCATGGCCAAAAGACCTGAAAAAGAGATCTTTACGCTCTCCCCACACACCTTTTTTCTCTCTTGAGACACAGACTTTTGGCCAGTCCCTTGAAATATCTAGAAGATTTTTCTTGTTTGTTTTGTTTCTTTTTTTTTTCCCACAAATGCTGTAGCTATTAGTGGATAACTTATTCTGCTGTGGCAAGGTCATCTCTACACCCTCTGCCCAATGGTCCAGCTCTCCTGGCACAGACAAAATAGTAATGAATGGCAAAGAATTTTAAAAGGTTTTACCATCTTACATAGGGCATTAGATTATATGGCCATTGGGAATTTGTATACTAAGTGATTTCATGGTTGTTTACTTGTGGACCAGATAAGAGAACTATTCTTTTTTTTTTTATCTATTTTTAAGGGGGAGGGGGGGTATACAGGTAGTTTGAGACTCAGGTGTCTCATTTGCAAGAAAGATCAGGTTTTATCAGTGTAAAAACAAAACAAAGACAAATATTACATAGCGTGTTACTATACAAAATCTGATCATTTTAATCAGAATATCAAATATAAAACAATAAAAAAAATACAATAAAAGAACAAAAACTTAAAAAATACCCCTCTCTGGTTGTCAAAAAGTGTCTGTCAAAAAAACCATTACAGGTTTTGTGTAACTTGGCTCTGTCCTTTTCAGAACTCCCTTTTCAATTTTCACCACAGCACTCTCTATAATGGCAATCCAAAATGATTTCCAGGTCAAGAGAGGAGCAGAGAATGAAGAAAATAATAGAACGGCGCTTTCTCAAAGAGACAGACAACAGGCACCATATTAACTCTTTGCCTACTTGCCCCTGTTATTTTCTCAAAACAGTGGGAATCTGTAAAAAACATTTGATTTTGTTAAACTCTGATGTTTAAGGCAGAACAAATGAATCGCATTACCTCATAAATCCAGAATTATGATAATTGGTTTGGTAGGTAAAGCACTATTTAATGAAAACCGTGGAAAGTAGAAAAATAAAGATAAAAACAAAGAGGTGTAAAAGATGGGTCATAGTCTTAGTTTAGTTGCAACAATACGACCAACATAAGCTCAAAAGAGAGAAAATAAAGCTGTGCTTCATATACGTTATCATTTGCTGTCGTTCTGACTTATTTCCATGTTATTTTGTTGTGACAGGGTGATGATGTTGTACAGGGCAGTCTCCCTTCCAGACCCACAGGAAAATGCCTGTCTGACAAAGACCATCTGGCATCTTATCATTATTCAGAGTAAGCCCTCACAAGACCCTCAGGACTAGGCCTGCCCATCACGTAAAACCGAGGGATATGAAATCCAAACAGAAAACAATGCTTCATATTTTCACAAATAAAAAAAAAACAGCACCACTACATACATACAAGAGCCTGCTTGCAATTTTGATTAATTTATTTTTGTTTTTATTTCACATTGAAGAACACAGTGCACAGTGGTACAGTTGGTAACACTGTTGCCTTACAGCAAGAAGGTCTAGGGTTCAAAACCTCCCCACAACATTTCTGCATAGGGTTTGCATGTTATCCCCATACATGTGTGGGTTTTCTCTGAGGACTCCAATGTCCTCCCACCAATATGCATGATAGGTTAATTGGTAACTCTAAATTGAGGTGTGTGTGTGGTTGTCTGTCTCTTTGTAGCCCTGTTCTGGACTGGCGACCTATCCAGGGTGTACCCCATCTCTCGCCTAATTATCTCTGGAGATAGGCACCAGTTCCCCATGACTCTGCATAGGAACAAGTGGGTTTAAAAAATGACTAAAGAAAGACACAAAAATATACACTAACCTGATATCTCAAATTGAAAAATCCAAGCAATGCAACATGGATATTTTCAGATCATAGAAATTACCTGAAAAGGAAACGGAAAGCTTATAAGATTAAAAGGCAAGTTGGCTTACAACAGGAAGCTACAAGCAAACCAGTCTACTTCATTACACCAGTGGATAACCTTCAACCTTTCTGTAATAAATAGAAATTCAATTCATCATCTGAATTTATACACAGACCAGATAACGAGGACTGAAACACAAACACCAGTGAACTCTTCATATGTTTAGGAATACACATTGTAAAGAAGAGTACTGTTAACAATTGGACACAGACACTGGGACGAGTTGAGGGAATGTGCTGGTGAAGGCTGTCATTCAGAAAGATCTTGTTAAAAACAAATAATCAGAAGTGAGTAGGAAAAAAGTCTGAATTTGCTGCTAGTTAGGAGACAGTTAACAATGAATCTGGTTGCAGTCAAGAACGTAATCACAGGGCAATTCTTTAGCTCTCTACATTTTCTCACTTTTGCAAGTCACCAAAGTTGTCATTTCCACCTGACTTTGGTTCTAATGACAGGCTGATTAATCTGAAATGCAGAGAATAAAACTGAGTGACAGTGAAAATGCTAAGGCTCTCTTTTTATTTTGCTTTAGGTTTATTAGAATTTTGCACTGACTTTAAAGGTGGTATTTGTTCAACATTAAAGCTCATTGATAGGGTACGGTAGTTTAATTTGTCAAATAAATGCAGGCATCGTTCATATATTCATAGCCTTCAGTAGTATAAAAGTATCAAGGCAGAAGATGAACTGTGTGTTTCTCCTAATTTAAGAAAGTCCCCAGCATTGATTAACAGTTTTGAGAACTACTGTCAGTGAAATTATGAGATTGAAAATTAATTGTGTGAAGATTTAACTTCCATCTGTGTTTTTTAGTTTATGATCCCAGAACATACAATATTGCAGATCTCATCATCACTGTACAGATTACTGTTTGACTTTTTTTATTTGAACAACATTTGAACAAGTTCCATGAAAACACATGATCCACCATGTGTGATAACTAAATTAACATAAAAAATGAAATCAATCTGTTCCTATAGGCAAACTAAACTGTAAATGAAAGAATAAAACCCAGTGAATGACTACTTCATGTGCATGTGTCCTTTTTACAATGAAACTTTTATGGTTTTCTGAAAGAAACTAGTATTAATCCTTTCATTAAAGACTGACCTGCACTAATCTGGGATGTAAGTGAGGCTGATGAGGCAATATGCAAGAATATTTAGCCTAGTTCTAGCCATTGTGGAATTCCAGGTAAGATTATGGCTTGGCAACCTGCCCCCCAACTCCCACTGCATGTTTGCCCAACAGCCATATTATGAGGGGCCATTCATTGCTGTGGAAATTTTGTAAAAGTGGCAAAAAGTGTGTGGAAAGAGAAGACAGAAATGTGGGTGTTGGGAAACAGAATGAGGAGCCTTACTTTTTGCAGTTTCACAGGTAAGCTTTTGTTGAATTAGATGCCATTCAAAATCAATAAAAAAAAGCCAAAACCTTTAGATGGAGAAGCAAGAAAATAGCATGATTGCTTTTCATGTAGACAAGTGCAATTGTGTCACTTTGTCAGAGTAGATCGCAGATCTGGAATGAAACAAGTAGCGAAGCCAGAGATGAAACCCAACAGAGATCATTTTGATGTGAACACATACCTATTCAATCTTACGAATGACAGAAAGAAAGGGGTTTTGTTTGGTTCAATGTTGTTTTGCTACTATCCTATTCCAAAAGAATCAAAGTTGCCCTCCTGTCAGAGCTTGCAGTGTCTCATAGACATGCAAAAAACTGTTTGCAAAAGGGTCTGTGACACAGGAACAAACATGCTCTGACCATAGGTTTAGTCTCACATCACATGTTCTACAAGTTCAGTGTCACAGCACTCAGTAAGCTAATTTAAAGCTATTATACAAAAGTGCACTCTAAAAGAAAGAAGATGCATGCCATGCTTCACAAACATCAGCTTTGACCTTTGTCTGCTAGGCAACTGCTCACTAAAGTGCTTGTCACAACAGCTTGATAAGGTTAAAATATGCCAAACATGTGTTTCATGGTTTGAAACAAGTTCAATTCCAAACCAGGTCAGATCAGTACATTTTAGTTGAATAATATAATTATAAAATATCTTTTAATATAAAAAAAATGGTAAATTAATCAACGGATAACATTAAATCACCAGATTACCTCTGTACACATGGATCAGCAGATAACAGTAACAAAGTAAATGTCTGCTTTAACAAAAAGCAGCAGAACCAGACTCACCGAGTCCGGCCATCTGTTTGCCTCAGTGCGAGGAAATAGAGAAACAGGAGACATAATAGAAAGTCACATAAAAACTCAAAGCCAGGGACACCTGCTATAGCAAAAAAAGTTGAAAAAAACGAAAAAAAACAACACTCATCTGTTTGAATGAAGATACTTAAAATTTAATAAACTGTGATATGAGACAAAAAGATCCTTATGTTCAAATTAAAACTGAAAACATTTTCTATTCTTAAGACAATATTACACTGATTCACAAAAAAAGTTGCAAAGACCTAGTTTAATATCAAAGTCTGAACAAAATCATTCTGATTTAAGTAATACTTTATTTCATTTTTATTATTTTTAAATTGAATGTATTTTCTTTTTACCATTAGGATAGTCCTTGCATTAAGATTTTTTTTAAATGGGTTAAGCAAACACTTATTATATCCACTGTTTTAAAATGTATTTTCTAAAGGACTAGTTTCAGATTTTAAAAGATTTGTTCAGAAGACAAAAAAGAAAAATGTAGTTGAACTGAAAATATTTCTCGCCTCGTTCTGCTCCACCTGTCTTGGGTAACTAAGCAGGTGTTCTAGTCTTGTGCAAATGAGGGGAAAATTGACCTGTCCTCAACCTGGTGCTGTGTATGATGGATGGTTTAACAGAGAGAGCAAAGTTCAGCTCTAAAGCAGGTCAGAGAAGATCAAAGTAGTTGTAGTTAACTAGAACTTGGCTCTTCATCATTTCACTCTTTTAATCTGACTCACAGTGAGGAAGTGGATAAGAGTACCATTTGTCAAAATAATTTTCACCTTTATCAACCTCTACCTCAGTTACACAGAATTATTTATGACTGTGTTTACATGTTACTTTTTATTTTCACTAGGAAAACAATAAATGTTTTTTTTTTTTTTTTTTTTGGTTTGGATATTTTTTACTTACACATACAGTATATGTATATGCTCTAACTCTGAAGCTTTTGACTAAATATGACTATGCAATGACTTCCACATCTCATGTTACATCAGTACTGGCATGAGAGTGAGCAGTAAAGATGGAAGGATGGGTGTGACATCTCTTGTCACACTGAAACTGCTCAAGCACATTTGTCTGACAAAGCTGTCAGACCAGATTGGTCTATGATTTATTTTTCTGAAGCAAAAAATGACAAAACATCTGTAGATATAGGTTAAAGTGTTCCTACAACTTGAAACATCAGTTTTAGACACATGCAGAAAAATCAATATATTATACAGTAAATTGAATGTTTTGCAGCAGTGCAACGAATATCATAACTAATACATTATTATAAACTGTAGATATTTTGTCACATCTGCATGGGTGTTTTGACACTCTTTGTTTTGGATCTCTTGAGATTCTTAAATTTAGCTTTCACTTTTAAACAAAGTCACAATCATGAAATTCACTTGAGAAGTCCTACAATAGTGTAACTGTCTTCAGGGTACAGACAAGAAAATAAATCATTAACACAGGTGAAGAGGGCCACATGTGACAGTATTTTTATTTCATCACCCTTTATTTAAACCCTGTAGGTCAAACTGAAAGTTGTTTTCCTGGCGTGTCATTTTTCCCCAGCCCCTGGAAATCTGTGAAGGCTATAACTGATTGTTTATTGTTTATGGACTGACATGAGACTAAAGGATACCTTAAAACCTGTGGGGGATGTCTTGGCAGCAATTAAGTACAAATGAGGACAGAAATGTTGGTATTTGTTTGAACTTGTTAGGCCACAACATAAGTGTCTTTCTGTAATTTAGCTTAAGTTAATAGCAGCATTTGATTTAGTTTTGACATAAAAGATGCACCATTTTCACGAATCGGAACTCCTTTAAAAAAGGTGAAAAGTTTCATTTAGGCTTAAAAACCTCAGAGCGCATAAACTATGTGCACTTTATTTGATACATGATAATGTATTCTTTAATTCAGCTATGCGGAATGTCTCCAATGTTTGTGCATTTGGTCAAAATCAAATGGTAGCAGAAAAAGCAGTTAGGTAAATGGCAAGTGCAGGATAAAACAGGTTAACAGGAATTGTTGTGATAGAGATATTGTGGAAAAATGAGATAATTGGTTGTAGGCCATGGTTGCAGGCTTGGACTGCACTGGTAAGTTACTGAGCAGAGCAGGAGGACAGAAACACAGCACCAGGTGCTTGTTTCAAGCTAACAGTGTTGACAGAAGTTGCCAGGCACGTACATCCTGTAAGCACCGCTAACAACACAGAGGCATTCAATATCCCAGTTCGTACATGGTCCACCCAGTATAAACAGAACTGATAGGAACATCAAACATTCAGAATCCAAAAAAACAAAGCAGAGGTCACTTACATAAGCTGATGTTCAAAAATACAGTCAGGGCAGAAACAGGGACGTACTATCCAGGTCTAATCCAAAGTCCAAAGGTCAGCAGGCAAGAGAAAGGGTCAGGTCCAGTCCATGGATGGTACACATTAGAGTAAATATTCATCAAACAGGCAGACAGGTCCAAGGTGCTGGTTAGGACAGAATAAAACATTTCAATTTAGACATAAAGGGGTAGAGACAGGTGCAGCAGATTTCAGGCNTTATACAAGCAGGGATTTCAGTAGAGCAAGGTAACAGATAATTCAGGTGTGGTGGTTTCGATTTTAGTTCACTTCCGGGCGAAACTGGTGACGCGGGTTACGTAATACTCTGGCGGAAATACGTGACGCGGGTCACGTGATTTGAGGCGAAAAAAAAAATCCCGTTTAAAAGCGAGTAACTTACTGTTCACGGCAGAACAAGCAGGGATTTCAGTAGAGCAAGGTAACAGATAATTCAGGTGTGGTGGTTTCGATTTTAGTTGACTTCCGGGCGAAACTGGTGACGCGGGTTACGTAATACTCTGGCGGAAATACGTGACGCGGGTCACGTGATTTGAGGCGAAAANTTCTCCTCTCGACGCTATCTAAGCTTGGCATCTCGGGACCGGTCCTCTCGTGGTTCACCTCGTACCTTGCGGAAAGATCTTTCAGAGTCTCGTGGCATGGACAGATGTCCAGTCTGCATGAGCTGGCGACGGGTGTCCCGCAGGGCTCGGTCCTTGGTCCTCTCCTCTTCTCTTTATACACCACCTCATTAGGCGAGATCATTCGCTCCCATGGCTTCTCATACCATTGCTACGCTGACGACACTCAGCTCCTCCTCTCGTTCCCTCCAGACGATACATCCGTCTCAGTGCGGATATCTGCTTGCCTCTCAGATATCTCGGCGTGGATGAGGGATCGCCACCTTCAGCTTAATCTGTCCAAAACTGACCTCATTGTCTGTCCTGCCAGTAACTCCTTACCTCCTCAGATAAGCGTGCAGCTTGACTCCATCACGCTGTTCCCCAAAACCTCCGCCAGAAACCTTGGTGTCATACTGGACAACCAGCTGTCCTTCAAAGAGCAGGTTAACTCCGTAGCTCGCTCATGTCGATTCGCGCTTTACAACATCAGGAAAATCAGAGCCTTCCTCACAGACCACACCACACAGCTTCTGGTCCAGGCCCTGGTCTTGTCCCGGATCGACTACTGCAACTCATTGCTGGCCGGTCTTCCGGCGTCCTCGGTTAAACCTCTGCAGATGATTCAGAACGCAGCAGCACGTTTGGTCTTCAACCAGCCCAAGAGGGCTCATGTCACTCCGCTGCTCATTTCCCTGCACTGGCTTCCAGTTGCAGCACGCATCAAATACAAAGCTCTGCTTCTGGCTTACCAGACTCTAACACACACAGCTCCTACCTACCTTCACTCCTTCATCCAAACCTACATTCCCACGCGTCAGCTACGCTCAGCCGCTGAAAGACGCCTAGCGCTTCCACCACAACGTGGCATGAGATCATGTTCCAAACTCTTCTCCTCTGTTGTCCCCCGATGGTGGAATGACCTACCAAACTCGGTCCGATCCTCAGAGTCTGCAGCTACTTTTAAGAGCAGACTTAAGACTCACCTCTTTAAAGAACACTTTCAGTCTTAATGTAGGAGTAATTTATGATTTATGATATCGATTTGAGAATTTATCTCTCACAAAAAAAAATAAAATAAAAAATAAAAAAAAAAATTGATACACTTGATGTATCAGCGTCGGAATTAAACTGGACTCCAAACAGTCCGCCTCCTTATATTTTTTTCCTTCTCTTTGAATTCTTGCTTGTATGTTCTCTCAATGTAAGTCGCTTTGGATAAAAGCGTCTGCTAAATGACAGTAGTAGTAGTAGTAGTAGTAGATATTGTGGAAAAATGAGATAATTGGTTGTAGGCCATGGTTGCAGGCTTGGACTGCACTGGTAAGTTACTGAGCAGAGCAGGAGGACAGAAACACAGCACCAGGTGCTTGTTTCAAGCTAACAGTGTTGACAGAAGTTGCCAGGCACGTACATCCTGTAAGCACCGCTAACAACACAGAGGCATTCAATATCCCAGTTCGTACATGGTCCACCCAGTATAAACAGAACTGATAGGAACATCAAACATTCAGAATCCAAAAAAACAAAGCAGAGGTCACTTACATAAGCTAATGTTCAAAAATACAGTCGGGGCAGAAACAGGGACGTACTATCCAGGTCTAATCCAAAGTCCAAAGGTCAGCAGGCAAGAGAAAGGGTCAGGTCCAGTCCATGGATGGTACACATTAGAGTAAATATTCATCAAACAGGCAGACAGGTCCAAGGTGCTGGTTAGGACAGAATAAAACATTTCAATTTAGACATAAAGGGGTAGAGACAGGTGCAGCAGATTTCAGGCTGAGCAGTGCACAGGTGAAAATGTCCCTGATGATCATACACTACTCAAGCTTCAGCAGTTTATGAAACTTGGTTGAAAATGCTAAAAAGAATGAAAACGAATGTTTAAAAAAAACATAGAATAACAAAAACACAGAATAAGAAGAAGAAGATTTATGCAGGGAAATAAAACACATTTGCAATATTTTCCTCTATAGGTTTTCCAAGGTTAATTCAAAAAGAAGTATCAGGAGCAACTTTTGGAGAGATGTAACAATGTGGCTTGTTGGCTGTGTAAAGAATAAATAATGAACAGCTTCTTCATAGAACAGCCTGAGAACTAGTTTGAAAATTGTCAATTGCACCAACTCTGAACCAGCACTGAAACTGCTTTGGCCAAAATGGTAAATATGTCACAAGTTTGCTTCTTCAAAGACATAATGTGGAACCTTCCATTGCTCATACAAGAGAAAAAGCTGTCAATTCTGTCACTGCTTAGCAAAGAGGGCCATTCTAAAATAAATAAATATTGTATTTTGGATGTTGCTTGAACACACCTTCATGTTTTTGTTTTCTTGGTCAAAGAGCAAAACCTGGAGAAGAGACCTCCTGTCACTTTTGAAAATAGTATAGTTGTATGGTGCCTTTTAAATCAAACACTTCTACAAGTAGAAAAACAATATATTTCTAAATGGTTTCTTTTAAGTCACTTGTTTTTTCTAGATTAAAAAAGGCACTAATCAAAGAAAAGATCAGTCGTGGTGAAGGTGTTCCATGTTAAGACAAGTAAAAAGCAATTGAAGTTTAAAAACATCAGTTGGAGGAAATTCGTCATTTTGACTGGCTGCTTCTTCAGACCTTGATGTCTTTGTTGGATGGAAAATGGTGCATGTGTAGGAGAATCGTGAATGAAACAGTTCTTGTCCAAGTATCTTTCTTACCACATCTTTCCTCCTGATTAATTTCTAAATTAAATGTAGCATTAGTTTATTCTAACAGAGCTGTATTATGATACTATAAGTGACTAATTTACTTAAAGATACTTAGATTATTTTATTAGATTTTTTAGCACAGATTTGTGTGTAATAACAACAGAACATATAAAAGTTATATTTTTTTCAAAATAACCTGGGCTAAGAGTGCCACTCCTACAGCATCACAAGGAGAGTCACAGTACAACTGAAAAGGTTCACTGATGCCTGACTCTGGAAAGGCCAAGCTTTAAGGATCACCAAACATAACATTTACAACTACACACTCTATGCATTACAATGACTTTCACTGAAAAAAATAAATAAACAAATAAAACAAATCGGTTCACATAGCTAGCTGCTCATTTTGAACCAATCTTTTTTTTTTTTTTTTGTAAATATACATAAAATACTCCAAATAAAAACTATTGGAGTTATGTAGCTCTTGTAATGTGGAAGCAATCTAGTTTCAAGTCAATTTGAGTATATTTCAATCTAGCAAGTGTACAGAAACACACACACACAAAGCGTATAGTACCATGACAAGAATTTGTTAGCTGCACAGTAGCCACTGGTGATTTTAGTCCATCTCATTAGTCAGGTCCATTAATGGGCTACTTGTCCTGTTTTCACATCCAAATAGTTATTTTGCATATTTGCTTTTTCAATGCCAAAATGGGATATTAATATTCTGAGAGGTTACATACCTTTTGAGCTAAGATTCATCTGGCTCAGCTCGTATCCGTTGTACTGACATTGTGTTGTCATGAACCATACATGTAGTGCATCTGTAACAACCCTAACTGAACAAACATTCTGTAGGAGTCACAGTTTTTCCACAGAGACGGCTGTGCTTTAGAGGAGGACTGCCCTCTTTATAGAACTCCATCCATCATATCCCTATGGTACATTGCTAGATGGAAGCTGCTGCTGCTGCTGAATAAAGGGCATTTGACAGCTTGCCTAGAGTCTGCCAAATGGCACCTACAGGACTCCAACAGCACAGGGAGTAAACATTCATCGGTCTTCTGAGACAAAAATTTAATTACTTGGTCTGAAAACAGAGGTCTACAGCTGGTGAAAAACAGGTAGGATGTATAGCATGCTTAATAAGAGCCCTGCAGTGACACATTATGTTGGCAACAGGATACAAGGGCTTATAAAAATGTTAAGCATTGAATTTAATTTAAATCTTGGGTATTTGACAACATCCCCTATTTAAATAGGTCGCACCCGATGAGCAGTTTAATGAGTAAATAAAAGGTGTCTTAAACACAACTGAATAATTGGGTTTTTAGTTTGACTCAGGATTTGTGACGATATTATTATTATTATTATTATTATTATTATTATTATTAGTAGTAGTAGTAGTAGTAGTAGTAGTACCCTATACATATCCCTGGCTCAAACAATAGTGCTGATTAAATATTACACTCTGCACTATCTCAGTCAGTTTACATTTTAACAGATAATTGCTTTATTTTTGTCCTTCCATTT
The DNA here is from genome assembly GCA_006937955.1 of Pachypanchax playfairii. Taxonomy (NCBI): domain Eukaryota; kingdom Metazoa; phylum Chordata; class Actinopteri; order Cyprinodontiformes; family Aplocheilidae; genus Pachypanchax; species Pachypanchax playfairii. The sequence goes on from SSNP01000014.1 coordinate 6,371,359, forward strand.
TTTTTACATCCAAATTTAAAATTACATGAAAAATTACAAATACAGAACAAGGCAACAATTAAGATGTATATTTTCTACACATGAACATTGGATTATTGTTTTCATAAGCGTAATTGAGCAAGGACTTGTGTAATGCATTCACAACTGACAATTTTTGCTTCAACTGAAAAAAAAAATAGATATTTTTATCCTGTGTGTCAAAGTAATTTTGCACTTGGTTTGCATTCAAAGCTATTTCTACACAAAAGCATCAAGAACTACAGAACCCTTTAATTGTCATGGGCTACTGTTATTTTCGTAACTGAAAAGAAATATTCCCCCTTGGTGCCTCTTAATTTGTACAGAGGTGGAACAAACCAGACCAGGCAGCGTGCAAATGTTTTTTGATGGCTTTTACCAAATTGCTACATGGTCTGAGTGTTCCCTTGTTTGTTTGCAGTGTAGCATAAATACAAACAAGGTTCAGAATTGTCAGTTAATCAAAGCCATGCAGAAATGTGGTTTAAGTCACTTTGAGCTGGTTTCTTACAACTTTAGACACATAAACCACTACTGCTATGGGTTTCCCATGAATAAGTTATAACATAAAAACAAACATATATCATTGCACTTTCAGTGTTTGTGAATATGTGTGTGACCTATTTTTCTGTCTTTGCCATTTATGTTAAATTACGTCTTTAGGTTGAATAAACTCTTGGATTTTTCTCAATATTCTAACTGAGCTGTTTATTATATATAATGGTTGATTCCTTTCCTTTACTAAACTGTCTTCCTCTGTGTTGAGTTGCATTGAAGTGGAACAATCTTTAGTGAATGTAGTTCACAATGGAGGGTCAATCTCATCCAATTGTTTTTTTGTTTTTTTTTCATCCGATAAACTTTTATAATTGACATATTTGTGTCTATTTTTCTTCCCAATCAGTCTCATCTAATTTCATCCCTCATTGGATTTGACCAAAGCAGCTTGGGCTTTACTTGTGTTTTCTCCTTTACTCAGTTTAGAGCCTGGTTGAAATATTTGCTTCCACTATATTCAATTTCTAAACATGAAACTGTCATTTCATATTAAACAGAAAATCATACAGAAAACCATGTTACTCATGGGGTTTAGATGTTTAGAAACAGCAGTGTATTAAAAAGGGAGTAAATAATAGAGTGGGTAATCTGCTCCTATTATGGTATGTTGCAGTATTTTTTTTTTTTTTTCCTCTGGAGGCAGGTGTTTGTTTTCTGTTCAGCTATGAGGTGATTTTACTTTTAATTGGCTGAAATGGCCTCTAGAATGTTAGCGTAAGTGCATTAACCACAAAGATAAGCTCATCATAATTTCCTCATTGAATGAGAACATTTCTGTGTTCACTCACTCATAATATAATCTCATAGAGGGCGATGCCACCTCAGCTCATTTAGTTAAAAACAAAATTTATGGCAATAACAGCCTTCGGAATTTCCAGTAATAAGGATTTTTTTTTTTTTTTTTTTTGGCTTATCGGGCTGGTGTACAGCTCATAATACAAATGTAAACCTCATCCTGCTCCTGAATGGCCAGCTGTCTCGCTCTGCGCTCCATATCTTTGTTGTAAGAAAAAAGTTAGGGCCCTTCCAAGAATTAATTTAAGAACATCTCACGTGCCGTCCTCCTACCTCTTTCACAATGGACACGTCTATTAGCTGTGAGGTGATTAAAAGTGGCACAGACATATGAAAACTGAACTAATGAATCCATAAACCTTTCAAACAGGGACTATCAGCTGCTCAGCCAAGTGGAAGGGGCTCATTGTGCTGTGGTGTGAGCTCAAGAGCTGGTGAAACGGTCATACCACGGCCCTTGAGACAGGCAAAGGGATTTTAGCTGTAAACTGAACAATTCCCAACAAAGAGTAGGGAGATGTGTGTAAAAAAAAGCAAACCTTATGCCTTTAGACTGTTTAATCCACTGTACCTTAATATTTTAAGCTAATTTTAATGCAGTTTAGGTCAAATGTGCATGATAATGCATCTAATCTTTTACATTTTTTTTCTGTTAATGTTTCATTTTTGATGGAAAAACCTTAATTTAGGAAATACAAATATTCAATAGTCATTAGCATTCTTCTTTTATTTGATACTGAATATTGTCTTTTCAGAAAATTCGAACTAAACACAATAAGACCTCATAAATGTCTTAAATGAAAAATGTTCCAAGACTTTATTTGTTTATTTGTTTTCTCATGTATAGGACTCTAGTTTGCAGACACACTTCTGTGATTAGATTAAGGTGCAGCTTGTTGAGATTTTGTTTCCAAAGTTTTTAGATAACCCTTTCATGGAATTTAATGACTGCAAATCAGAACCAACGTTTACCAGATTTTACTCAGAACATTTCAAAGTACCAGTCTTTACCCATCATATCTCGTCCATGAGCACACACTGCTGTACAACAAAAATCAATATTCTGTTTGCATTTTGATGTTAACATATACTAATATAATTTTCAAATACTGCTGTGAGAAAAGAACCTCAACTAATCAAATCTGAGTACAAACATAATAAGTGATGAACACATGAACAGCTTTTTTTCCTAGAACTGTAACCTTTTAGCTCCTTCCTGGAATGAGATGTACAAAATGGGTAAATGAGTAAATGTTTATGACCATGTTTATGTGACAGCATGTGTTCAGTCTGCAGAAATAGACTCATTGTGCATCTTTTGATGATATAACACAAGTCTGTAAGTGTCCATCTTTTTTTTTTTTTATCAAAATGTGTTACATCTTCAGACAATCAAGTTTTAAAGAATTCCAAATATTTAGAAATCTTTGTCTAAAAGTATTCAAAAAACCTACACAAACTGAAAACAGCAAATCACAGGTATCTTTTTCCTAAAAGTAGTGTTGCTCCTTGTTCTAAACTGCTGAGATAAAAAAATTAAGCATTCTATTTTTTGCTCATCTTCTCAAGGAGTGACATCCCTCTGCTGTTCTTCAATTTTTCATTGGCACTTTCAAATGATTCACCCATTTTGAAGACCATAATAATTTGAAGATGAGTTACCTACAAGAGAAATTTGAACAACATCTACAGAATTTTCCAAGTCAGAAGGGAGTAGGGTTGTTTTGTGAAATGCAGAACAATAGTAGCACTAACGTTGTACCAACTCAAACACAATTCAGTGTGAGTAACATAAACAGATGGAGAGTTGCGTTTTCTCCAAACATCACTCTGGACAATTAATCAATTTCCTTCCAGCTCATACACTCTGTGTGCAATGTCTTTTTATAATGAACTCTGAGTATTGTTTATTTCATGATGGGTTCTATAAAAAAAATACAAATTGATTTATGTTCCTATTATCTTGATCACAATGAGCTATTTTGTATTTTATACCAAACATTCTTGAATATTATTTTTTAAATTAAAGAATGTGGATCATCACACTTGATAATGATATCAAGCAAGTCATTCATTAAAATCAGACGGTGATATCTTGGTTTGTTTTTCACTTATTAAATCCTGTCTAAATCAGATGTATTCACTGTACAGTGGTCTCTTGCTATAATGCAGTTCACCTTCTGTGTCCTTGCAGTGTCGAGGATTTTTTTAGTGCAATTTTACATACTTTTTTTTTTTTTACAGCACATTGTGTTCTGTATCCTGATTCTGCTTCCTGAGCCTTCACAAAAGTGAAAAGTGTGAAAATGTTCATGTCTGTCTGTGCATAAATTTATAGTTTGGCGTTTTACAGCCTTAATACATATATAATAATTCTAAAACCTAAAGCTGACTACTTCACAGATTTTGTCTATTCTGGGTTATTTTTAGAACGTAACTCCTGCAATTAAATTAGAGACCACTGTAACTAATTTTATTGGATTTCATAAACAATGCAAATTAGGAAACGACTTTATAAACAAGAGCTGTAAACACCACCCTCCAGTGCAGCAATCAACAGGGCAGCAGGTTATTTATTTATTTGTTTGCTTGTTTGGTTTTATTTGTTTTAGTTTTGGGGGGGATTTTAGGTGCCACACAGTCAAATGTAATACATTTAAACTTTAAACACTTTAAATTGTCTGGTCCGGTTCAGAATTCAGTAATATTTACACACTGCATTCTGTTTGATTCCATTTGTTTGTATTATATGCCTACATGTGACCAAGCCCTTCCTGTAGGTTTTCTGTTATTTATATGTTCTTTTTCTATATTTGCTCATACAGGTGAGATTCCTGTTTCATGACCAGAACTTAGCCACACTCTCTGATCCATAATCTAGTGATTGATGAAGGCACTTTAACCTAGAGGGCTCTAGTGTGTCCTTAATCGACCCACAGCTGTGTTTGTCACATTCACTTGAACTGAGAGATCCTTATTGGTGTGAAAAATAGAAGGGTCAGAAGGCAGACAGAGCCTGAGCTGATATGCTACACAGTGCACAGACTTGAGTTTGGACTATTATGGCTGAGTAGGGATAACAGAAAGTAAGAAATATGCCTGTGGGTTCTGTTTATTTCTTTAATCACCTATCACTGTAACAGCTTTCAATTTTCTGACCTTCCAACCTGAAGAGCTACTTACTCAACTTTATTTTTGGAGTGTGTGAAAAACAGACACATGCATAAATCTTCTGCAGGTATGCTAATAAATATCTCTAAGGTTTGTACAAAGGAAAAGCAAGCTTAACCAAAATGACTCTTTTTACTGTCTACTCTAGAAGCCAACATTATTCTTGGACTTACCATATACTATAAAATGAATATTCAGTTCATGTTAAAAATAACACTGATAAAATGTAATTTACCTAACAATTCATATACTTTATATGGCTAATGTAATATAATGTGATACATGTTGTTTTGTTGCTGTTGTTTGTTTGTTTGTTTTAATCCTGAAAGTGGAAAATAGTAAAGAGGCAGGGGATCTACCCCTGAAGAGCTGCAGGGAGCAGGTACTGAAGGACTGTAATCACTGACTGAGGTTCTGCTGAGTAACCCTAACACATCTCTAATACAGATAATTGTACCCACCTAAATGCTACCACCATGCTCTCCATTTCTAAAAAGTCCTCAGGAACTCCCCTGAATGACTATTGGCCCGTTGCCTTCACCCCCAAAAGGACTAATCTCAACCCAAAATGAGGATACCATAGACAGCACTGCAGTCCCACACCAGTACTCCTACTGCAAAAATAGATCAAATGATGATGCTATTGCACATGTAGTCTGCACAGCCCTCAGCCACCTGGGGAGCAAAAAGTTCCATGTCCACCTGTTTTTGGGACCTTTACGGCTGATTTTAACACAATATTACTCCTGGTGCACAGACTCAGCCCACTTAGACTAAGTCCCCCTCTCCACCATTGGGTATTAGACTTTCTTATTAATAGGCTGCTGTGACTAAGGATTTATGACATCTTCTCCTCCCTCTTCATCCTCAGCACGGGATCTCCACATAGCTATGTGCTGAGCCCTGTCCTGTACACCCTGCTGACTTACTGTGCACTAGAATACTTGGTCTTTCATAAAGTGAATGTGCTGATAACATTGAGATACATTAGTAACAATGATAAGTCCAGCAGGAGTGAGGCTCAAGATCTGAAACAATGATACAAGGACAACAAACTCTGCATCAATGTAAGAAATAGACAATGATTATTGTTGACATCAGGAGCAACAGAAACTACCCCGCTCAGAGGAGAGGCTGTGGAAGCAAAATTAAATCTTCAGATACATGGGAGTGAACTTCTTCAAGTATTTTTCCTGGGGCAACAGCTTAATCCTGAGCAAAAAGGCACACCAACATATGTACTTCCTCAGAAGGCTGAGATGTGCCAGTTCAGTGCTAAGGGCTTTTTACCTGAGTATGGTAGAGAATGCTGTGCTTCTGTATCTCTGTATGACATGGCAACTGCTCTGCTGCTGATAAAAAAAAGCACTGCAAAGTGTCATGAATGCCACACAGAAGACATGTCAGAAAAATCCTACCCACCATTACAGACATTAACAGAAAAAAAAATGGAAGAAATGTGCTCTCAGAATTAGAAAAAGTCAACCCACCTGGCATATGCATTGTTTTTGCCCCTCCCATCTGGCAGAAGCCTGTAGAGCTTTGGGTGCTGAACCACCAGACTGAAGAACAGTTTCTTTCAAGAGGCTGTGAGACTCTTGTGTTCTGATGAAGCAGTACAGCTCTGACACCTCCAAAAGAAAAGAAAAATGTGTAGGCTTGTGCAATAACTATCTGCACAAACCAACAAGTCAACAACAATACCTCAGTCTTATGCACATTTGGGATTTTGCCTGTTGTACTTGCCATGCAACTAACTACTAGCAACTAGCTTTCACTGCCATAAATATTTTTTGTCTTTTTACTTGATCTCGTTCTTACACAATCTATTTATATTTTCCTTTTAAAATCAGTTTTGGTTTTGATTAACTTTATTGTTACAGTTGCCACTGTTTTTTATTTTTTTGTGTGGGTGTGCATTTTGATTACCTGGAACTGTGAATCAAAATTTTGCATCCCGTTACGTGAAAACATAAATTGTATAACAATAAAGAATATTGAATGTTAAATATGTGTGTGTGTGTGTGCATTTCTATATTTATTGTTGTTTACCTTTGGTAAATGAGTTAGGAAGATACCCTACATAAATGATTTGCTTTATCTATTTCTAATTGGCAGACTCACCTTAAAGTTACAGTTAGGGGTAAAGGATCCTACAATTTAGACTGAGTATCTGTAAAGCAGCCTTTTAGAGAGTTTCAATTACTTGTGTCTCTAATATTGATTAGAACCACCCCCAAGGTGCTCCCCTTAGTACCCTCAGATAACTCTGTGTCAGGTAGAGGAGAACACCAACACCACTCCACCAACTATAAAATACACCTCTCACAGTAACCCAGTGCACTGCACATCATTAACACACTGTCCTTATCAGGATACTACAGCCAGACCTAGAAGGGTTGCTTAACATGCATTGTGGAATATTCCCCACTCATTTAGTGCACATGGGAGTTCACACGTGCGTACAAACTAGCCAACACAACTAATGTACAATTATCTGGTGGAGGTTTTCTAATTTGCATTTAGATTCAAGATTTTTTTTTTCTTTTTCTACTTTCCCCCAGCCATACAATCCTGAGGCCCTTCCAGCTTTTTAGTTTTAGATTGTTCACTTTCAAGCTGAGAAAAAGTTTGACCTACACAGATTTCGTCAAGTGAAATGTGAGTTTTTGCTTCTGTAATTTTATAGTTTTTACCCTATTTTCAAACAGTTGATCACTCATTAAACTTTAAGAGGTATATTCAAATTCCAGAACTAGAATTCCACCGTGTCTGAAAGCAGCATCTTTTCAAACATTTGCAGAAAATGACAAAAAACAATAAGAAAGCCAATGTTTTTGTTACAATGGATATTTCCTACAAATATTCAGCTGAACAAAAACACAAATCTAATAACTGAAGCACACCTATAAATTAATACATAACTGTATTACCCAATTTCCTCTGTCACACTGCTATGAAGCCCCATAAGCAGCAAACTGTGTGCAACAGTGTGTAATGATTGAGGGATTAACTCTTCAAGTGTTTGAGTGAATAAATGTATCACAATGCTGGAGTGCAGATGTTTGAGTCTGCTTTCTGACATGAGACGGTTACATTATAATGCCAAAAGAAGTAAAATTTGAAACACAGGAAAAAATAATACGAAAAAAAAAAAACATAAAAAGGTCTCTCCTTGTTTTACAAACATTCACTTCTTGTGAAAGTCCTGGTAGAACAAAAAAGCTTTTGGACCAAAGGCATCAGTAGGTGTAAGACAGAGATTAAATTACATCCATTAATGGTAATGGAACATCTGAGATCATGAAAAAGAAAAAAAAAAAAACACAGAGATCTCTGCAAGAAATCTCAGTCTTCTTGAAGAAGTTAGATCAACATTCACTCTGAGTGACTTGACAATCTGCTACTTGAGACAGTCTCAGCCAGAATTAAGCAGAGCTTGATGAGACCAGAGGTAGAACACCTGCACAGAGTGAGGCTGGAACCACGAGGTGCCATTTCCTCACACAGAAACAGCATTGCCTGCATAACCACTTGAGAATAGAGAAAGGCAGAAAATCTAGCAGAAACAATAGAAAGAGCTGGAAGAAAATTAGAAAAAAGAAGGGGCAGAGTTTCCATGAAATCCTGGAACCTGACACAAAGTTGGAAATTAGCTTGTTAAAAAGTCGACATTTATCTGCTAAAGAAAAAACTCTTAAAGGGATGAAGGGTAGCTCAGAGTCAAGCTGGAATAAACAGAGCTCTAACTAAGATTGATGTTCAGTTTGCCTCATCTAAAGAAAGAAACAGCCTCTACATATCACGATTTAAGATAAGGATTCAACGCAAATCTTTGAAAACATGGCATCACCATCCACATTACTATTTTTAAAGTCAGAAATTAACATGTTAGCAAAGCAGACAGCTTTAAATGATGTGGAAAATGCTGCTAACAGTTTATATTTCTGACTAAAATAAGCTCGTGTTACACATATCAATGCCAGTCCAAGGAAAGAACAATTCCACAGATTTGTGTCTGTAAATTTAGTCCTGATTGAAATCTTTGACTCTATGACATGCCCCCTTTTCAGAGATGCACCTCCTTTCACTGTGCATGCATTTTCTCTGGGTTGCAGGTGTCTGGTCACGATACGGCTCCAGGAATGCAAACACAGATAAAATGAACTATTACCCACAATTTGATTGAACTGTCAGTTCCAGCACCTTTGCTTTCGTTGAGAAACCAACAATTGACTCCTACTGTAATAGCTTTTGGAATATAATAAAAAACAAGGTTGATTCCTGTGTCCTCTATTATCTATTCATTATGGAAACACGATTTAGGAGTCTCGCTGTCTTTCACGATCAATGACCCTTGAATGCATAGAAAGACTTTGGTTTAAAACCATGCTGTCATATTTTCATTAGTTCAACTGAAAATTTAGATTTTTAACATATATATTCAATTTTAAGTGCTGATTTTTTAAAATAATTATTAAAAAACTTTTTAACAAAATTAGAGATAATTAAAGACATTTCTTGTTGAATAAGTAAGAGCATTACAGGACTTTTTTGTGCGACTTTCCCAAATACATAGAATAGTTTAAATGAATGAATGTTCTTTCAGGCATGTACCTTGTTTTTTGTTGTCTTCAGTAGCTAATTTGAACTGTAAATGTATCCTTGGTTTTGTGCAAGAACTCAAAAGGCTCATTTGAACAGAGCTCCATAAGACTGAGCAGTTTGGGTTATATATACAGCACAAAACTCCAGATCTCCTGCAGTTCCAATGCCAGATAGCTCCATTAATCTTCATTCCCAATGCAGACCATGTGCTTCTTTTTCCATCTCTTTATCTGTAAACATCATGGTAAATCTGGAGTCTCCCACTGTGAGAGAATTGATTTTTTTATATACAATCTGTTGCAGTTCCACACAACAGCATCTAAAGTACAAAAATAGAAACAAAATGGTAACATTTCTCAGTTGTTCGAGATTCATTCCATGGTATACATGCTCGCAAATATTGGGCATAATGTAAAGATTATCTGATGCAAAATGGAGCAACACGTGTTTTGAATAGATGCTCTGTTTTTATTTAGAAATTCAGTCCTTTGAAACGTTTCCATCTTTAAAACAAAAACAATTAAATAAAGCTGTCTATACTCAGACTATTACATTTATTTTTTAAGATGCTAGCGTTGATATTCATTCAGAATCAATCAAGAGAATAAAAATGCTCACATTTGTAACATAACAGTTTTTTTTAACAAATCTCAGATCACCAATCTGCTCTCTAAATCTCAACACAATCCTCTATCCTAAGCAGCACAAACGGGTGAAAGTGGAAATAAAATATAAATAAAATAAAAGAAATAAAATAAAAAAGTCATTTTTTAATAAGTTGAAACCTTCAGCAGTAATGATTATAATAATCAATTCTATATTTTTGAAAAAAATGAGGAATTATGTGAGTGTGAGAAAAAGCACATTTATTGTGCTGATAGCATTTTTGTTTATACATATTTTCAAGTTTGCAAGCTTAAAGATCAGTTCACTTTCATCAAGGTCCTGAAAAACATGCAGTGTAACAAGGCCATTTTTTAATTTATTTTTCTTATTTCTTCTCTTTAAATGCAACAATAAATACAGTTTACAAATATACTCATAATCTTGATTCAATATTTGTTTTACAAAATACTCTCTAATTCAGACAGTGTGACGGGGATATTACCACAAAGGTCTTGTGAAGCAGAATTCTAATCTTTATCAGGAGAAAACATACCAAAGTTTTTCACGTTTGGGAAGATCATAAAATTAACACCTGAATTTCAGATTCTCAATGTTTGAAGACTTTGAGCAGCCTTTGTCATGTTTGCCACCTCTGAGCTTCACAGTAAGAATATGCTGGTTTCTCTATGTGCAGTTGTTGACAGTTTTAGTTCAGTAGAAAGAAAATACTTTCTGTAGATTAGTTAGAGCAAGGTTTGTGGATATTTTTTTTAGTAACTGGGTCATGATTTTCGTGCTCAGACACTGATATTCACTAAAATATCTAAAATATGTTTTACTCATTGAGCACACACACAAGCCAACTGCCATCCACTATTTTTAACATAAGTTAGACATGTCTTTGGCCAGTGTCTCAAAATCTTGGCAGTTCATACCAAAACAATTCAAATGGAATAATAGGACATTTCTTTTGGGAAAGGATTCCAATCTTTAAAAATCAGTGGTAGCAAGTCTGCCAAAATAGAAAGCTGGGTAGATACCAAAATGGAAAGTAGACGTTCATTTAAAAACTTGGCAACTTACCTTTTCTTGGTAATCGTCAACTTCCAGTTAACTGGCACCTTCATCTGCTTAAAACTTAAAAAGAAAGTTGTTTATAAAAAACAAAAACCTTTTAAACAGAGAAATACATAAAAAAGAAACAGCAGGACAGTTTAATTTATCTTTCATATTCTTTGTATTTGCAGAAAGATTACAGTTGTGTTGTCTGCAACTTTCTAATATTTCTTTAAACATTGAATATGTGATCTACTATGAAAAAAATATATAAATAATATTAAGATAAATGTTGTTACCATACAATAATACTTGAATCTTGCACAAGATATTCTGATACATTAGACACAAAAGTAACTCCTTATATTATTGAATCTTCATTTAAAGCCATTCAGACTAAATGCTATTCAGGCATTAAATCTCGAGAAAGCTAATGTATTAGATTTTAAAAGACCCCAGTTCTTACACATTGTGCTCGTCTAAGGCAAAAGCATTTGACACTTTTTTAGCACGAGGCTAATCCCCTCTGGAGTTTTGTCTAATAGAAGCTGAGCTCTGACTGACACACTGATCTGACTATTTGCCTCAAAGTAAATTAAATACTTCAAGCTGTCTACACTGAAATACATTCACTCTTGTGCTTTCCCTAGGACTTTGATATGCAGGTATTAACAGGCTAGGAAAAAATGTATATATATATAAACATACTTTTATGACTCTTTTGGCGTGCACACACAAAGAAAAAGAATTTCGGAGGATTTCATTCACAGAGTTTAAATTATTTCATAATAACCTTCAAATGTTCTGCTCAAGAAAACATCCATAGTTGTATAACTCAAAATAGTTTCAAGGCTGTGAGTTTATGGTTGTGTTTAACAAGTTTAAAAACATCACAGTAACAAGCCTGAGGGTTAATATTATTTCCCCCTTTTTCAAAAGTGGATTTTTTCCTGGCTTGTCCAGTTATCTATCCTGTAATTGGCTGCAAGATATAAACAAACTCTGAACACATCCAGACCAGCAGACTTCTTAAAACTGGTGTGTTAAGTGTATCCACAGGGTGTACTGAAATTCCCAAACTATCCAGTTTTATACACATCGATTATGGTGATTGCAATGTAAAACACCCTATATTCAACACCCACGTGGTTTGTTTTGATGTTCATCTAATTGGACACGCTGCACAGTTTGCCAGAGATAAAAACTGACCAAACAGTTTATACAAAATTGTCTAGAGACTAAAATTGAATATTTCTAATAAGTTGTGCTGTATTTAATAATACTGCTGTGACATGTAAAGTTTGTCCATAGTCGAACATGCCTTTTTTATCGTTTCTTTTGTTTTCCTTTAGTTAAATTGCTTAAACTGAAAGCCAAAGCACATCAAAACATTTATGTTTTACTACACTATGCAGTAAATCTGCAGGATTTTTTTGTGACACAGTAGATAATAAAAACTGGCTTTTGAAAAGGAGAATCTTTGAATCTAGAATTCAGAACGCATTAAGCACAGATAAACATGACTAATTAATTTCATATTGGTTTCCTTGATCATTTGCACTCTGGTGAGCATGCTGTTGGCAGCTGTGTTGCTTTGGTTTCATTGTTATTGTTTGTTTTTTTTTCTCCTTGGAAATTGAAACACATGTGGAGCTTTGACACCAAGACAGCATCTGAACTTGGTTGATAGCTTTCAAGTTTGCCTCCCATGCAAATCACAATTTAACAGAAGGCCTGTTTAAAATTCTAGACTATTAAAACATACATTTCTATCTTAAATTCCAGGAAATAGAAGAAAAATCTCATCACTGGAAGAACTATCGTCTATCTATTAGTAACATGTTATTGTTAATTATTTATATCAAGATTGTTTATTTATTTTTTATTTTTTTGCCTTATTCACATGCCCTGTCCAGCAATAAGCATTTTTTTGTCCAGATGGTTGGAATACCCTGAACAGATTTATTCTCATAAGCTGGGCATTCACTGCAAATGGCAGCATATTAATATTTTATTGTAATTTTATTTGGATGGTATGTTAGTTTATTACAGCTGTAATAGTTCAGTAGATTTTGGGTAAAAAAAGAAGAATGTGAGGAAACAAAGTGAGTAAGAGAAAATACTAGAAATCTGCTTCAACACCTGCAAAGAGAGAAAAAGAAAACAGAGAGAACAGCGATGACCAACATGCATTATAAAACAATACTAATGTAGTTTAAAACATACATGAGTAATGACACACATTGCTTAGCACACAGTATTTATAGTGGCAGCTGCAGCCCATGTTAGTGTGTCTATGGACATCTGAGAGAACACCTATGTGAACACCTGTGTGCATGGACACATTGTTCAATTTGCTAATTAATAATAATAAAAGGAATAATAATTGATTTCAGTTTGCAGAACTCATCTTTTGTTTTTACATGAATAAGGAAATATAATTTCCTGATTTGAATCATCATTACATCTACACATGATCTCTTAATTTCTACTGAAATGCATTGTTGAGATACAGAAGAAGGTTGAAAAATTTAGAAGGCCAACAGCTATTTACCAAGAGACAGAGAGAAAAAAAAAAGGAAAAAAGCAGGTCACAAGCATTTATTATAAGATGTGACTTTCAAGTATAGAGAATCATTTGATATTTTTACCAGGAGCATGAAAAAAAATATTGAATATGATTTTCAATTTTTAAAACATGCATTGTGCTTCGTGGAGAGAATATATATATATATATATATATGTTGAAAAAAATTCCCCTCTCACCACTGGGCAGTGTTTTTTCCCGTTCCAAGCTCGGGTCCCCTACCAGAGGCCTGTGAGCTTGAGGGTCCTGCGCAGTACTTAAGCTGTTCCGAGTACTGCACTTTTCTGGACTGAGATGTCTAAGGTTCTTCCAGAGATCTGCTGGAGCCATTCCTCCAGTTTGGGGGTTACTGCCCCAAGTGCTCCGATTACCACGGGTACTATTGTCACCTTCATCTTCCAAGTCTTCTGTAGCTCCTCTCTGAGCCCTTTCTCATGTTCCATCTTCCTGATGTTGCCATCACTTGGTATCATATATATCATCGTATATATGAAAATAAAGGTAGGGTGGGGGGGACTGATTCAGTTTGTTACTTATTTACCAAATGTCCTTAAAAAATATACTAAAGAAAATGAAACAAAATAAGATGGGATCCTCCACCAGATGATTTAAAGGTATAGACATGCACATGTGCTGCTGTGAAATGAATATGTCCACTTTTGAATGGAGAACCCATAAACATGACCCTTTTCTTGCTGCTGTGAAAAGAGTTTTGACATAAAACCATCATTGATCTTCTGTACATGTTCCGAGTTATTTCTTTTCATCCATCCCTCACATCTGGTCCGTTGTTTTTACTGATCACACCTGCATCAGGTAATGGCATTTCCCTCCAGGGATGGTCACAAGCTTTTAGTCGTTTCTGGTCAGATCATTGTCCTCATCCTGCTTGTTTAACTATTAGGTTAGGTTCTGGTAACTTTGAGGTTCATAACGATTCATATGACGTTCAGATTTAACGAGTTTGATAACTTTCACTGTCTCAAACAGATTATGTGATCATCAGGACTGACTACATTATTAGTTGCAGTAACCTTTTCCTACAACCAGACAAGCTGACCTGAACCATGCTGGTAAATCCTACTGTATGTGGACATGGCTGAGGGATGGGGTTTCATTAGGATCTTCCAATTCATTATCAATTCATCTGATCTTTAAGCCTAGAAGGAAAACAAAGCTAATACTTCCGTTGTACTTGTCTAGGATTTGTGTGTGTGTGTTTATGTATTGTTTTTTTATGAGACTTGTACTTTATAGCTTCAGATACATTATGAGTTTACCATCAGGAAGGAAGATGAAAATGAGAGAATCACTCTGACAAGACTGATTTGTTTCTGTGTTTGCCCAAAGCTCTGTTCAGTTGATTCAAACTGTTTCTGAAATGTGAAGACTGAAGGCAGAAAGAAAACAAACAAAAAAAATTAAAAAAAATAAGACACAATAAAGTTAGTAAGTTTATCTTGTAACAATAAGAAGTGATGTGAAAAAATCCAGCTACTTAATTTGATTTGGTTACCGGTTGTGCTGTGAATTTTCTGAAGACTGTTTACATATCTGAAGTTATGACTGCATGCTTTTTTCCCTCCTCATTCAGGGAAGGAGTTTCATAATAAAATGTACATGTTAAGTAATTATGTGAAAAGATGAATATAAAAGGAAGCTGACCAGCAGTTCACCCCAACAGAATATTAATGAAAAGCTAGAATACTGAGGATCTTTTTCTTGTGATTTTTTATTTTTTAGTGATCCTTGATCTTTAATCTTTTCAAAAAAAGATCATTGGTAAAAATGAATTTATCTGGTTAACGTAGGTAAATTAAAAATTATTTTTTCAAGCATTTCACATTACAAAATTGTCTCTCAAATGTAAAAATATTAAACATCACTTTAAGTAATACAATAAGTTGAATGTTACAAAATCTTAAATACAGACATGAGGTTTTGTATAGTTGTTATCCTACTGTATGTCCATCATGTTAATTTTGTTCTTGTGAAAGATCATATTAAAATACAATAAATCTATATAAAAAACAAACAAAAAAATCCCCTTTTCAAATTGATTTTTTTTCATCATCTCAAAAAGTATAAAACTCTGTGATGAATAAAACATGGCTGACACATGTTTATAAGAAAGAAAAAGAAGAGTTATCTGGCAAAAACCATTTATCATCAACGGCTGCACAGCAACAACAAGCAGCTTAAATGTAAAACAAAGAGTTCTCCTCCTCCCGGCCCACCACTGTCCCCTGTTTTCTTAACATTAAACACATCCATCAAGTTGTGCTGAAGACTGATCCTTGAAAAGATGTGGGCACATTCAGCCAGATTGTGTAGACTCATGCCATCCACTTTATTCTTTTTTAACCAAATGATAATCAAAAACAGGCTGGCAGGAAAATACAGCTATAGGATTTAAGCAACCTTACCATAATATGTTTTTGCCTTTCATGTTCTGGGTCAGTTGCTCTATTCACAGCAATATTTACCTCATCAGTTTTGGCAGGCTAATCAGAGGAAACCAGGGTCTGCAGTCTTCTGAGGTTCATGCAGCATTTAATCCACATGTCAATGCATTATTTTCCACAGTAATTACTGTTTTTTTTTTTACACAACTGCACATTAAAATTACTTCATCATAAGGGAGCATTATGGTGGATATTTTTTTCAGAAAATGACATTATTTTGTACTGTGTCATGTCAATACAACAGAGTGCAGCTACCTTTGCTACCTCACAAAGGGATTACATTCACAGTGGTACAGCTTCAGAGGTTATAACATTTTTTCTAATCAGAGGAAGCTGTTTTGTAGACTGAGCTCAATGGAGCACAGGCAGATAAGTCCAAATAACACTATCCAATACTCAAATCCAAAAACAAAGCAATGGTCACTCACAGAAATCTGATTGGCAGAAGTACTGGCAGGTGCTGAGGCAGAAAAGATGAGGTCACAAGACAGTTCAGGATCTGAATGATCAGAGTCAGCAGACAAATCTGGGAACAGGTAAAAGCCAAGATCAGGTCTGATCCAGGTGTAAAGTGCAAGAGGATCACAAAGGTTTCAATAGTGAAAGAGACATGTGTGGGGAGAGAGTATGAATACAGAGACCAAGTGCAGGACATGAACTAAAGGTGGGGAGTGAGGTGACAAAAGGAAACTCAGATTCACACTATTATAGTAAACTAAATACACATGGACCAACTATAAACCATGTCAAACTAAGAACAAAAATCACATGCAGGTGAAAACTCCAATTAAAGGATGTGGAGAACAATGAACACAGATGTCATGGGAAGGTGTAACACATGACACTTGATTCAGGAGTTTTTGCCAATTTTAGTCTTTTAACGACAGACTTTTTGATATGGAAAATATTGCATAAGCTTAGGTGTATCAAGGAAGTCTGCATTCCACATCTGCACCTGTACAAACTGGTTGTTAAAATACTCAAAAGCAGACATTCCTCTGATTGAAAGGCAGCCTTCATCAGTGCACCTGCTTTGCTCATCTTTCAATTCAAAATAGGCATCTTTTCTATGGTTCTAGCCCCCCTTTCATTAAAAAGAGAGCTGAAATCTTACCTTTACGTGTGGAATCTGCATCTTCTTTTGGTGTAATTAAAGATTTTATATGTTTACTCTGATTTCCACCCACAATACAAAAAATGGTTTAGGTTAAATGGTGAATCATAATAAACATTAGGTTATTGTTTGTCTCTTTTTATGGTCCTGTAATGGCTTGACAACCTGTCCAGGATGTACAGACACCGGCTCCTTTAAGATCCTGAACAAGATACAGAGAAAAATGCCAGAGCAGATTAGACTGAATTAAAAGCAACCAGAATTAAATTAATTTAGTCTTTAATTTAATTTCATTTCATTTCATGAAATAATAAATTTTTTAATTAAACTTTGAGGTGACTTTCCTTAAACTTTTATGTTCATCGGTATACCTGTATATAGTTTTGTCTCTTTTCTCTCTCTGTCTTATGGTTTCAGGTTTAATTATGTGACCTGGTAACTCCAGTGTCAAAGTGATCTCATTACTTCATTGTTTGGACTCTGATCCAGATGACTTGACATCCTGTTGCCATGCACTAAGCACATCATAATTATTTATCTTTACTGAGTAAATAATTGTCTGGCAGACCAAAGGCAGACATGATAAGACTTTAGAAGATTCTTCCATGATCAGAAAACATGATGTTAAGAAAATTTAAAAAGAAAATGTCCTAACTGAATGTAATATGCCATCTGATATCTGTATCTGTGTTAAGTAGTGTATGTTACCCAAAATCACTGAGCAATACTGCTTTTCTTTATCTAACAAGAAAACCTTGATTTTTCTACTCATATGAATGTATTTTGACAGAAAAAAATAACTTACTCAAGACTAATGTGTTCTTTGCTGTCACAAGACACAAACACACAAAAGGTATCCCAAATACAGTCATGACTGCTTCAGGTACCAGAATAATCAGGTATGTTCCTTCAAAAAAAAAAAAGAATAGCATGCAGACCTTTCACCCATATTACAGGCTTGTTTCCAACTCTGATCCTTCCAAGAGTCCTATGCCAAGGTGATGGGTCACAGGACACACTGACACTCAGCCTGCATCCTAAGTGGGTTTAAAAATCTGTAAAAAGATTTTCGGCTTGCAGCAGGAAAGCTCCACTAATGCAAGATTCCAAGTATTTTTACTGATTGCATGAAAAATTATAATAATTTCTCAAGGTTAAAATCTTTGAAAGGAAACACTGACAGCATCAAGATTTTATGAAAAAAAAAACATTTTACAAAGTAACTTTGGAAAAAAAAAACACTTTTAATAGAATCAAGAATGATTTGTGCAGAAATGAACAAAATGATTTTTCTTTAAATGGAAAGGTTTAAATACTTTTTTTTTTTCCTCCATTCTAAGTTCTACATTCCGCATTCCTCTTTGTTTAAACACATGGATAGAAAGAATTAATGGTATTGAATGATTGGCTGCAGAATAACCTTCATATAACAAGTACACACTTGAAGAGCATTCAAGCTAAATCAGGTCATAGAGTTGAGATTTCATTGTTTTACAGATATAAAAGCCTTTTCTAGATTGAGTTAAAACTTTGACAATATTAACCAAACATAAATGAACACCTGTAAGTTAGTTCCAGTAGATCATTTATTCTGATTGCATATTTCTACCAAAGCTGATTCTCTTCCTAAATCCAACTTTCCTAATACACCTGGCTAATTTTGGCAAAATCTCCTTCTGACATGTTCTCACCATGCTGAATGACTGATCAGATGTTACTCCTCTTTTTGGACTGAATAGAAGTTTAATATCTCATCATTCACCCTACAAAATAGAATAATGTCCAGTGGTTTGAATGGCTCTGTTTTTCAAAAGTCAAAACATTAAAGTAAATGTTTGCCTATATTCACTGGAGGGAAGGAAAACAACAAAGAGTCACCAAATTTGATTTTATGTAATTTAAACCTCGTACTTCAGTAAAAATCAAGGTAATGTGTTACTGTGTTTGCTATGTAATACAGCCTGATCGAAAAAAAAAAAGCTATACACATTTCAGTGTAGAAACTAACATCTAAGCTATTAATTAATGTACCGGTATGTGCAGAATTCCCTCCGTGTTTAAAACTTCTCAATGTCTAATCTCTATGGTAAACAGTATAAAAAAATAAAAAAAAACTTAATTGGTAGATTCACAAACATTTAAATAGTAAATGGCGTGTACTTGTGCAGCACATTTTTTTAAGTCAGATGACTCCCAGAGTGCTTCACACTTCAATTTGTCATTCACCCATTCATGCACACTCACATGGTAATAAACTACACACATATTGTAGCCACAGCTGTCCTGGGGCACACGCTCTCAGAGGTGAGGCTGCCAGACACAGACACCGCCAGACCCTCTGACCACCATCAAACAGGCAGGATGGGTGAAGTGTCTTACTGTCTCACTCATTTTCTTCTTTTGCATTACAAATGTCCAATGCATCTTATTGCATTTTAATTTACTGACCACCAGATGCTGCAGGAATCTTTTTAATTGAATTTTATGATTTTTATTGTCTATCATTAAACCAATTTTAAAATTGGGGGATTTTAACATTCACATTACCATTACTGACACATCCTGCAATTTTGTGGCAGATTTTATTTGCATCAGTTCGGCATTAATTTAGGCTTTGGGGTACCTTTGATACAAAGGTCTTAAGTAAAAAAACAGAATTCCAGAGACTGTTAAACAATGGAACATTAATTAGAACGTTACTAGGCTTTAAGTGCATTTGCTTCACCGTTAAGAACCAATCAAATTGTTGGATGACATGATTAGAAATCTCAGTCTGGCATAATTTGCGTCACTTAAGAAAAACTGTTGGTTGTTGTTCAACACAAGTAACTTATTCATAGTTCACCAGCTACAAAATCCAGCTGTGATGATTTCTAAAACATTTTTGGTAAATAAAATTGGAGCCATCAGGTCCAGTATTCCCCCACTTTTACTTCACTGATTTGCTATATGAATCCCACTTCATGTAATCTTAAGGTCCTTATAGTTTTTATTTAAGGTTCTAATTCTGTTAGCCTCTGTCATGTGGCCATGGTTGATTTGTCTCTTCCTTCCAAATAAAATCAAATCAAATCAAATCAAATCAAATAATTATCTGTTTCTCTTCAAAATTGTTGCAGGCCATTATATGAGTTACATTTTGTATCAAAGATTCTGGGAAAAAAAAAGTTGTAACATAACAATCTCTACATTTTTGGGAGCAGAAGATCCCGAATCATTTTCAGTTTGGATTTTGTCAATCACACAGAAACTGCCTTACCTAAAGTTTAAGCTGGTATTTTAATTACAGCAGCCAGGAGTGACTTCACAGTTCTGGCTATTTTAAACTGCTTTCCTGACTTTGATACTGTGGATCACAGTCTCCTGATCAACATATTAAAGAATTCAGTTGCATTGTGTCTTAAGATGGTTTTCATCATACCTTTCTGATATGTCTTTTAATGCATGACATGAGGTCATGTCAGAAATGGCAAATATTTTCTGTGGGGTTCCTGAAAGCTCAAGGTTGGGTGCAAGTGCAGGTATGAGAATATGTATCAAACCTAATTCACATTTTTATAATCTTAAAATTGTGTTATTTATATATTGCAAAAAAGGGACATTTTGTTACAGATATTATCTATGAAATGTTCCGTAGTTGTACAGTGTAAATTTGTATTCATTGTTTATTTAAACACTGTGTGTGGGGGTGGGTTCTGGAACAGCAGTGAATAAAATAAAATAAAATAAAATAAAATAAAATAAAATAAAATAAAATAAAATAAAATAAAATAAAATAAAAACTATTGTGCTGTAATTTATATCAAGGTTAAGCTAAATTTTTTAATACAAAAACCCTCATTGGGTAGATTTTCTCGATGAGACTACGGTCATGTTTGCAGTTTGAAGCTACATTTGGGATTTACTCTGCTGTTGCTTTCTCTTTGTCTGTTGTCATTCTTCATAAAGCAATGCAACTAACGTTAATTTAAACAAGAAAAGCATTCCAATGCATTCAACTTGCTTATTATACAGAATTTTAATGTGTGTGTGCACGTTAAATCTTCGGTTTAGTGTCATGGTTTGAGTCCATCACATTCATGTTTGTCTATGTTGGTATACCACATGCTGCAGTTAATTACTGTAACTGAAAATGCCACACCTGTGGCTTCAGATTTATATACCCACATGTGGTGTTTGCTCTTCACCAGATTGTCTGCAGTCATAGCTTCAGTGAGCTGGTGGTTCATGTTCATGTTCATGCCCAAGCGCTTCTTGCGTTTGACCAACTTTCTGTCTACAAAACTCTGTCTCAGTTTTTGCCCTTGTCAGATCAAGTTTGCATTCTCATGCCAAGTTGACAATTAAGTTTTTACCTCCCCTGACTCTGTGTCTTGGCTCTCCCTAAAGGGATTAGTAAGTTATGGATTTTTTTCCTTCCTACCTGTGTGAGATGCCTGACTCATTGGTTATTCTTTTGGATTCTAAATTGGATTTTATTAAGTTTCTGCTTCATGTGTACCCAACTGGCTGTGTCACTGTTTATAGATTTTGAATAATTTATTTATTGTCGTGTGCCCAAAAAAGAGAAAATGATCCAGATTAATCTCTTTCTTCTCTTGTTCTCGGTTTGGAATTCATAATCAGGTACCTTTTTCAAGTTTCATTTACCTTCCAGCACTTACCTGCCTTTTCTCTGGATCCTAGCTGTTACCTAACTCCAAATTCCTCTTCACTTATCTGTGACGTCCTCTTACTCAAGCAGACAAACTCCTGCGACACTCGCAAAAGAAATATATTTGGATACCTACAAATTGTGTAAATCAACTATGTGCCGCAACCTGATTTTATTTATTTATTTATTTTTAGAGTGCTGTCACAGAGCACAGATGAAACCAAGGTTCATCCATTTGTGCATTTTGAATTTATTATAAGAAAACTCTTAACCTTACAGTGTTTTGTGGGCTTATGGAGTCCAGAGAAATCCCTCTGAGTCATTGTATTTAGTGAGTTTATATAACAAATTAGTTTATCTGAAACGACTTGTCTGGCATTTCTCTGCACTTGTAAAAAGAAACTAAACACTTCCTAAGTTGACTAAAACACAACCTAACAGACACAATTTTTAGCCCAGTCCTCTATTTTTTTTTTTTTTTTTTAATTCTACCAAAAACATAAATATGTATCATTGATGGACACATTTTAACACTGAATATGCAACTATCTTGTTATATTTGTAAGCTAAAGTCTCATAGTAGGGAAAGGCTGTTTAAAATGTTACCTCTGTTTCCTCAACTGAACACATGACAGCCAGTTAAACCATCTGTTCTCTCTGTAACCAACGTTTAATTATTCAGTGGATGGCATTTTGCCCTTCACCATTTTAGGCTGGATTGAAATAAAAACTGTAGTTGTATCCTATATTTAAAAAAAAATAAAAAATAAGACGTGGCCCTCAATGTTTTCTTTACGCTCACTGAGCTTTTGAGATCAAGTACGATAAAGAATTTATGAATCACCTGTGGCCCCAACTTTTGCATATTGGCGCTCCTATATTCTTGTTTGCTGTGTACACACACCACCAAAACAAGACACTGTAATTCATTTTGTGTCTTTGCTTTAGTGAAGCACTCTTTTACATTGCAATTTTTTCTCTTTTTCAAAGAGTTTTGTGTAAGTGGAGTCTTTCTATTTTAACAGTATTTTCCCTTGTGTAATCATGTAAAACAGTGATTTCTCCTTGTTCATCAAACTAGAGGTGCAGCATCTCTCTTTCTAAGCTTCAAAGGCTAGACTGTATGCAACAGTGTAGGCTGTGAGTTAAAGGAGCAGCATCAAAGCACTGTCAGTAAAAAGCTGTTGCAGGAATGTTTGTCTTGTTTTGATTGCACTGCGCTGAGACTCAACTGTTCCAATGTCAAAAGAATGAAAATGCCATGGCTAGTCCTTCTACAAAAATGTTGGGTAAGGCTTTGTTTTAACCAAGACAGAGAGCAGGGAGGATGCCAAAGTCATAGGAGATTTACGAGCCAGTGCTCACTGCTCTTTAAATGGATGCATAAGGGAGGGCACTTAATGATTTATTACCTCATGCCACCTTGGAAATCAAAATGGATTTTAGAATCGGCTCGACTCTTAAATCCCGTCTGGAGGAATATGATTTATGAAAGTGACATCAGGAGCTCTTTGTGTTCCACTTTGTGTCTTTGGAAGCATGTGTGAAACAGCACTTGGGCATCATTAAGCACATTCATGTTATGTACAATGCTGGCAGAACTTCTCTCTCTGTGTGATATTTCAAAAAAAATACCAATGTGGTTTCTGGTGTCTGGCTGTTTTATTACTGATGTTAAATAGAAGAGATCATATGTAATTATTTGCATACCCTGTTAAAGTAATCAATGAACATACCACAGACAAAATTATAGACTGTCATGGTTGAATGCATGGAGGTATTTCTTATGAAAAGGAGAAGGCACATTTGTGTTTGATGAAATGTAACAACTAGTGAGATTGCAGTAAACCTTTTTTTTTTTTAGGACATCACACCTCAAGAAAATACTAAATTAAAGTGGCAAATCTACCGCTCACAGAGGAGTATTTATTAAGCACAGGTTTTTGTCAGGGAGGTGTAAAATGTTGATAACGTGGTGAGTATTTTCCTCATCCTTTTATAGTAAACAAACTCCCACTGCATTCACTTCAAAAAAACGTAGGCAGGAAATTGTTTCTGAAAACAAGAACTCTTTGCAAACAGTCAAGTGTTTGCTAGGTCCCTGTTATTGATCAAAAACCCTGTCAACCCCCTGCAGATATATTGCTCTCTTTTTGTTTCCAGCAGAATTGAAACTGTTATTTCACCTTGAAGGACGCACACCCCTATGGTCCACCCACACAGGTGTTTTCACTTCTCCTGCCTGATTGCAGCTTTTCTAAGGGCTGCGTGAGTGTGTATGCACTGTAGTTGATTGTCATTTTGCTCTCACTCTCTAATACTGTTACAGAAGAGCGATTTCTCTCTCATCATTCTTCTCAGTGGTAAATCATTGTGCTCACACAATACCCTGTGAAGCTCTGCCTGCCCTAAAATCTGAGCAGAGGTCTATAAAGCAAGAATAAATGAATCTATTATTACACATTTAACTATAAAAAAGCAGGGCAAAATTATAAGAAATAAAACTTCCACGGTGTGTGCAAAAGTGTTTCACCGACATTGCCTTACTATTCAAATCCCTATTCAAAAACCAGAGTGAATAAAACAACACTTATGAAAAAATTATAGAACCTAAAGTTGTAGACATTACATTTATAACATTTCCATTTTCAGTCTACATCCTTAAACTTACTCAGTAATGTTTTCACTAAAAACTACAACAGCTAAATAATTGATGCACTAAATGAATATGTTAGAAATTAATAATGTAAAAATATTAACTTTGTTAATATGCAGTTCACAACCACAACAATTAGCCAAATGCTATCTAACTTCCATTTACACCAACTTTGGTTATTTGGATTCCTATTTTGTGAAGAACAGGTAAAACACATGAAATGAAATTTAAAAAAAAAAACATTATGATTTCATTAATAAATGCTAGCATATACACAGTCCTGGCAGAGAACAGTAATCACAAATAGAACAGGCAGTGTTTAGCAGTGACCTCATTACAAAGATTATTTAAATAAACGTGGAATGACAGTTTACAACTGTTTAGTAACAGATACTGGTTTACAGAAGAAATTGGATTTTATGGAAGGACACTAACTTAATTACATGCAGTCTTTTCCTGAAAATCAGAATACACAACAATGTTAAAATAATGACTTATATGACATTTTTCTAAGTCATGGATGTATAAATCTGTTTTTCATTCTAAACACAACGAAAAAACAGTTTGACTGTCTCAACTTTCACTTATAAAACTGAAACTCTCAATATGTTCTAAGAACTAAAAATAAAGGAAACTTCAAAACAAGAGGTAGAATCTTTTAGTAAGTAAGTAAAGTTTATTTATAAAAGCACCTTTCACAGATACAAAATCACTAAGTGCTGTTCAAAAATCATTAAAATACAACATTACAAAAATAAAATAAATAAAAAAACATAAAAACAACCCATCAACAAAAGGCTTTCTTAAAAGAATAGTGTCTCCAGTCCCTTTTTAAAAGAGTCCATAGAGTCGACCCCATGGAGCAACCGAGGCAAGGCATTCCAAAGTCTGGGGGGCACTGCCTGGAAAGATCGAGCCCCTCACGTCTTATATTGAGTCTTGGGGACGACAAGTAGGTTCAGGCCAGAGGACCGAAGAGTGCTGCCAGCGGAGTTTGGGGTCAAAAGGTTGGAAATTTAGACCGGGGCCTGACCATGCACAGGTCAGCATAAGAATTTTTAAATCAATTTGATAGGCCGCTGGAAGCCAATGAAGAGCTCTGAGTGGGGGTATTTTGAGCCCTTCTATCAGAACCAATAAGTAATCTTAGATTTTTTGTAATTTAGACCTGTTGCCATTGTTTAATTTGATCCAAACAAGTCTCTAATGGCTTGTGTCTGATTTTAGTTAAAGAACTAATGACATTGAATTGCATCATATTCAAGGACTGGATTACTGCCATGGACTGGATTACTGCAAAATTACATATACACATTGTTCAGATTAAGTTCTGGTTTTGCACTGAGCTGGCTATAGCATTGACTGAACACCACTGCCAAATGCATTTCTGGTATATAATTTAAATTGTGAACATACATAGCTTCATCTGCAAAAGTCACGTTAGGAATTAACTGCATATAACTCAATATTTTGAAATGATTAACAACCATCTATTTCCTTCTACTTCTCCATGCAAGGGCAACAAGTTCAGGAGGGAATCCAAGTCATACTGTACCTTTCCTCTGTGACATTATCCCAAGGCCACATAGGATATACTGTATAATCCCTCCAGCAAGTTCTGGATCTGCCTAGGGATCTCCTTTCAGTGGACTTTGCCCTGAAAACCTCAAGAGGTAGGAAAGCAGGAGGCATCCTAGTCAGATGCCCGAACCACAACAGCTGCCCCCTTTAGATGAAACAAGAGTGTTACTATTTTCTATGCAGAGTTTTTACCATCCTTTCACACTTCTGTTCATTCGGTTATAGGACCAGACTATTAAAGATGACATCTGTCAGACGACACATGAAACAACCAATTTTTCATCATTATTGTGGTCCCTATAATCTGTGAGTATAGTGTATTTCAGCTGAACAAAGAAAGCCTGGCTACGTCGAACTTGCTTCACAAGAATATTTGTTCAATAGTAAGTTATGAGAAGATGTCAGTGCTGCACATCTTAGGAACATCATACAACTCATGAGCAATGAAAGCTGCTGTTAAATGGTTGTGTGTTGCTCTTGAGCAGTAGTATCACCACAAATACATGAATGGAAGGAAGGTTAATCGATGTATGTGAGGTTTAAAAAAATTACAAAAAAAGAGTGTACTTGAGATTTTTTACAGTAAAACCTTTTTTAAATGTATAAAACATCAGCTAGTGGGTGTAAATGACTGCCTAACAGAATGTTAAATGAAGGTTATTTTTTAGTACTTTTTTATGACATATACCTATACATGTTATAAACAAATACATTCCTTATTTTCCACAAAAAATATGTGGTCTTCCTTACATGTCTCATTTATGTCCATCATTTTAATCAGTTAATTCAACAATATAATGACTGTGTAATTCATTTGCATAATGAGTTAAAAAAAAAATGTGAGTTAGCTCATAGTTTATCATGATTCTTTCAATGGAGCTGCATCTCTTGGCCCCGCAATGTGTCATCCACGAGTAAACTATTGTATGTCCTCTGGCAGCTTTTCTTCTTTTTTTCTTTATCAGTTGAGGAATTGGAAATTTGAGGGCTTGAGAAGAATTGCTTTGTTTTTGTAGTACTTTTGCTGCAACAGTTTAAAAAAAGCTATTTTGATTGTGAGTTGGGATGATCTAGGTATGTTGAAGTTGTTACACGACAAAAATGCTTTTGTATGCTTTTGCCTAGTAAGACAAACTTTAAACAGATCAGATTGGGTCTAGCTTACTCTTGTCTTCCTACCTTTTAAACTTTGGTGAAACTGAAATTCAACTGTTGTGGTGAAACTAAACATATCGTTTACAGAAGTTTTGTTTACATGTTTTGTTGGGTTGGCTAGCTTCAGCAAGGCCCTTTATTTACAGTATGATGTAATAATAAAACCTTTACATACATAGAACTTGTGGGTAGATATTTTGTGAATAATGCTAAATCAAATAGTTTTTAGAGGTGAAGTGGTACAACAAAACTAATTCTCACCCTATATACAGGCTAGAAAAAAACTTGAAAAGTTTTAACAAATAATTAAATGGTCTGAGCAGAGTCACTACTTTCTTTTCCCTTTATGATACAGGGGACCAACAGAATCAGATTTTCTTCATTCAGTCTCATCTGTGCAGAAATATGGTTGCACCAAATGATTTTAGTGTTTGTTTTAATTAGCTCACAGTTGAAGCAGCTCTTAATCACAAAGCAGTATGATCCACATGAGGGGGAAACAGCAGGACCGTTAGCAAATCCCACCACCGTCTCCTCAGTCTCAATCCACTGTTTCTCTGCCTACATCACCCCCTCCATCCATCTTCTCAGAGCTTTGCTTTCTCAGGGGGAACAAGAAGACTTATGATGATGTGTTGAAATTTCCAATTTAATCCACTGAATGCAGAAGGAAAACAACATGATCATCATTTTGCAATTACCTGAGCACTTGTCTAAAAACAAATGAAACTTAATGGTATTGAGGTCCTGATGAGGGACATAAATGAGCTCACAAGCAAAAATGGATACTAAAGAAACATTAGTATACATAAAAACATGAGTATTTTTTGTTTATGCTTTATTTCCTAATTGACTTTCATTAAAGGGGAGATATAAGTAATCATCTGTAAGTTTTGTAGTTGTTACAAACTGTACATACAACAAAGAAAACATGTTGAAAACAAATATAAAGCAAAAATAAGAATACTGCAGATCGATCGATCTGTCTGTCTGTCTGTCTGTCTGTCTGTCTGTCTATCTTGGTGGGGGGCCAATTTACACATCTATCCATCTTCTAAGCCCGCCTTTTTCCTGTTCAGTGGTCATTGGGCAAGAGGCAGGGTTACACCTGGACAGATCACCAGTCCATCACAGACCCACACATGGAAAAACAACCATTCACATGCACACTCACACCTAGGGACAATTTAGAGTTACCAATTGACCTCATGCATATTTTTGGAGTGTGGGAGGAAACCGTAGTCCCCGGAGAAAACCTACACATGCACAAGTAGAGCATACAAACTCCATGCCGATAAGCCCCTGCCCAGCTTCAAACCTAAGCTTCTTGCTGCAAGGCAACAGTGCTTCCAACTGGGCCACCATGCAGCCTGTGCTAATTTATATGACCTGTAATTAATTTCACAATCACTTACTTCCAAAATTATCAGACCCGTCTAAACAACACAAACCTCTAAACTAACATAAATTTAAAGAAAGAAAATGTGAAATAATAATGCTAAACTTATATTTTAGATAAGTTATTAAGTGCTCTATCAGTACTTCTTCTGTTGTAGAAAAAAAAGATGAAGCTGTTTTTGTTGCTTTCTCCTTTCACCTAACAGCTTGCCATGCAACTGTAGAAATGTACTTTAATAAACAACATTCTCCAAAATACTAAAAGGTGCAATGATTAACAATCATCTTTTTTATGATGTCCTGTCTTCTGACACTATGAAAGTTTTGTTTTTCACCAAAATATTGTTGTATTAGTAATTCACAGCTGCAGCATTCACACCAATTTTTTTTTTTTTTTCCACTTCTTAGCATGACATGAAACATGTTGAGAATCTTTTGGAAGATACAGAGATCAACTTGGCATTAATGGACTTGTCTCTAGGTTTGTTACCTTATTTAGAAATTCTACAGGCAGGAATTTAATAAAGTCTAAAAGCTCCATTAGCTCCGAGTTCACCACATGCTCCATTTGTACCTTCTTGCATTCATAATTTACTCCTTTTCCCTCCATGCTTTTCTTGGGCTTCCTTGTATATACACTTTCTTCCTTCCATTCATTTCCACTCATAGGTGTGCAAACTTAAGTGTTGGCTTGCACAGATGCAAACTTTTGTAACTTCCTGATAAACTTTGTGATCTCTATATCAGGAGCCATGCTTGAAACATGTAAATTAAAAAAAAAGAAGAAGAAAAATTGAACACACTTTTGAAGGGAAAAACACTGATATTAATATACTGGAGAAAATTCTGAGATTAATATAATTATTAATTGATTGATTGATTTACTGAGAACTTTGAAGGCTTACATTGGAAAAAAAACATAATTTCCTTGCCTACAGAATGCAATATCAGCCATTAGGGTTATTTCATTACTGTTAGCAGGACATTTGGTATATTTAGATTTGGCAAAAATCCTTTTGATATAAACGTTTAAAGGTGTTTGTTCTGTAGCCAAATTGTATTCAGATTTTCTAATAATAAAAAATAAGAGAGAGAGAAAGAGAGCAAGACAGAGAAAGGGGAAGGTAGTTTGATCTTTGTTGTACATTTGTAGTGTCTCCAAATCTCAATTCTGTGTCATTGCACTATAAAAAGTGCAGTGCAAGTGGAGAGTGTAAGAAGTTCAAATTCGGAATCAACATTTTTCTGTTCACAAACCTGTGTCCCATCTGGTTACCTGCCTGCCACTTTCCACAGTTTTCATTTTCAGTGTTAAGTTGCTGGTTGAATCATTTGTCCAGATGCCAGTGAGCACTAAGCCTAAAAAATCTGCATAGGCAAATGAATGACAGCATGAAGCATGAAGAAGCTACATTGGACAACAGAAACAAACAAATATATTTGCTGCAGGGGTTTAACTGTACTCAGATGACAGCACAATTACACAGTAGACGCACACGAAACAAAACAAAACCATGTTGTCTGGGTAAAGCAGAAACATGGTGTACAGCTGATGCAGCAGCAGTTTCTTAATTAGTCTTAAATTAAGATGTGTGGATGGAAAAAAATATCCATGCCATGCATTTGGTGGACACTAAAGAACTACAAAATAATTTGCTGCATATTTGATTTATTTATATTTTTTATATGCAGTGTGTTTACTCTTTAGAAAACTGTAGTGAACTTAACAACAGAACATTTAAAAACAATCCTCAGCATATTCAGCATAAAAGGGCAACAAATACTGTAGATGTCTATCACTTCAACTATTATATTATTAGTAATATGATGTAATTACATAAATACATGAAAATAGTGTATATATGGGGTTCTGAAATGTCAGACTGGGTAGAAGTGTTATAGTAAATCATCATTTTAGAAGGGAGGAGTTCAGTATTTTCTTCATGTTTTTGTTGTTTTGTTTTTTGTAGTGGGTTGTTCATATGTTTAGTTGTTATAGGTGCTTCCTAGTTTTCCTTTTTTATTTCTTTTAGGGAATATAATATAATATTCTTTTTGGAACAAAAAAAGAAAATCAATTACTACTGTAGAAGACTCTCCCCCTTGAAGCATTTTATGTTAGGCACTGTTACGATGCGCATATGCAATGTATACACTAGACATAGTTTCCATATTTTGAGACCCCCCCTCTTCATTTGTAACATCTTATGGAATAAAATATATTCAAACATTTATGAGATGCACATTCCAAATGAGGCCTCTGCTGAGGTGGCAGCCACAGCTGCTATACTGACAATTTGCCAGTGTAATATGAACTAAAGTACATCTTTTTATTTTAACTAGGATTGTATTATCTGTGTGATTTTTAAAGTTATAGAAAATTTTTAATGAAACATTAAGAGACTCAGTAAATATATAACCTTAAAAATGCCAAAAGAAACTTTTTTTAAAAGTCTTTTTTCAAAATATCTCTTGAAAACATTTAAGTGTTTTGTTGTAGTATTGCTCATGAAACAATTATGTACGTAAAATTTGTAACCCGAATTTCTTAAAAAAATAAAAAGAT
Source organism: Pachypanchax playfairii (assembly GCA_006937955.1). Taxonomy (NCBI): domain Eukaryota; kingdom Metazoa; phylum Chordata; class Actinopteri; order Cyprinodontiformes; family Aplocheilidae; genus Pachypanchax; species Pachypanchax playfairii. Next base: position 6,402,347 of record SSNP01000014.1, read on the forward strand.
AAATATCAAAAAAAGTTGGGACAGTGTCAGATGTGAATTAAAAAAACAAACAAATGCAATGATATTTAAATCCCACTGACCATAGACCATTTTCCACTTCATCCCTGACCATTTAAAAGAGGAAGAATATGGATCTTTTTTTTTTGTGTGTGGATTTTTTATTTATGTATTTATTTTATTGTTTTTTTTTGGTTTTTTTTTTTGTGGCATGCAGACAGTGATATCTGGAAGTGTTCATGAGCCCATGATTTTAACCCAGTGCCCTGAATCATGTGGATCTGGTTTTGACCTATGACTTTGTCCTTTGCACACAAAGATTCCTCCTGATTTGCTGAATCATTTGAGTATATTAATCATATTAGATGGTGGGATCTGACATGTTGTTTGATGATTATTAAGGTTTATTCATTTATTAGCCAAGTATGTTACACACACAAGTAAACTGATTACTGCATGTGACACATCCCTGAGGAGCAGAGGGCAGCCATCTCTATGGTGCTCAGAGGGCAGGTTTGGGGTTCAATATATTGCCCAAGGATATCCTGCAGGGTTTGAACCACGCACCTCCCAATCAGGGAATGATCTCCATCCCCACTAGGCAACAGCCACCCTTTGTGTTCTGTTGGGAATAACATTAAGAACTTTGCAGATTATTTGTATATGTATTTTTACTTAGTGTCCCAACTTTTTGGGGATTGGGGTTGTACTTTAAATATTATATACCTAAATCATCTTTTGTATTAACTTTCATGTAAGGAGATGTTATTTGTTGCAGCCAAAGCTGATGTTAGCTGTTTGCTACTTCTGGGTTCAAGCATTAAATTACAATACAAAGGCCATTAAATGATATCATGTGAGATCAACGCATGGAGACATGGACCATTAATCATTACAAAATATCATAAAATGGTCTTATGGAAATTTATATACAGCTACACCTTTATTTGCATGTGTTAAAGGGAAAATTATCCCATTCTTTTCACCTCAAAAAACCACTGTCAATATTTTAGCAAAGACAGAGTTGTAAAGAAAGCTGCTATGTTTTGCTGCTCTAAAAATTCACAGTATTCATTTGCTGTGCCATGCAGAAAATTGACAAATGACTGTAAGTCACAGTGTTTAAATTTGTCTAAAGATATCAAAAAGCACCACTTCTTAACATGAGTCTTGTTTAAAATGTCTTATATTATTGACCTTTATGCATGTGCTTTGTAACTGAAGATCTGCTAATGACTACTTGTTAAATATCCTCTCGATTTTCTTGGCAGGATAATTAATGAGGTAATTAATGGTCTGAGTGCAGAATCATCAAAGAAAAATCTGTTATTTTTTACACTTCTCTTTCTCAGTCTTTGCCTGTATTGCCTTTCTGTATTCTACTTTTCAGATTATTCTGTTTGTTCAAGACTGCAGCTTTTAGAGAATTTTCCAACTAACATCTACTATATCAAACTGATTCATTTAAAAAAAAAAAACTTACAAAAATTGAATAATAATACAACAATAATCCAAATAATGCATTCCCAAGAAAAAAAACCCACAAGAAAAAGTTTTTTTTTTTTTTTTTTTCCTTTATCTTTTTTGAAGCAGCTGACCTCAGGTAATGTTTAGTTCCATTTAAGAAACTTACTTCTGCACAACATGTGGCAGACAGTGCTGCCACTTTATTGTATTCGGCAGGGTTTTATTTATTTAAAGCAATTTTCAAGTACAAGGTTGTAAGTTTGTTATGTTAGATTAATTCCAAAAAAGTTACTACATAATTATTTTCCTTTTCCTTTGTTGCTAAAACATGAGTTTGAATGGGAGGTCACTTGTTCAATGTTTAAAGGAACGAATTTAAAGATACTTTGCAGCTTTGGTCAAAGTTCTATGAAGCAACACAGTAATGCATTAGGCAAAATGATCACTTAAAATAAAATGTGTCTGTCATGCATTGATGACTTATGCTGCAAATTGATGCTAAATAAATAGAGCAACATTATTTTTAAAAATGTATATACAATTAATGGTCATTTTATTCAGCCTACTATTATTATAAATAACTTTGTCAGTTAAAACTGGTTAACATGTTATTTCTAAGAGTCAGTTGTTTTTTACTCTGGTGAGTCAAAAAGTCTTAAACAGCAACATTTTTGAAATGACAATGATAATGTTTATTATATGGATACTATGATATGATTGCTTTAATAAATAATAGCATTCAGGTTATGCCAAAAATAGGAGAAAAAATAGTTTACTGACAATGTGAAACATACTTTAAGTTTTTAAGTCTCAAAATTGCAACAGCTACCTCACTGAATTAATTGGCTCTGAACATGACTTTACACAAATTATTGTTGTTTCTACTGTCATCAATAGATGGTGGACATGTAAATCTATCAGAGTAAGTCAACATTTTTATATGTTGTATATTTTACAGTTGACTGATTACCAAAGTGAATACAAAGACAAAAAACATTTTGAATGCACAAAACATTATTTTATGTTTTGAATAGTCTTCAAGTTGTCAGAAAAATATTATAATAACATTCTTTAAAAAGACTTATAAAAATGTTTAACATCCATGTTTAGTGTGAGCCAAGAGTGTTTTGATGTCATTAGGCAGTTAGCGATGAGCCAGTGATGTCACAGCATGCAAATTAGATCATGATTTTTTTAGTTATTATTATTTTCAGACATTTTGGGTCAAATTCCAAATTCCTCTGATTTACAGTATCCCTCTGTCTCTTACTATTTTTAAGTTACAGCTTACATTCCCTAAAAAATAGGAATTTCATCAGAAAGCTTCAGTGTCAAAAGGGTTAACTTATTTTAAGTATACACAATTCTACATACAAATCTAATTAAAAACAAACTCTTCAGTATTATCAGTTATCAGTATTGTGTTGTCATGTGAACTCTGTGACACTGTAATATTCAGACATAATAGAGTAAACACAGATATGTGCCTTTGAACCAGCACTTATGCATTATCTTTAACAACATTTATTGATGTCCTGTGTGATTATGAATTAGGGTAATATTGCTGACTTTATGTAAAATGACGAGAAATGAGCTTGTGAAGAAGACCTTGCCTTGAGCACCATTAGGGATTTATTTCTCCTATCATAAGCAAAACATGCTTCCTCTGATCATTAGACAAAGTAGAAAGGGTAAAAGAGGGAGATAAAAATAAGACAAAGAGAGTGCAGGGAGAAAAGCAATAACATGGTAAATTAAAAAAAAATGCTGTCAGTGCTTGCATCAATTAAATGGAGGCTATAAGAAATATCCCAACAGGTCTTCATCCACTTCTATTCATTTAGGGTTCATTGAAGCCTCATGGTCACAAACTTTTCTGCTGTGTTTATTCATTGAACTGCATGGGACAAAACTCTGCTGTGACATCTTCCACTAAAAGCCTTTTATTTATTTATGTATTTATGCAATAACTGCTGGTTTTAACATGTATGCAAATTTAGACACTGCAGCACTTCTTTACTTCCCTCATGCAGTAGAGCAGGTCTTTTGGTAACTGGAGGGTCACTGGTTTGAATCCTCACTCAGGTTAGAAAAAGTCACTTTGCCGATGTGTCCTTGGGCAATACACTCCACCTGCCTTTGCCTGTTTGGTGGGGATCAGAGGGTCCTGTGGCATCTATATAGCTTTGCCTCTGTGTGTCCCAGGACAGTTATGGCTACAATATGTAGTTTATCACCAGCAGATGTGGGAGTGTATGTGTGAATGGATGAATGACAAATTGTAGTGTGAAGCTCTTTGGGATTTGTCTGACTCAAAAAAAAAAATAATAAAAGAGCACAATGCAAGTCTTTAAGATGTCAACATCCTTTGGGCTAAATGTCTCATATGAAGTAAGTAGATCTAATAGATTTGACTGTTCAATAAAATGCTGCTCAGTAATAATTAGATTTCACTAATACAACAATATGTATGTCACATTTAAAAGGGCTTTGGAAATATGTTCTGCTTATCCAGTTTGATGAGCATTATTAATTACTGAACATTAATATTTATCTTGATGAATACAAGTCACTGGATGCAAATGTGTCATTTTATTTCCCTTCATTTCAAGGATGAATGGCCTGAAAGCAAAAATCTATTTATTAAACTAAGCAGCAAGCTCAGTAAAGTTGTTTTTTGTTTATTTTTTCTTCAATTCCTCTTTGGGGTTTCTGTTTAGAATTTGTATGCAAGTCCAAGTAAAAAAAAATGCAAATCAGTCCATTCATTGTGATTAAGGACTTGATTGTAAACTTTCCTAGTTGGTTGTTTATTGAGGTGGAGTTGCACCCTGACAGGTTGCCGGTCCATTACAGGGCCACATATAGAAAAACAGTCACTCACACACACCTAAAAGCAATTTAGAGCTGCCAGTTAACTTCAAGCATATTTTAGGTCTGTGGGAGGAAGCTGGAGTAAGCTGGAGTCCCTGCAGAAAACCGACGCATGCATGGGAGAACATGCAAACTCCATGTGGAAAGGTTTCAAACCCAGGACCTTCTCGCTGCAAGGCAACACCCACTGTACCGCTATACAGTCCAACCATGAAAATATACTGTATAAAAAAAATTGTATTTCTTCCTTTTTAAAAGATTGTTATATGACTAAATAACATTTACATGGTGCCATTTTAAATAAAATTTATGTTGTAATGTTACTGAGACAACTTTTTCTCTGCAACTATAAGCATATTTTAGGTAAAGCATTGGGGAATTTAGTCTGTATTTTTTTTTTAATATATTGTGGATTTATCATCAAATTTTTTCTGTCAATTTTTGGTGTTTAAGATTCCATTAAGTCCATGCATCTCCCTCTCACACTGTCATCTACTCTCCTCTACATACTGGTAAACTTTTTGGGTAAAATCCAAATTGATCCTCATATCTTGCACTGAGACAGTGAGTGAACTTAGTGTCCAGCACTGTGATTATCACGTTTTTTTTTTTTTGGGGGGGGGGGGGGGATTTGTAACTATGTGCTTTTTAAAATAATTTCAAAGTTTAAATTTGTATTTAAATATGTACTTTTTTACTATACCATAAATCTTGACTGGAGATATCATGAATAATGCAAAAATTGTGTAGCTTTTGTATGAAATGTTGTGACAAATAAGACAGGAACACAGGATGACTAAATGCTTCTGCTGGAATTCAGATTATGACTGTAATACAATGCAGATGGATAATCAATAAATCATCCAACTACTAAATAGAGTCAATGAAAAATTATCTGCCATGTATCATCATACTGATTACAAGTTATTCTCAACACACAGTGAATTTCTTTCCAGGTCTGTAGTTTAAAAATTGTTGCATTTTAATAATGAAATGGAAACACACAAAAATGGTCTTGCTCAGTAGTAACATGAAACGTACCTAAATAATCCATGCTGAGAGGAAATAGCGAGTGAATTTTAGCTTGAAATGCTATTTTTCACATGTATCCTTTTAGTCAGCATGTCTTGTATTTTTGATATCCAGCTTTTTTTTTATTTGTTTCTTTCTTTAGTTCTACTTTGGCTAATTGTTTGATATTAACTTTCCTTCTAATACACCGTCTACTGAGGAAAAGTCTAACTTGCAATTTTTTTCCACCATGCAATCAATGTTCAGCATTAGTCATGACCAGTTAATAGCATTTTCCATTATTCTGTAATCTGAGATATGATAAATTCAATTTCTTGACAAACTAATAATCACATGGGAACTTTCCAATATATCTGAATTGCGTTCACAACACATACACACATACACTCACTCAATCACTCACTCAACTTGCATCCAATTCCTGCCTGGCAGACCACACTTCCTAACAGGGCTTGTAAATCATCAGTGCACATTCAATAGAGGAGCATTTGTTACCTCTAACGCCTGCCTGATTCAGCAATTCTTTAAGGATCAAGGCGAGTCAAGGCATGTGTGGGTCAAGGAAAGGGGACATTTATAAGAGGATGATCAAAGTGTCAATATCCTGCTGCTTTCTGACATTGTAGGAAGAGAATCAAGGTGCAGTGCCACAGTTTTTTTCCTTCTTCTGCTAATGACACTAATGGCATTTCTGTTTTGATAAAGGTTATGAATTTTATGTAGCTAGTATTGCGCACACCTTTCTAAGATTCTCTTTACACTGGAGAATGCCCCCTCTATGGTCACCTCAAGCTGCATAACCTAATTAAACATGGGTAGATTTCAACCATTTTTAAAAACTCCTTCAGTGTGAAGGAAACAGAAATGCTGCTAAGCACTTAGTACTCCCCAAATATCCTTTTTCTCCCTGCGGGGTGGCCATGGCTCAGGTGGTAGAGCGGGTTGTCTGGTAACTGGAGGGTCACCGGCTCGGATCCCCGCTCAGCCGGAAAAAGATCGCCTGGCCATTGTGTCCTTGGACAAGACACTTCACTCACTTTGCCTGTTTGGTCGTGGTCAGAGGGTCCAGTGATGTTGGTGTCTGGCAGCCTCGCCTCTGTCAGTGTGTGTCCCAGGACAGCTGAGGCTACAACATGTGTGTAGTTCATCATCACCAAACGTGTGAGTGTGTGTGTGTGAATGGGTGAATGAACGATAAACTGGAGTGTGAAGCACTTTGGAGGACTTGAGAAAAGTACTATACAAGTACATGCCATTTACTAAAAATCATGTGCCAACACTCTTGTTGGAGTAGCTTGTTCCCGTGACAATTTCACCACATACACCTACAATCACACCACAAACCAGGCTCCACCATGGCATAACTCTTCCAACTTAGTCAAAAAGTAAATATATGCTGCAAGATCACACAATATTTGCACAAAAACACAATGTTATGTAGTTTAAACCCGGGCATCAAGACCAGTTCTGCTTCAAATTCTTAAATGCCAAACCATATTAGTGCACGCAAGCTCAATATCATGGATCTACTGTAGTACCACCATCCTTCACCCAAAACCCCAATACATGTCATCAGAATCATAAACCAGGACCTTGGTAGGAAACTTCTGCACACTCTAAACATCCCTCGCAACCCACTGTTTTCTCATTAAACCCATTTAACCTTGCCAACACTGTGCAAAGACCATTCACATTGTGGCAAATGTTCGTTGTTCAATGCTGGGTCATTATCTAATGTAAAAGGGGTCCAAGGCTCCTGAGAATTTAAGAACAATAAATGCCTAGCTTGACGCCATTGTTGCTCATGTGAATAATTTTAACCCTGCTTAATCCACATGTTTTGTTTTGGTTTTTGTTTTGGTTTTTTTTGGTCAGTTTTATCAAAATTGAGCACACAGTTTCAAAACCCAATGGGAAACACAGTTAAATCCCATGAGGATGGGTGATGGCTGTCTTCTGGTAATAAAAATTAAGCACCAGAGTGGAAAATTACCATGTGTAAATAAAAACCAGGCTGAATAATGAAGCTTGATGGAAAATCTAAAACAATACAAATTGCCATCTGCTATTCTTCATGGATTCTCTGAGAAATGGAGCCATGTAGAGAACATTAGATGGAGCTATTTATTTAGATGATCAGGTATGCATTCAGTAGGAGACCCTCCATGAGACTATTAAAACATGTATTAAAAAATTGTTCAAATTGGAAAAAATATATAAATAAAAGGATTTGCTTGGTGTTACATTTAAAAGCCTTTCCAATTGTGCAATGCATTGAAGATGAAATAAATGTCTTTATTCAGGAAAATAGAGTTACAAAATGAAAATGTTTACCTTGTGAAAGTATACTGGGGAAAAAAAGTCAAACAGAACTCCTGCAAGTACTAAAGCACATGTAACAACAACAAATATAAAAATGTGAGAAGTTGTCAAGTGTAGCTTAATACCAGCATTAAAATAAACATTAAACTGAATACAGCATATAATCCAGTCATGATTCATTCACTTTGAGAACAGCAGAAAAAAAAGATTAATATTTAAATATGCAATATGTAAATGGTAAAAGACCATGGCAGATGTGGAAAGAAAACATGTTACATAAGTGAAGTCTCACAACTATTTAAAGTAGACTAGACAGTTTTGTCAAGCTGTTGGTTTTACGTTAAATAATATATCTAAGTAGAAAGAGTTTACTGCTCCTTCCTTTTTTATAGACAACCACCTGCAATTTCAGGTATTTGTTCATCCAGAGCTGGTCCACTGCCATCATGTGGTGTCTGGGATGCTCTGCCTCTCCTGTAGGTGGTGCTTCTTCCCTTTTTACTTCACCTTGTGCCACATTGTTTATCTATGATGTTCAGTCTGCATGTGTGTGTGTCAAGACCCACCGCCTCCCAACCTGGCTGTCAGTAACCACAGCATTAACCAGGGTAGGATGTTTCTAATTAAACACTGGTAATGATAAGACTGTGCAAGAGGAGGGGGAGACACACTCATTACACTGAGAACAGATGCTATGACTAACCCCTGCCAGCCTGCCTTGATGCCCACAGTGTGAATACATACATATACAGTAGATCTCTCTGTCTTTCTGAGCACCCAGTTGGAGTGGCTTAGAGCCCATTGCCAAGGCAACCCACGCATCTCTGGTGCATGTTGGCTTCGCTCTCCCACTCTTAATGACACATTTACAGGATTTTATATGAAATACTTGCAAGCCAGTCTTTTTCTCACTGTGGTCTCCCAATTTATTATTTTGCTTCATATCTAACACCATACCCCGCATGGACCCCCCCCCTTTCTTTTATTTTTCCTTACAGAAAAAGCCCACGTTTAAAAATAATGACAAATTTCACAAGTTAGTGTTATAATTCTGATTAAAATATTTAAAGGAAAATGCTAGGAGGGGTTAAATGAATTACAAATTTATCACGAGCTAAGGGACATTTTGAGCAAATCTGAATCTGAACTACCACCCCAGTCTGCCACTCACCATGTGATACGGAAGAGGCATGTCATCCATAACAGCTGTAACAAACAGAAGTAAACATAAGGCTGCTACTAAACAAAAGCAAAACTTCTAAAGAGATTTTGTTTGTGAGAAAAGTCGAGACTAAGTATTGTCAAAATGATTTCAGTTGCTCACGTTTTATTATTCTCAGTTACTATTTATCATATTTCTTTTCTCGGGAGGGAAATGGCTGATCAAGTACTTGATAACCCACAATTTAGATTTTTGCTCTAGTACAAATTGTTCCTTGTAATGTTTTTGAAAGTAATTTTGATGGACATCCACTTTTAGAATCTTTTTGACTGAAGTTATAAAAGCTGCAGTTTGTTGCAGGTTTGTATTTTTCAAACACCTACACCAAAAGTTTTGCTTACAAAATTCATTGAAAATTGAGGACCTTTGACACATGAGAAAATGTTCTATATTAAGCAACTATTTTACCATCGTTGGTTGCACGTGGTGTTCTTCTATCAACTGCATTGTCTGCCTTATAAATTCTCATGGTTAACATGTAAGCTTTAATTTACTGCCTAATGTTGTCATCAAGGGCCAAGGCCTGTGCTGGCCTCTTCCATCAATCTGATTGCCTGCAGGTAATGGCCAAGTTGCATATTGTCACAATTCCAATACATTATTTACTGTGAGACATTAAAAAGTAATGTGTATTAATAAACAGGCCCAAGGCCAGAGGGCACAAGCACATTTAATACAGTCGTATTTCTTCTTGCTTTCATCAAGAAGACACTTCATGATAAATTTATGGCAAAACCAACACTCAAGGGCTTTTCTCTTGACAGTGTTTCTTCTGTGAGTAAGTATGGTTACCATAGAGAACATACTGTATTTACTAATTTTGTATTTACATATGCGTTTTGACTCTTACAGTATTTCCATGTCACTGTCAGTTTTTCTAAGTCTTGTTTTTAAATTTTCTCATCTTCCTCATGCATTTAACATCTTCCCTGAACTGATCTCTGCACAGTTAGCAGTGATTTTTTCTTACTTTTGTATGTCAAATAAAGAAAGTGAACTGAGATTCAAAACAATTACAATTCATTCCAAATAAGCTCAACACAAACACCACACACTCTAGCAACAGAAAACCTTCCCAGCAAATTACAGAAAGAGTTCAGATACTCATGAGTCTGATAATGCACTACTCAGTGTCACTGTTGTAGATGTCTTCAGGCAACTCCTGATATTAACCTACCAGCATTCAATTATGATAGAGAAATTGAAATTTTAGTAATGCCTAAACTTGTTCTAAATTGCATGCAATACATGGTTTGAATATTTTAAATTCATACATGCTAATGAATTGATATAATTCTGCTCATGTTTTTCTACAAAAAAACTGCAAAGCTTTATTTGAAGTAATTGCGTTATTTTTAAAGATTTGATAAAAATAAGTAAGTCAAGATAAATGTAACTGTTATGAGAAGAAAATCTTTTATTATCATTCTTTGATGTAAAAAATGTAGCTTATGGATTTTTTTTTCAGCACCATGAACCATAGCAACGTGTTCCTGAGCTACTGTAGATTAAAAAATTTCTCGGGTATGCTTTTTTAATTTTTGGTCAAACATAAGGGGTAAAATTAAAAGTCTGAGATTTTAATTACTTATATGGCTAAGAGCTGGCTCTTTTCTGGACTCCTCATCCTCTAAATCACCCACTCCAGGCAAGTGTGCTTAAGTGTTTCCTGGATCAATATCAAAATAATGAAATTCATCCTATCAAACGTCATTGGGTTTTAGCACCGCTGACACTGCATTTAAAATTGTTTTTGAATCTGCACTTTATTATATAAGAAGTCTGAAAAGAGATATTCAGTCAAATAAGTGGTGAAAAATATAATTTGACTTATTTTTACATTAAATTTAACCCCAGCATCAGTGTGTAATCTGACAACATACAATAGCAACATCTGTCACATTAACCAGGAAAGTAAAATGTTAAACAGATGCTTTATACTTAAGGAAAAAATAATAACACAAACATCTGTGCCCTTGTCATTCTTTTCTCTGTGTAGTAGTTCTTTAAATACCTCCACATCTGCTTGATATTATATAAGGTGCAGCAGCAGCATCAACTGCTGAGGGAAAACCCCCCACCATGGCTGAGTTAAAATCTTCTCATCATTGATTCTTGCTCTAGGGGAGAGCTGCTAAATATGAAGCCCTGCTTTTTTTCTTAAGGGAAGTCAGGTCAGTCAACAGCATGCGAGATCAAGTGGGCTCACTTAGAGTTTTTATGATTCAGAGTCCCACCAAATTATGGCACATGAAAAGAAATATGGAAAAAGACGTGTGTTTTTAAAACACAACACAGAATTGATCAAAACAAGGACTGCAACAAAACTATGAGAACTACATAGAGAATGTGATAGGTATGTTCACATGCATGTAGTTTACTACTTTGTTTACAAGTTTAGTGTTTCTTTTCTTTCAATATTTATTACACATACATTTAACATACCATTCACAGTTTGTATTTTGTGATGATTTGATAAAGGTTTACATTCAAACATATGGAAAGAAATACTAAACAAAGCATAATTTTGATATTGAGTCCATTCCTGTAAGTTGACTTTTTAGGTGGTGCTTCCTGCAAAGAGTTGGTTACAGCTAATAAAGCAAAGGTTTCATCAAATTGACATTACATTTCCAGCTTAACACATGCTAAGCAAATGTTTCTTTTAAATAAAACTGTGAAAAGAAATGGAAAAAGGACATATTTCTGCAAAAATATTCCATGGCATCTTCAAAGCAGAAGTTTAAGCAGTATATCAAAGCACAAAAGAAAAAGCAAGAGTGAAATATGTCAAAAATGGTACGTTGTTTGAGTTGCATTTAAAGTGACTCTGGGGATGTGACAGCTGAGGTTACAAAGGTTTCCAGGAGGTGAAATTCCTATTGAGATGCTACCTGCTGATGCACTGCTACAGTGGCAGTGCAGGTAAAGGCATCTGGGCTCTCTATGTAGAGTGACACACCTCACTCCCAAGGCAATGCAGGGGAGACAGCTGAGGTAGGAAGGGGGTTAACATGGTGTAATATCACCTTCTGGCTTGTCACAAACTGCTGCACTGCTCCACAGAGTCAAAATCAGGAGGTCATCATATGGAAGCCTTTTCATGAAAGTGTTTTTGCTGCATGAATTATTTAGACTTGACATACAAACACCCAACAAAATACAATAAACAAAACAAAAATACTGACTTTAACAAAAAATGGAAGATGGAACTTTTAATTCCAGAAGATGATAAGTCCGTCTTCATGTATGTTAAACTGCATCACATGTTGCAATGTCCCCTGTCTCTAGCTGTCATACAGACTTGATGAGACTTTCTTGTGACAGTGAGAAGAGGTCTCCTATGACTTCCTGTCCACTGATGTGTTTGCTGCAAGTATCACGAAACACTGGGCTCAATTTCCATGTTTTGACATAAGAGGGGACATTTGATAAATAGTTGGAGGACTTGAGCACATAAATGAGGCATAAATAATGCATAAATTAAGTGCCATTTTATGGAGGGATGTCAGTGCATTTCTCCAATAACGGGAAGATTAATGATCTGACTGTGGAGAGGGAAATACTGCATAGGAGTACGGCAGAAAGATCAAGAGATGAGTCCCCACTCTGACTGTTTTCAATCAATATTCCCATGTATTTACAGAGGCTGGATGGATGATGCCGGCAAAGCAAACCTCAGCTGAAGTTTCAGAGAGACAGAAAAAGTGGTTACTTGGAATGACGACATACTCAAGAGAAAAAAAACAAAAAAAAAGCAAAGCTTTTCTATTTTTTTCCTGTAGCAGCAGATCTTTTGGGGTATATTTTAGCTGAACAAATCATAGTGATTTTGTAGAAACGATATGTTGTGTCTCTGAAATTTATTTCTGTCAAAAGTTGTGCTACTATGAAAGGAAGTAAAAACTAGGTACAGTACTAGGTATTTTATTTTTTAATATTTTGACATGAACAAAACAAGCAAGCTATTTATTCTAGCACTGAAACTGATGCAATATTTTTATAAATATCATGAAAAATCTCCTTTCCACCCCACCCAGCTCCACCCCCACCCCCCCACCCCCACCCCCCCTGAAAAAAAGTGGTGCTGAACAAAAACTTTTGCATTTAAATGCATTATCATCGTTATCCCATACAATCTAAAACCTTTATGTTGGAGTTCAATCTGAACTTTGCTTCATCACATTTTGTACTTTTTAAGATGGACTTGCTTATAAGTAATTTAAGTAGCACATAATAAGTACTGGACTTTTAATAATAAATCTTGCAAAATGTTGTTTTAATTATTGTCCCAAACCTGTTTAGAGTCACAATAGGTTGTCGTAAAATCAAAACAACTGAATACCAAAGGTAAATATCTATTGCTCTAGGGAAATATCCTTTTCCAAAGTCGAGAAACTTAAATAGAATTGCTTTTAATGATAAACTATATTGTGGAGCTTGCCTGTCCTTGAAAATTGGGGAAGGCTTGTGGCATAGACAAACTTTTATGGAAATGTACCTTGTGCTGCTATCCTGTTGTGCTTTTCTTTTGATGTATGTTGTATTTTTTGTCCTCTGTTAACTTTGTGATTTTTATCTGCGATAGGTGCTATACAAATAAAGTTTTACTTACTTACTTACTATAAAGAAAAGGCAGCAAACAAAGCAACATCAATCACATACATGAGAGATCCATGTAATTCCTAAAATCAGACAAAATCTGAAAAGTAAAGGGTTAGGTGATGGAGAGTTGCAAAGGGGACAGTAGAAGAGACACCCTAAGCAGTTTAAAAAGGGAATGAAGTATCAGATTTGCAATCTGAATGCATTTTAGAGAATCAGCTGTTCAGTCTGCAATAGGATCAGCTAATGTGACGATATCAGAGTATCAGAGTTCCTCTCTGAAAATCACAATCATTTACTTTGAGTGAATTGCAAATAAAATTGTAAAACAAAAATTCCTATATTGAAACCAATGGGAACAATGTAATTATTAGCACCTTAAATAGGACACTGAAGTTATTATACTTGGGAACGTTTTCAACTCCTGAACCCTTAAAACCATTTGCATGCAAATAAAATTGTTTAATTCATTGGGGACCATAGACTTGACTGTTGACACCACAGACATTTATATTGCAGTTTGCTCTCATGCTACACCAATAATCTTTTCTCATGCATAGGCAAAATCCTATTTCGCATTAGATCTTTTGCTTTTTCTATCAACCACCTCCGAAAGGGTTTTTGATCTTCTGGCCTCAGCTGCCCTGCGTAACGCCATCACCTACATGTAGTTAAATATCATTTCTTCCCTGACATGGAAACTGGAGACACACGTCTGCGAGACTCTGAAGGTGGTGAGACTGTCAGTCATGCTAATGCTAGCAGACAGCTATGTGTGTGTCTCTTAGCCATTTCCTGTGTGCTGGGGCATCCAGACATCGGCAGCTGTCTGATTCAGTTCCAGTCCCTGGAGCTTAGAGAGGACCTGACACTGTGTCTCCCTGACACAGAAACCTACAGCATCCCTAGCTGCTCTCTGGCCCTGGAAACAAAGAAATGAAGACATGTCACCAGCGGAAGGTCATTGTGAAAACCCCTTCAATCACTCAGAGCTAATCTAATGTTCACTCTAGCATAACTGATGACCGACGTAATTGACATTGCATAACTAATCATACATATTCAACAGGGACTGATGATAGTTTCTCAACAGATGAGCTAAAGACTTAGAAAGTCTTAGTAGTGAAAAAGGTGACCTGCAGCTCATCTAATCTAAAAGGGGGGTTGACTCTTAAAATCCACAGACAACTACTGCATTTTTGTTCATTAGATTTTTTTTTTTTCAAATTCACCAAGGAGAAAGGGGGTGATGGCAAATTGAAAATAATTGTGGTGATTATGGGGCATCTGCAATATTTGATTATTTTAGGTCAAGGAGAAATATAATGTTAGTGGGAAAACTGTTGCTGGTACAACCTTCCATATCCATCAACTTAAAGATTTAACTATAGACACATTAAACTTGTGTTTATATGTGAATCCTTTACATTAAGGTCACTTTTATAGATTTAACTTTCTTCTTTGATCATCTGAAGGCAATCTGTTTGCAGATCCCACATATCTGAGAGTAAAATAATTTTGTTTTTTGTGTGAAAGAACAACAAAAAAATTTACACAACAGTTCCAAGAAGGACTCACATAATGTTTATTTTATTGTATTTTGTTCTTTAGGACTTCTGACAAGTGCAGGCATATGTGTTAGAACATGTTTATTAATTTATCCACTTTATAGAAAATGTATAAAACCTAGGATGACTTGAATAGTTAAGGTTATAAACGAGAATAAACGAGAGTCAGTTGGGCTTGCTTTCGCCGCTGCGTTTGCCGCAAGCCCAACTGACTCTCGTTTATTCTCGTTTATTGGCTCGTTTAGGTGTTTGCCGTGTGAATCAAAAATCTCCGAGACGAATCCGAATCGCAAAAAAGTACCACTGATGACGAGTAAAACACATCTCACAGAATAAATAAGGCCCCAATTGCAAAAAACGGGCGTTCTCCTTTAAGTGTAAACATGTCATATTCATTAAACTAGGTTTTTTCCACCATAGGTGTGAGATCCATTTTTTGAACATGCTCCCTACTATTCAGGGCTGCAGGGAGCACATAGACAAACAACCATTCACATACACACTCACACCTACAGTAGGGACAATTTAGAGAAACCAATTAACCTCTTGCATATTTTTGGACTGTGGGAGGAAACCTGAGTCCCCAGAGTAAAACCCACACATGCACAGAGAGAACATATAAACTCCATGCAGAAAGGTCCCATCCCGGAATCGAACCCAGGACTTTCTCGCTGCAAGGCAACAGCACTACCAACTGCAGCCCTAGATGTGAGATACTATACCTAGTTACACTTTCACAATTTCCTTTTAAACACACTTGAAAAGGCTGTTTTGAGGTGAAAGGGCACTGGAGAACTACACCTTTAAAAAAATCATTTAAATTTAAAATACACAGATCGGTGGCATTTCACGCCAACATGGCAGTGTCAAACATATGTCACACAGATTTGTGATGAAAGCCTTTAGACCAATATGGGTCATATACATTGTCTTCAGATTCTACTTTTGCTGCTGAACAATTGAATAAAAATTGAGTCGGATGTGTGTTGTTTTTTGTTTTTTTTTTGCCCCAGGGATACTAGCAGCAAAGACCACAGGCAAACTGTGGCCTAAAAAGGAAAAGCTATCTTTTTTAATGAAAGCTGCTCTAATGAGCCAACATTCATTGGTGTCTTTGATGACTTCAGAATATTTAATTCAGTATAGCTATGGCTCTGTAGTCCTTTCAGGAGCTTTTTCTAAGGTCTGAGGACTTGGATTTTTCTTCACACCATGACCTACTGAATCGTTGCTTTTTAACTTTAAGAGCACCTTCAACACATCTCACTTCCTTGAAACTAAAATGCAACTGACATCCTGATATTGCTTTGTCCCAACCCCCCACCCTACCCCACCCCATGATGTCGAGGAGTTTATACATCATTTGTGAACTTGATGTTTACAGCATTTTGCGCTATCTAAAGTGTAAATTGGAGCAGCTGTTTCAATACCCAGAGTGACATAGAGCTCATTTTCACAGCTGTGAGTGTTAACACACCACTGAGAATGTCACTTGGAAAGAATTGCACTTTCACTGTAAGTGTCTTTACGGTTGGCTCAGATGAGTTTTTCCAGTGGTCAAATTTTCATTACCATGTTCACTTGCAATATACGAAATCTGATTAATTTCTTATCTATATATTTATTTATTTTTAGAGAACAGTTTAAACTAGTTAAAATGTATGGAACCCTATAATACCAAGTGATTTCTTCATAGTTTCAATACTTTTTTTCATTTAGCCCAATGGAGGCAAGACAGT
>SSNP01000014.1:6419182-6431160 GCA_006937955.1 Pachypanchax playfairii
CTCCAGTGCCAGTGCCTCTGTGCAGTGAGTTACCCGCCTGTCGTGAGTACTGGCTCACACACGGATGAACTAGAGCTCAGTTGCGGGAACACGCGACTGGCTCTTTCCCTCTGGCTCCTGTCTGTTCCTGGTCACCTCTGGATCCACACCTCTCCGGTGAGCGCGCTGCTGCCTCCCCTGCTGGACCCACGCAGGCATCGACAGCACCGCGTCCCGGACCTCACCGTACTGCCTCGACTCCTGGAGCACCACCCCCGCTGCAGTGTCCCTTGGATCTCACCATACGCAGCTTCAGTCACCGCGTCACCGATCGAGTCTCCACCCCACTGCAGTCCAGTCCTGTGTTTATTCATCGTGCACATTTCAGGTTCACTGTACTGTTGTCTTGTGCCTGTAATATAATAAACTCACTTTCACTGATCCCTGGTTCTCGTGTGTGTGTCTTGGAGTTGGGTCGCTTTGGAGTTCAGCTCAACCCCCCCCTACCTGGTAACTGAACCTGACATCTGAATGCATTTTAGAGAATCAGCTGTTCAGTCTGCAATAGGATCAGCTAATGTGACGATATCAGAGTATCAGAGTTCCTCTCTGAAAATCACAATCATTTACTTTGAGTGAATTGCAAATAAAATTGTAAAACAATAATTCCTATATTGAAACCAATGGGAACAATGTAATTATTAGCACCTTAAATAGGACACTGAAGTTATTATACTTGGGAACGTTTTCAACTCCTGAACCCTTAAAACCATTTGCATGCAAATACAATTGTTTAATTCATTGGGGACCATAGACTTGACTGTTGACACCACAGACATTTATATTGCAGTTTGCTCTCATGCTACACCAATAATCTTTTCTCATGCATAGGCAAAATCCTATTTTGCATTAGATCTTTTGCTTTTTCTATCAACCACCTCCGAAAGGGTTTTTAATCTTCTGGCCTCAGCTGCCCTGCGTAACGCCATCACCTACATGTAGTTAAATATAATTTCTTCCCTGACATGGAAACTGGAGACACACGTCTGCGAGACTCTGAAGGTGGTGAGACTGTCAGTCATGCTAATGCTAGCAGACAGCTATGTGTGTGTCTCTTAGCCATTTCCTGTGTGCTGGGGCATCCAGACATCGGCAGCTGTCTGATTCAGTTCCAGTCCCTGGAGCTTAGAGAGGACCTGACACTGTGTCTCCCTGACACAGAAACCTACCGCATCCCTAGCTGCTCTCTGGCCCTGGAAACAAAGAAATGAAGACATGTCACCAGCGGAAGGTCATTGTGAAAACCCCTTCAATCACTCAGAGCTAATCTAATGTTCACTCTAGCATAACTGATGACCGACGTAATTGACATTGCATAACTAATCATACATATTCAACAGGGACTGATGATAGTTTCTCAACAGATGAGCTAAAGACTTAGAAAGTCTTAGTAGTGAAAAAGGTGACCTGCAGCTCATCTAATCTAAAAGGGGGGTTGACTCTTAAAATCCACAGACAACTACTGCATTTTTGTTCATTAGATTTTTTTTCTTTCTTTTTTTCAAATTCACCAAGGAGAAAGGGGGTGATGGCAAATTGAAAATAATTGTGGTGATTATGGGGCATCTGCAATATTTGATTATTTTAGGTCAAGGAGAAATATAATGTTAGTGGGAAAAATGTTGCTGGTACAACCTTCCATATCCATCAACTTAAAGATTTAACTATAGACACATTAAACTTGTGTTTATATGTGAATCCTTTACATTAAGGTCACTTTTATAGATTTAACTTTCTTCTTTGATCATCTGAAGGCAATCTGTTTGCAGATCCCACATATCTGAAAGTAAAATAATTTCGTTTTTTGTGAGAAAGAACAACAAAAAAATTGAAACAACAGTTCCAAGAAGGACTCACATAATGTTTATTTTATTGTATTTTGTTCTTTAGGACTTTTGTTTATTAATTTATCCACTTTATAGAAAATGGATAAAACCTAGGATGACTTGAATAGTTAAGGTTTTCTTTCCAAAGATGTACACAAAGTAATTGTGTGTGTCTAGATAAGTATGTGTGTGGGTGGGTGAGTTGCTGTGTGTATATGGGGTGTGGGTAAGGGGGGTGTCTTAAGTTTATTGTAGCAAAAACAAATAACTTCTTATTGCTAATAATAGATTGGTCATAATGGGTCTCTATAAAAAAATAAATACATAAAAGGAATGCAACGTATTCTCCAAAACATGGCTATTCATGTATTTGTGGAAAACAATTGCAAGTTGGTTCCAACTAACATTGTTATTTTTAAACCTTTAGTTCTCATATCTACATGTTCCTTTCTCTTGAAGAGAGGGGTGTGCAGTCCACCTGCAGCTGTGGATCAGTTACTTTGTCTATGTGAAAAAAAATGAACTCATGGATTAAAAGAAATTGTGTGTGTTTGCTTTTTTCACTTAAAAGGTCTGACATTGTTGCAAAGTTTATTTTCTATTTGATGCTTTACTAAACTAAAGATTGATTAAGTTACGGGGCCAAAATCAGCCAAATGTATTGTGCAGGGTGTGTTTGCTCCATTTAATGCTAAGTTGACATCTATTAAGACTTAACCCTAAACAGAAAAGTTGATCAAGTTTTTGTTGTTCCTAAAAAGGTAGAGGTCTAATTTTAAAACCTTTACATTTTTAACAGGATCATCTGTTATCTTAAGTGTAAACATGTCATATTCATTAAACTAGGTTTTTTCCACCATAGGTGTGAGATCCATTTTCTGAACATGCTCCCTACTGTTCAGGGCTGCAGGGAGCCACACATAGACAAACAACCATTCACATACACACTCACACCTACAGTAGGGACAATTTAGAGAAACCAATTAACCTCTTGCATATTTTTGGACTGTGGGAGGAAACCTGAGTCCCCAGAGAAAACCCACACATGCACAGAGAGAACATATAAACTCCATGCAGAAAGGTCCCATCCCGGAATCGAACCCAGGACCTTCTCGCTGCAAGGCAACAGCACTACCAACTGCAGCCCTAGATGTGAGATACTATACCTAGTTACACTTTCACAATTTCCTTTTAAACACACTTGAAAAGGCTGTTTTGAGGTGAAAGGGCACTGGAGAACTACACCTTTAAAAAAATCATTTAAATTTAAAATACACAGATCGGTGGCATTTCACGCCAACATGGCAGTGTAAAACATACGTATGTCACACAGATTTGTGATGAAAGCCTTTGGACCGATATGGGTCATATACATTGTCTTCAGATTCTACTTTTGCTGCTGAACAACTTTTTGAATAAAAACTGAGTCAGATGTGTGTTGTTTTTTTGTTTTTTTTTTGCCCCAGGGATACTAGCAGCAAAGACCACAGGCAAACTGTGGCCTAAAAATGAAAAGCTATCTTTTTTAATGAAAGCTGCTCTAATGAGCCAACATTCATTGGTGTCTTTGATGACTTCAGAATATTTAATTCAGTATAGCTATGGCTCTGTAGTCCTTTCAGGAGCTTTTTCTAAGGTCTGAGGACTTGAATTTTTCTTCACACCATGACCTACTGAATCGTTGCTTTTTAACTTTAAGAGCACCTTCAACACATCTCACTTCCTTGAAACTAAAATGCAACTGACATCCTGATATTGCTTTGTCCCAATCCCCCACCCTACCCCACCCCATGATGTCGAGGAGTTTATACATCATTTGTGAACTTGATGTTTACAGCATTTTGCGCTATCTAAAGTGTAAATTGGAGCAGCTGTTTCAATACCCAGAGTGACATAGAGCTCATTTTCACAGCTGTGAGTGTTAACACACCACTGAGAATGTCACTTGGAAAGAATTGCACTTTCACTGTAAGTGTCTTTACGGTTGGCTCAGATGAGTTTTTCCAGTGGTCAAATTTTCATTACCATGTTC
Organism: Pachypanchax playfairii; assembly: GCA_006937955.1. Lineage (NCBI taxonomy): Eukaryota > Metazoa > Chordata > Actinopteri > Cyprinodontiformes > Aplocheilidae > Pachypanchax > Pachypanchax playfairii. The sequence continues at coordinate 6,423,080 of SSNP01000014.1, forward strand.
ACTTGCAATATACGAAATCTGATTAATTTCTTATCTATATATTTATTTATTTTTAGAGAACAGTTTAAACTAGTTAAAATGTATGGAACCCTATAATACCAAGTGATTTCTTCATAGTTTCAATACTTTTTTTCATTTAGCCCAATGGAGGCAAGACAGTGTTTTTGTGGTATTACATGATACTGTATCTTTGTATAATACACACACAATGAACAAAAAATCATTGATAAACAATATTATCATGGTCAGAGTTTACAAAAAATACTCATTAGATGAACTCAAATTGTTTGATGGCAGTTTTTCCTTTCTGCTCTAATTAAAAATAATTGATGAGATACAGTACTTGAAGGAACTAAAGGCAGAGAGTCCTAACATCATCTCATCTGATGCCTGTAAGAACTGTAACTTCTATATAGTTCTTGTCTCAAATGGCTGTTGGAGATAATATGAAGAAACAATATGAAAATTAGTTCTATATGATCATATTTGTTTTTTCTATATTGGTTTCCTACTTTAAACATGCTTTTATTTTTTTGCAATTTATTTATTCCTATTATTCCCTCTTAGATGTTAAGGAGTCGGTGTGTATAATAATTTTGTCAAAGACACGGGATTCTCCTTGACAAAATAAAGATTTCCTTGTCTTTATCATTTTTTTTAGGCATTATTCTCCCCTATGTCTCATAATTAAGTCAGTATATGAGCCATAAAAGCTGAACTCTCCTGAAATAAACCATGAGAATTCTTCACCATCTGCTCCTTATCCTCTCCTCTTGGCTAAACTGTCTCCAAACATCGCAGCCACCATTAGGAATGTACTGCAGGCAAGAGAAGTGTAGCAACGTCCAGAGAAAAACACATTCACAAGGGTGAAATCATGCATGTGCTTTGAAATATGACTCTGCAATTAAATTAATTTCCGTTTGCTTTATAGTTTTATTGGAGAATGAAAGAATTGCTTGAATTAAGCAGTTTGGCTGGGTTTAATCCCTACCAAATGGTGTGTATAAATAAAATTAAGAACAAGTAAACCTAACAGATTTTTTGATCAGTTCTTTGAAAATAACAAAAGTAAATCTTTTAATGAAATTCTAGTTCCTTAGTTCTGTCCCCCCTTTTTTCCATCATTTGTTTCTCCTACTTTGTTTTTGCTGTTTAAATGGTTTCAAGACCGAAAGCAAGGTATGAATGAATGGGCTGTCTCCAGTATAATTGGAAGCATTCACTGATTAATGATTTTGTGCATGCAGGCGTCAGAGGTAGCGGCTCCTGTTGAGAGGGAGGATTGTGTGCAATCAGCTGATTCGCACACAATCTCATCCTTTCTGAGCACCGAGCTTGTCGGGTTGCTGCCTTGTTTAACGTCAGAGAATCATTTTAACCATAGTTCCGATATAAAATGCTTCCACGTGTTATGTCAAAAGGAATCTTTACCAGTTTAAGGTAGAGTTAAAGAGCCCCTTTTTTATTCAATGGATTTTATGAGTGGTTAAAGATTTAAAAATCAGAGTTTTAGCAGTTAATGGTTGGTTAATGAATATGTCACGTTTATAGTTATGTTTTATGTACATAGTCAATGAGACACCCCCACACTCCATCCTTAAATTGACTCAAAACTTTAAAGGTTCCCTTGTATCTTGTGCATAATCCCAGTAAAGCTGCTTCTTCAGTTTATTTGTTGTTTCTAAAGCGTCAGCTGTAAAGTTAAAGGTCAGCTCTCTGCTTAAAACTTTCCAAATCTGAATGTTTGAAAAATTAGAAATGTATGTAAGATTTTATACAGTACGCAGACTGCAAAAAGTCCTGGTATAACAAATCATTCTGTGTTATCAACATGCTGTAAAATAGAATCTGGCACGAGCCATGCAACACAGTTGGTTTAGGACAGTCAGACGTGAGGTTAGGCTTTTTGTTGCCACACTTCAAGTTTAAGCCAATATTTGACTGTAAAATGTTCTCTCTGCCATGAGTAACAGGGACCCTATTGTGTTCTTTTTAGGTCTCCAAGACGTCACCAAGATCCTGCAAATACTCTCCTCATTCTGCCTGATGTTTAACATGATAGCCAGTGTGAGGTGACCCTTAGCTTCCATACTTATATGTACATCTGACTGTGCTTCAATTGTGTTTGAAAATTTTCACATCAAGTTTTTATTGTTGATTCTGCCATGTGAATTTTTTATGTGATTGATTTTTGTTTTTTGCCTTACTGACTGCCAGTCTGCCAGTACACCTGCTTGCCTCCAGCTTATCAGCCTCTTTATTATTTGAGCAGTGGTTTCTTATTCATTCTTTGGTAGACTGTTATATCAGCCAGTGGGGTAAACATGTCTTTTGAAATTATGTGTACTCATGTATTATATATAAAGGAACTCTTACTCAGCAATATAAGAATCTTAAAGTCTGGTTGAAATCTTTAGGCAGAAATGCAATACATGAACTATCACAGTCAAGTTCAACTTGACAGTGATAGTTCATGTAACTTAACTGAATCAAAGCAACAGGTAAACTAGACTGAGTCGAGTGCAGTCAGCAAATCCCTTTTTACAGTTTACAAAGGCAAGTTTTTCTGTATGAGGCTCTGTTTATAATATTGTTTAGCTGTTTTTTACTGTCAGGTTGATAAGAGAGACTACCAGACCCCTGTCCTCCATCAGACCCCTGTGTAGGTAAGAATCTGGCACCCAGAACAAACAATCTAACCCCCAGTCCTGTCTAAGCAATCTAGAATTAAGTTAAGTTAAGTAAATAATTTGTTACTGTGACATGCTTTTACGTACATATGAAACTGAACTGACCTAGAAATCATCCACACTACTTACCTTGGCAGGATTTAGAGAAACGTATTCCTTCTTTCATTTGCACATATTTTTCGTAACACCAAGTACATTGTCACACCTGACAGCTCTGGGCTATCCCTTCCGCTTTCTCTATAATTGTGGATTTTACATTCACTCTAGTCTTATGTAAAATAGTTGAAACAACATTTAAAATATCAGAATTCAAATCATAAACAATAGCTTTAATGTGTTTCTTTTTCAAGCATCAGACTGAGGAGGTAACTGCTTGTGCTCCCTCCTTTTTACAAACAGCTTATTTTTTATGCAGTTCATTAACATGCAACATTCTAAAAAACCTTTCAATTCATAAAACCTCAGAAGTGAAATTCATAACCTGATGAAAAAAAAATTACTTGAAGGTAGACGAGCACCACCAAGTTGATGAAGATGCCGCAAGTCTCAGAACAATGAGGTGCTTTTTCTTGATACTTGACTACAATTTTATCGTAGTGTGCAGGCTATTAATCAGGGGGATGGGGGTGGGTTGGGGGGAATGCAGAATAAATAAACTTCTGTACTATAAAGGAACAATTTTACTCACATCTTTGCTCTGATGGGGTTTTATGAAAACTGGTTGAATGCACAGACAATAAAATAGAAATATGACCAAAAGTTTTTTTATTTATTTGGTTGTTGTTTTTTTGCCTTTGCCATATATACAGTGGGGCAAAAAAGTATTTAGTCAGCCACCAATTGTGTAAGTTCTCCCGCTTAAAAAGATCAGAGAGACCTGTAATTTTCATCATAGGTATACCTCAACTATGAGAGACAAAATGAGGAAAAAAAATCCAGAAAATCACATTGTCTGATTTTTAAAGAATTTATTTGCAAATTATGGTGGAAAATAAGTATTTGGTCAATAACAAAAGTTAATCTCAATACTTTGTTATATAGCCTTTGTTGGCAATGACAGAGGTCAAACGTTTTCTGTAAGTCTTCACAAGGTTTTCACACACTGTTGCTGGTATTTTGGCCCATTCCTCCATGCAGATCTCCTCTAGAGCAGTGATGTTTTGGGGCTGACGCTGGGCAACACGGACTTTCAACTCCCTCCAGAGATTTTCTATGGGGTTGAGATCTGGAGACTGGCTAGGCCACTCCAGGACCTTGAAATGCTTCTTACGAAGCCACTCCTTCGTTGCCCGGGCGGTGTGTTTGGGATCATTGTCATGCTGAAAGACCCAGCCACGTCTCATTTTCAATGCCCTTGCTGATGGAAGGAGGTTTTCACTCAAAATCTTACGATACATGGCCCCATTCATTCTTTCCTTTACACGGATCAGTCGTCCTGGTCCCCTTGCAGAAAAACAGCCCCAAAGCATGATGTTTCCACCCCCATGCTTTACAGTAGGTATGGTGTTCTTTGGATCCAACTCAGCATTCTTTCCCCTCCAAACACGACAAGTTGAGTTTCTACCAAAAAGTTCTATTTTGGTTTCATCTGACCATATGATGTTCTCCCAATCCTCTTCTGGATCATCCAAATGCTCTCTAGCAAACCGCAGACGGGCCTGGACGTGTCCTGGCTTCAGCAGGGGGACACGTCTGGCACTGCAGGATTTGAGTCCCTGGCGGCGTAGTGTGTTACTGATGGTAGCCTTTGTTACTTTGGTCCCAGCTCTCTGCAGGTCATTCACTAGGTCCCTCCGTGTGGTTCTGGGATTTTTGCTCACCGTTCTTGTGATCATTTTGACCCCACGGGGTGAGATCTTGCGTGGAGCCCCAGATCGAGGGAGATTATCAGNAATGACCTAAAACAAGCATGTAATTTAGAAAGCTTTGATGTACTGACTAACTGCACTTTGGAAAGTGATAGAGCCCATGCAACCACACAGACAAAGCCTTTCACTCCAACCAGATATGACAACTCAAAGGGGGATTAAAGACAATTGCAGCCTTCATGTCTTTTAGATGATTTATTTCATTTTTTTTTCCTGTTCTGCAAAGTGGATGTTCTACTTTCAGAGTTCTATAATCCATATCAAGCAAGCTGACAAATCAGTATGTTTTTTTAAAGTTCTGTGGGTGTTTCTAACATAGAAAAAACTTTTTCTTTTGTTTGCTCAGTATTGCTATTCTTGTCATTCAGTGTTGCTTCTCTATGATTGTCTTTACAACAATGAGCCATGAAGCAAAGCTTCAGCACTTTTTCAAAAACGGTGAATGCAGTGAATTTAAAATCACATTTTGACACAGGAAATTGGGGTGACAGTAAAATATATATAATAAAACAATCTCCTTTAGCTGTGAGGTGGAACAAAATGTTTAATAAAAGTTCACGTCACTTATGGCATCACACTATTCTTATGCTTCTTGTGTGTGTGCATGTGCCTTGACACTGAAACAATGGCATTGTTTGTGAATTTTGAAGCACCAGGGCATCTACTGATGCAACAAAATCAAAGTAGTAACCAACAACCCCCAACAAAAAAAGCTTATCTAGTATGCAACTGTTGTTCACTGCAATTTAAATACTACGGGTGTTTGCAAGGACACTCAACATTACCCATAGCATCACAGAAGTGATAGAAAGACATTTAAAAAAGATATTAGATGAAATGACTCTAAAATACTTGAAAACAGCCAATCACATGAATAGAGCACATTTTATAAAGGCTGTAATGCATTTCTTTTTTCTTTCATTCTTTTTTGAATGGCAATATGCCATTGATGGCTGCATGTGCACTTTCCATTTTAAACCAAATAGCATCCTTAACTTGCAAAGTCTCTAAATGTTCCAAAGAACAGAGTACATGTATAGAATCTCACAAAGCAGATGCACACATTCACAAAAAGTGACTGTATTTGTGAATGTGGAAGAACATTTTCAAAAATCCAAGAAACTATATTCATTTGTAATGTTGTTGAACCCCCCTGTTAGGGTTTTTACATTCCACATGGGGTACTTACAGAGTACCTAGTGGAGAACATACAGGGTTCTTTACAGGCTGCTGAAAGCTTTCTTTTCCTTAATAGTTGAAATCATAATTTGGAAATAGCATAAGGTATTTTATTGTATTATCTTTGTCCGGTATTAAATGTGTTTGCTGAACTGAAACACTGAAGTGTGACGGAAAAAAAAAGTAAACACTGAAGAAATGTTTTAATTTCACATCACTCTTCATATACCCAAATGGAATTTTAGGGAAAAAAAAATTGCAATATTTAACGATCTAGGGTACCCCTCTATCTGTGACTTACCCCTTTAGGTAATCCCCCTGCATAAAACATTTAGGTACCCCTATAGATACCCTTTTAATACCCTTGTAGGTACCTTGTATTTATCATGCTGTAATATGTCGTGTTAATAACATTGCTTATTTAATCAAGACATTACCTAACTATTAAAAACTTATTTCACAATGGCTTTGCTTTGTGTTCTTTGTGTTATCAGTGTCTTTTTTATAAATATGTATCATAGTGTATCTTTTTTTTTGTTTCTGTCATGATGCGAACTTCAGGCTGACTGTGATGTTTCCATAAGTGCTGCAAAAAAGAAGTTTACAAAAATTGCCCTGCAGCTATTTTGCACCTGACCTCAAAAAATGGTAAAAGTATGTTCATAAGTATGTCAGTCCCCTTGTTTTTTTTTTGTTTTTTTTTTTCTAGCCAAAAAAGGCTCGGCAAGTTCTGCTCCCTTTCAGAAAGCTTTGGATCATGTACTGTCAAACTTAATAAATGATGAGTAGTTTGTATTAATTATGTATAATGATCCAAATTGCAACAAAATTGTATCATTTAATTCTGGGAATAAATGTAGCCAGTAAACAAAAGTCCAAAAGAGTCTTCACTTATCTCCCTCAAGTCATAAAAAAAAAAAAAATCAGTCAAGTTTAGATGGAATCTGAAAGTGGAGTAAATTAAGTGTAACCCGCCTAAAAGTGGGTTAAAGTAATGATTTATGTTCTTATCTGATCGTTATTTCTTTTAATTTCATGATTGTAAATGCTTGTGTGTTTTATTTTGAAACCGGGACTTTATTTTGTAAAAACCGGAAGTAATGCACAAAGATGCCTGCAGTAGCTTAACATCGCAAATGCGCAAACGAGACTCTGGTGTTGTTTCGCTCGTGGGAGCTGGAGAGCGAGAGAAAAAGGTATCAAAATGTGTTATTTTGCACTGATATTAAGATTTAATGTCGTTAGTGTTGTAAACTGATTGAAGTCCCGTTGTAGACGTTGGAGAGTCGTCGAGGAGCCACCTTAACTGTTCCGGTCTCCTCTGTAGAAACTCTCACTTGGTAAGCTAGTTTCTGCCATGCTCTTAATGTGTGTGTATGTGGAAACAACACGTGGTGACCATGCTAGCTGCCATTAAGGATATCTTTTGTGTATTTTATGTTGTTTTATGATGAATGTAATTTACTAAAAAGCACTTATGTGAACTTTTGAAAAGAAAACTTGAAAGAAAACTTGTGTTAATGTATCAGGAACGATTAACAATGTCCTGTATCACTAAGATAAGCGCATTGTGATACTTTTACACTGTGAAATAACTAGTCATTTTTCCAATGTGACTAAAGATTAAAAGCCATACAGAGTGGAGAAGCTAAAGAGTCATTTTAAGTTAATTAAGATGGTTAAAAGCAGCACAGCTGTAAATTGTTACTTTTGTCAATTAAAAACAATGTATTTCATTTATTTTATTTAAATCTAAAATCCTATGTTAAAAAGGGTTAAAAGAAAAGACATTACATATGGGAAAAGAACAAATTACATTAAAAAGCTAATTTGTTTATGTAAATTCATTGGAAAAATGCTATTTTATTTAATTGATATTACTATTGGTTAAAATGGTTTATTCTGACACTGAAACTTTATTGTGGAAATAATTGGTTACCTACCTGTATCCTATATTATTATATTCCATTTTGAGAAAAGACAGATAATATGTTGTACAACACTTTGAATTAATCTAGTTGATCATTTTTATGGAAGAACTGAGACTATAACCTGTTTTACTAATGCAGGTCAGGTCTTTTCATATTGGTTGGAAAAAACTTGATGAAGCTTCAGTCCTTGTGTCAACGAGATTAACCAGCGACTTGTAGATGGCGAGCCTCCCAGCAGAACTCTGATCATCACCACATCCTTCAGCTGAGGTTGTGGTAGGATTGTGCCGATTCCAAGAATTGACACCAACAGGAGCCACACTGAATACACTCCTGACTTGACTATTTTACTCTGACTTACCTGACTTGAACTTTGGATCCATAACGAACAATTCTGAACCAAGACCTTT
>SSNP01000014.1:6431170-6562192 GCA_006937955.1 Pachypanchax playfairii
TTTTTTTCTAGCCAAAAAAGGCTCGGCAAGTTCTGCTCCCTTTCAGAAAGCTTTGGATCATGTACTGTCAAACTTAATAAATGATGAGTAGTTTGTATTAATTATGTATAATGATCCAAATTGCAACAAAATTGTATCATTTAATTCTGGGAATAAATGTAGCCAGTAAACAAAAGTCCAAAAGAGTCTTCACTTATCTCCCTCAAGTCATAAAAAAAAAAAAAATCAGTCAAGTTTAGATGGAATCTGAAAGTGGAGTAAATTAAGTTATTATTTATATTGCACTAATCCTTTCTGGATGTCTTCCAGCAGTTTTTTTAAATAGTCCCAGATCAACAGACTAAAAAAATCCTAATGCTGTTAATCTAAGTTTTTAACTAAACTAAAAACAATTTCTTTGTCATGCCCAGTCTTAAAATAGCTGCTATTGTGTTGCTGCTCTATCTGTCGAGTGTCAAGAGAGTTTTCCACCCAACATATCATCTTAGTCTAATGCATATGTGGACCACCAGTCACGCATTTCTCTAAAATACAGATCCTCTCACTTATTCAGCATTCTGTCAGTGAGAGCTGCGTGGCAAAATTCAATTTACTGCTCTGCACAGTCTGCTGAGGGCAAAGAATGTCGCCTGGCTGTCACTTATAAATATGGATTTGGCCCACACTAACCGCTATCAGAGCGTTTTAGGAAACCGTAGTTTTCCATTAAATGTAAAAAGCTATGTGCATTTACTCATAGAGGATCTTAGCATATAAGCAGGACATTTAAAATTTGCTGGTCTGAGAAATTACCAAACTTCAGATTATTTTCACACATTTGGTTACAGTTGTTCCCAACAGGAGGGGGGGGTCACGCTACACATAGAGGTTTAATAAAAGCCATTCTAAAAACAATGACTCACTGAAAGGAGTAAAGCCCAGAACAACTTTGTGTGATAACCTCTCCATATCTGCCACAAAAGTCCCAGCCAGTTTTGCCACTCTGAGCAGATGGTATTGAAGACTTCCACTGATACACTCCTGTTGTGTTTTTTGAGAGCATCATGGATCAGACACAACAGGTGATAATGCTATTCAGCTTTGTTGCTGAGGACTTTCTTGAGACTTTAAACTTTGGAGCAGAAAGTCAGAAGATCATGAAAGATTAGGGTAAGAAACAGTCAGGCAAATCCAGGCAGGTCATTTCCCATCTAAGCAGGGGGTCAAAGCTACACACTCAGCAGTACTGGATTCACATGATGCTGACAGCTACGGATGAATTCAGTCGCCTTTTCATCGAGGCCATTTCATCTCATCAGCCACTCGGAGGGAGAGATCAGCTGAGTCAGCATAACACTGATAAAACGTCACCATGTTGCTTGTGCTGCTGCCTGACATTTATTCCTAATCAAGAGGTAAGATACATGAATTCTGTCTAATGGAAACTAGTCTCATCCTTTTTAACACCATCTCAAATCACTATAAGAATAATTTGCATATGTACAAAACTGTACAACTGTACTTGTGGGGAGAAAATTAGCTGCATACAGTATATCCGTGTTAATGAATACATATTTTATACTTCCTATGTTTATGATGCATATGTGTTTGCTGTGTTTATATTTCTCAAACATTTATTTGAAATGCAGTCAGCCAACACCCCGTGTACCGTCTGGTACAATGCAAACCAAAAGTTATTGTTGAGGAAGTCCCAGTCTAATTTATTTACCAAAGGACTGAGATGTTCTTGCCCTCCTCCACTCCCTTAGCCAGATCCAAATAAGACAAATCTAATTTCAGTAGATAAGATTATTCATTCCTTTTTTATTAGGGGATATGACCTCATTTCAAAATGACAAAGATGGTAAAGGTCTGACACGATGAGGATTCACTTATTTGAGCTAAAGACAAATCTGACCATAACAATATTAAATGGATAAAGAACCCAGATTCTGTGCTGTGATTTGACATTTGATATGAATGAGAACTTGATTAGCTGTCAGTGCAGGAGTTCTGACTCTGTCTGGTTTATGAATCAGACTAATGAGAAGATATTAAGCTGGGGTCTCTCCTCTGATTTCCTGGAATTTACTAACTTTGCCTTTCTGCTTTNCTCTTAATGTGTGTGTATGTGGAAACAACACGTGGTGACCATGCTAGCTGCCATTAAGGATATCTTTTGTGTATTTTATGTTGTTTTATGATGAATGTAATTTACTAAAAAGCACTTATGTGAACTTTTGAAAAGAAAACTTGAAAGAAAACTTGTGTTAATGTATCAGGAACGATTAACAATGTCCTGTATCACTAAGATAAGCGCATTGTGATACTTTTACACTGTGAAATAACTAGTCATTTTTCCAATGTGACTAAAGATTAAAAGCCATACAGAGTGGAGAAGCTAAAGAGTCATTTTAAGTTAATTAAGATGGTTAAAAGCAGCACAGCTGTAAATTGTTACTTTTGTCAATTAAAAACAATGTATTTCATTTATTTTATTTAAATCTAAAATCCTATGTTAAAAAGGGTTAAAAGAAAAGACATTACATATGGGAAAAGAACAAATTACATTAAAAAGCTAATTTGTTTATGTAAATTCATTGGAAAAATGCTATTTTATTTAATTGATATTACTATTGGTTAAAATGGTTTATTCTGACACTGAAACTTTATTGTGGAAATAATTGGTTACCTACCTGTATCCTATATTATTATATTCCATTTTGAGAAAAGACAGATAATATGTTGTACAACACTTTGAATTAATCTAGTTGATCATTTTTATGGAAGAACTGAGACTATAACCTGTTTTACTAATGCAGGTCAGGTCTTTTCATATTGGTTGGAAAAAACTTGATGAAGCTTCAGTCCTTGTGTCAACGAGATTAACCAGCGACTTGTAGATGGCGAGCCTCCCAGCAGAACTCTGATCATCACCACATCCTTCAGCTGAGGTTGTGGTAGGATTGTGCCGATTCCAAGAATTGACACCAACAGGAGCCACACTGAATACACTCCTGACTTGACTATTTTACTCTGACTTACCTGACTTGAACTTTGGATCCATAACGAACAATTCTGAACCAAGACCTTTGGAAGGACAATTTATTTTATTCTATTTTATTTTACATTTAAAGGGCCCATAGGCATTGTTAATTGTGTTCTGTTCAAATGATTTTGACAACTAAAAGTTGCTTTTCATAACTTATACTGGTGTCCCTGGTTATTACTCTTACTCATAGCTCCTACGAACCTAGTGGCGACGTGTACATACTCAGAAGTGGGTTACATAAGTTATTATTTATATTGCACTAATCCTTTCTGGATGTCTTCCAGCAGATTTTTTAAATAGTCCCAGATCAACAGACTAAAAAAATCCTAATGCTGTTAATCTAAGTTTTTAACTAAACTAAAAACAATTTCTTTGTCATGCCCAGTCTTAAAATAGCTGCTATTGTGTTGCTGCTCTATCTGTCGAGTGTCAAGAGAGTTTTCCACCCAACATATCATCTTAGCCTAATGCATATGTGGACCACCAGTCACGCATTTCTCTAAAATACAGATCCTCTCACTTATTCAGCATTCTGTCAGTGAGAGCTGCGTGGCAAAATTCAATTTACTGCTCTGCACAGTCTGCTGAGGGCAAAGAATGTCGCCTGGCTGTCACTTATAAATATGGATTTGGCCCACACTAACCGCTATCAGAGCGTTTTAGGAAACCGTAGTTTTCCATTAAATGTAAAAAGCTATGTGCATTTACTCATAGAGGATCTTAGCATATAAGCAGGACATTTAAAATTTGCTGGTCTGAGAAATTACCAAACTTCAGATTATTTTCACACATTTGGTTACAGTTGTTCCCAACAGGAGGGGGGGGTCACGCTACACATAGAGGTTTAATAAAAGCCATTCTAAAAACAATGACTCACTGAAAGGAGTAAAGCCCAGAACAACTTTGTGTGATAACCTCTCCATATCTGCCACAAAAGTCCCAGCCAGTTTTGCCACTCTGAGCAGATGGTATTGAAGACTTCCACTGATACACTCCTGTTGTGTTTTTTGAGAGCATCATGGATCAGACACAACAGGTGATAATGCTATTCAGCTTTGTTGCTGAGGACTTTCTTGAGACTTTAAACTTTGGAGCAGAAAGTCAGAAGATCATGAAAGATTAGGGTAAGAAACAGTCAGGCAAATCCAGGCAGGTCATTTCCCATCTAAGCAGGGGGTCAAAGCTACACACTCAGCAGTACTGGATTCACATGATGCTGACAGCTACGGATGAATTCAGTCGCCTTTTCATCGAGGCCATTTCATCTCATCAGCCACTCGGAGGGAGAGATCAGCTGAGTCAGCATAACACTGATAAAACGTCACCATGTTGCTTGTGCTGCTGCCTGACATTTATTCCTAATCAAGAGGTAAGATACATGAATTCTGTCTAATGGAAACTAGTCTCATCCTTTTTAACACCATCTCAAATCACTATAAGAATAATTTGCATATGTACAAAACTGTACAACTGTACTTGTGGGGAGAAAATTAGCTGCATACAGTATATCCGTGTTAATGAATACATATTTTATACTTCCTATGTTTATGATGCATATGTGTTTGCTGTGTTTATATTTCTCAAACATTTATTTGAAATGCAGTCAGCCAACACCCCGTGTACCGTCTGGTACAATGCAAACCAAAAGTTATTGTTGAGGAAGTCCCAGTCTAATTTATTTACCAAAGGACTGAGATGTTCTTGCCCTCCTCCACTCCCTTAGCCAGATCCAAATAAGACAAATCTAATTTCAGTAGATAAGATTATTCATTCCTTTTTTATTAGGGGATATGACCTCATTTCAAAATGACAAAGATGGTAAAGGTCTGACACGATGAGGATTCACTTATTTGAGCTAAAGACAAATCTGACCATAACAATATTAAATGGATAAAGAACCCAGATTCTGTGCTGTGATTTGACATTTGATATGAATGAGAACTTGATTAGCTGTCAGTGCAGGAGTTCTGACTCTGTCTGGTTTATGAATCAGACTAATGAGAAGATATTAAGCTGGGGTCTCTCCTCTGATTTCCTGGAATTTACTAACTTTGCCTTTCTGCTTTCCTCCGTCTCAATTCTCACATGATCGGACAAAGCCCCCTGACAGAGTTTCACAGGAGAGTGATGAAGCAAGACACCTCTGCATTTGATTGCCAGATTAGTGCCACAAAAAAGAGCTTTGAGTTACAGGTGACTGATGTTGGATCTGTATTGACTATACCTATCACACAGTCTAATGGCTCATGTTAGTCAAAAAATGCTCTGACAAGATCTTGATATGCCACTTTCTTTCCAGTCCTTGCCCTCTAATGATGGTTTTTCATGAAGGGAGATGGTTGAATACCTGTCCAGGTAGGTGGAATTTATTGGCACTACTTAGTCCTTGTAATAAGAGTGTTTTCTGTGTGACCTTGAAAGTTGACAGGGTACCTGTTTGTCTGTCATTCAGTGACATTTCATGACATTTGAGATGATTCACATAACTTTATTGATGTATTTATCCAACAATACACTAATGTTTATTTGTATATTTTTTGGTTGTTCTTGTTGACAGTCTGATGATGTTCTATAATAATATTAGAAGTTTTTCTCAAAATTGCTGCTTCTTTGATTTTCCTCAGAAAACAAACCCATATATTTTCTATGGTTATACATTAAGTTTATACATGGATTAGTGTTATTGAGGACTACCTATTTGAGTAGTCGTTGTGCCCGAAACCCTTGACATTTAAGTTCCCAACACTAAATCCTGCCCTCTAACACACATAAATCTGTTACTCTCACCATGATGATGGAAGAGAAGCAATGTTTTGATATGAATAAACATTATAGTGTGATTGGATATTTATGGACTAAATACACTATGCGGTTCTGTCTTTTAATCCTTTTTTTTTTTTTTTTGAAACATTGTTTTTTACTAATCAATTAATTACCTCTCAATCATTATAGTGAGCTGCTGTGTTCGTGTTATGGCAAAAAGAACTAGTTTAGATTTTGTGTTTTTGGGTTCCTTTAAAGGTAGTATATGGAATATTTTCATTAAAAGCAATATTTTTACACAAATAAATACCTCCATGGGGTGTTTAGAGGGTTGTAGAATGAAAGTACAGCATTTCCTTTTCAAAATTATATTTGAAGTAAAATATTATAAAATATTAATTTTGACGGGCACGACGTTGGCATTTTGTTTACATCTACCAGCCAACAGCTGACAGAGCAGCGGGCACCATTTTGGGTTGCATAATACCGTAAATAATCCAGCACAGTGAGGCTGGTACTGGTCAAGCAGCTGGAAGCACCAGGGACATGTGGTGATTATATACCTTATTTGCTTGCCATAGAGGGTTTCCCATGTGATGAGCAAGTTCTGTGTGGAAAGTTTTAATAGCAGCTATTAGCAGCTAGCTAACGTGTAGCTGCAGCATGTGGCTGAAGTGGATGAAGGCTTCGGGCCACTTTTTCAACTAGAAGACACATCACGGAGGATTTTATCGCTTTTTTTATTTTATTGGATAAGTGAGGCGTGCAGGATGGTGTGTGGGGAGGACAGAGGATCTTAAGAGGGGCTGCAGGAAGTTTTGGAGCCACGGGGCGAATCGATGACTGAGCTTCAAACAGGTAGGAGCTGCTTTTATCAGAGTCAGTGTGTGATCAGCAAGGCTGGAGAGCATGATTAGTGAACTGAACTCATGATATTTTATTGTCCTGCTCGAATACGGGATCTGAGTGGGTTTGGTGAGGAATATTGATCGACCTGAGCATCAGAGCGCGCGCGCAGGAGGGTTAACGAGCCTGGCACCCAGATGGCTGAAGGCTTTGTGCCGTGTTATTCTGTTCAAAGTTCCATATACACCTTTAAGTTTAGATTTTTTTTTTTAATACCTGTTCTGCAAGATCATCAAATAGAGAAAACATTTTTAACACTAAGTCACCTGTTGTCAGAATCTGACTCCTCAAGTATTTGGCTACCTTTATTCCATTGGTCAGACATTTTGGTTTAAGTTTACACTGAAGTACGTGAATTTCAAATTAGGATAATAAACTTTGAAGATATCAATTAACAATTATGTTAGCACTAAAGTTGTGAGTGTGGTACCACTGACGCTAGTATGTAGCTCAAACCATCACTGTGTTTATATGTAAAGATTAAGATTATTAAATTAAATTAAAGGAATAGAGACAACTTTGCATGCCTTCATTGATAACTACTCAAACCAGTTTTTACTTATCCATGTAACTGGAATATGTATGTTCAGCTGGTGAACCAACTCTCTTACCCCCCAAAGATAAGGCAAATCAGAAAAGCATCCAACTGTTTTGAGCTCTGACAGTTCATTGGTGCATCAAACAGACACTTTGACTTCCAAAAGTTTTCCTTCAGCTGGAAATGTTCAAAGACTAAAAAGTTATCCGCAAATGCAGCCCAATTCTAATTATCAGTCACAGTTTGGGACACAGATTGATCCAGAATAACTAGTCAGTTTAGCTGTTGTCCTGCTCTGAACATGTCAATGTTCTGTTGCTTTATAATGTTGCTTTATGAAGTGGAATGAGCCATGTTTTTCTTTCATGCACATGAGCACATAATCTGTGTTTTTGGTGGACTGGTATCTGCAGAGCACCTCAATGCACATCAGTTGTTACAACCATCGCACCAAATGTTTATGGATTATAAGAAGCACAAAAAATATTTTTGAAAAAAACAAATTATTTTCAAAAAATACCAAATGTATTTACTGAATTGCATAAATAAAAAAACGTGTTTGTCTTGGAGACAGTTTTGTATCTTGCACCAAATGCCTTTTTCTTATCAAGTCCATCATACCAGAGGTAATCACACATCTTTGTAACCATGTGCTCAGCAAGTTGACCTCACAAAAAGAAAATATATATTAATTTTAAAGACACCTTGTTTGGGACCTTTACATGGGACTTTGTCATGGCCCTACAAAAAAATGCATGATCTTTGTCAAGTTTTCAAAATGGCAGGAGAGCCTTCTTAAAACTACTGGTGACAAATCTTTTAAAAATATGTATTCATGTTCTTTAACATTTAATGTGTAAACTAGGGTCTGCAAAGTCTGAGATGGCTTTTGGGTTTTTTGCAATTTCTCTAAGCATTGCATTGTCCAGCTTAAGGCTGAACATGTCAATGCAACCACTACTGGGAAGACTGGCAATCATCTTGACCCTTTTCCTTTCTGAAAAGGTGTATTTTACTTATTGTGAAAATATGGAATCTAATATAAAAAAGCCCACTCTATCCTTCTCAAAATGATAAACAGAAAGTTATTTGGGATCATTCAAGATTAAACTGCTAGCAACAAACAACACCAATTTTTAAATAGCCACAGAGAGTATATCTGCAACCTAAGTTATATTTGGCACAAAATGATGCACTGCAAATTTCAATTACAGAAAAAAATGGTTTGCTGCTTTCACATCTCAAGCACATTTCCTTACCTAGAGGAGTAAGAAGAATGACCTCTCTTGAAGTCCTAATTAAAGTAATGTGTGAATAAGCAGCAGAGCCTTGTGGATGCTGATTGAGATAAATGCTTGATGCTTGAAAGCTACAGTGAAGGTGAAAGGTGCATTTAAGTTCACGTAACTCACTGTTTCATACAATTCTAGGAACAATAGAAGAGACACTAAGCTGTATCTTCCACTGTGTAATGGGCTTCAAAAATGGTTTGCTTTACAGCCAATCTCCTCCTTTGGAAAATGAGAGCAGAGCCAAAAATTTGATGAGATTCAGAGCAATACACTCAAACAGTCACTTTGACAATTCATTCCCTTAAAGCCAAAAGTAATGTTTCCATTTATGTTGAAGAAAGACTATCATCTTTGACATTTGAGCTGTAATTCCTATGGAACATCTTGTCTGTTCATATCAAGGGCATGGAATGGAGGGACTTTTTCAAGAATGACATGCTTTAATTTGACAATCCCAAACATGTCTCAAAAGTGGGGCAGTGTAGGGAATTGTCACTTATGAAAACCTGGAGATGTGCTTTTTTCATAATGCAGAAAATAGTGTACTGCAAATTAATCATAATGCTCAAACATAATTACTTAACCAGTTTTTTTTGTACATTTTTTTTTTTTTGCAAGTGCATATTTATTGAGAGACTGGAAGCATAGTTGAAATTTTCTGTGCATTACCATAATACATTTTAACGCAGCTGATCTAGAGGTGATTAAATAGTAAAATTTCACCCTAATTACAGAAGTCAAATAGTTTTACTACATATTTGGATGCAGTCTTTCAAGTCCTTCTCTCTTGTCTACAGAATAAAACATTGTGTTAAACAAAGTGGTAAACAGCTGGTTAGTAAAAAAATTAAGCAGTCAATCAGAGCTATACAACATAAATTAACTTTTTTCAATGGTTATGCTTTAGAAAACAATTAAATACATAAGTTCACCTTCACAGTACACAATACAAATTTGCATTTTGCCGCAATTTAAACTGATCGTTGTGGTTTTATGGTCTTTCCGCCAGTTCAGAGAAGTCAATAACACAATGTTTGAAAAAGCAAATGCAATACATGCAGGTGGGCAGTCTGGAGAAAGAAAACAAAACACAACTAATTTCCATGAATATGTAAATTTTTTGAAAAAAAAAATCCTGGGAAATATTAAAAGAAATGCAACACAAATTCAATTCAATTAAAACACGCTTTATTACTCATTGCATATTTTATTACAGTAACTGATACACATGAATCCTCAGTTCATCCTTTGGTCAAATGAAACTGTAATCAATTTATTCAACAATGAAAAAAGAAAACACTTCAGAAAGGAAAGGGAAAGACTTGTGAGCCACTATGTATCACATGGCAACGGCATGACATTGGTAGGTATAAAAAAAAATGAAAGTGGGTCACTATAACCTTAGAAATTTGCTACTCCTTCTGCCATACCATCTGTACAAGTGGGTTATTTTTTTTAAGATTTGCAAGTTTTTGTGGCTCAAGAATTGGATCTTGTTTGAATTGTTACCGTTTTATACAAATAAATTAGTCAAAATGTGTACTAAAATGCTACTAAATTGCTTAAAAGCATATAATCACAAAACAACATAACTTTGTTTTTCTTCCCAACACATTTATTTAGTTACTCATTTGTTTATTTACAGGCTAAAATGTTGGCAGAATTCCAAGAAAGCAGGAAAACAGAACTTCAGGACTTTTAGGGATTACAGGATGACCAAGGCTTTATTAATTATAACAACAGTTTAAAGAACACATCAAGTATTTTTTTAGAACATCCTTAGAACTTTATGATTTAAACTGCTCCACATACCTATATAGCTACAATGTGTGCTGTATACAAGTAGCTGAAATTAGTTTTCATTGTTGGCTTGCTGGACTTAGCCATAGAAATAAAGTGAAGGGCTTAAAGTAAAGCCACTGCTTTACTACTCTCCTCTGCATCAAAAGACATCAGCTGAGGTGGTTTCGTCATTTGATTAGGATGGCTCAGTAGCCTGCCCATGGAGGTTTTCCAGCCACATTACACTGGAAAAAGCTCGTGTCCAGATCTAGAATTTGCTGAATGGATTATATATCCTCTCTGGAATGGGAAAAGCCTTTTTATCCCACAGGAAGATGTGGAAAGTCTTGCAGGGGAAAGGGATATCTGGGTTTCCTTCCTGAACCTCTTGACCTGACTGTGGATAAAGGGAAGGAGATGGATGGATGGATGGATGGATGGATGGATGGATGGATGGATGGATGGATGGATGGATGGATGGATGGAATAGCACAACTAATGAGAATTTGAAATAATAATATAAAAAGAGTAATAATTTAAAGCAAAGTCAAAGTCGACCAGTAACATCACCGTTTTCTTCTTTTACAAAAAGCTCATTGTTTTTTTCCAGAGGCAGAACACTACTGTCAACCTCTGTGCTATCTCCCTCCTCTCTGTTCACCTCTAATTAACTGAGGGTTTGTTTGGCTGAATTTCAAAATGCCATTGGAGAAATAGCTCAACTTGGCTGTGAGTCTCTCAATCCCAAGCCAAAGATTTTCACTTAGATTGATACACCGCAGCCACACAACACATTTTTTGGTTGAAAAAACAATGACAACACTCTCTTGTGAAAGTGATGACATCTAAATGTAAAAAAATTAAGTCAAGTTTTTTTTTCTTTTTTTTTACTTGCTAGGTTTCTCTAAGGCAAAATTCCAACATGGCTGCCTATTAAATGAACACAACCATGATTGAATCCTGCTGACCTGACCTCTCAGACCTGCGGCTTGATTGTGGTCAGCTTGAAAAATCCTCATCTCCCAGTTCTACCATCTACAATTTATATACCAGAATTGTTCTCAAGAGAAAAAAGTTAATTCTGCAGTAATTTCTACTTTGACGTAAAACTTTTTTTTTCTTTAATTGATATGCTTCTTTTAAGAGACTTAATTTATAGAGTTACTAATTTGATTGACAGTATTAAACTGCTGCAGAGCAAAAGACACACTTACAAGAGTGTCGATGTTCTTCTTTTGCAGCTCTTTATTTATTAATTGTTATCCTCAAATTGACTTGTAATGCAAGTGTAATCCTGAGTATTTTTCACAGAAGTTAATGGTAATGTTAAGTCTCAACAGACTAACACTACAGACATTAGTCTGTGGAGAGAAAAGGAAGATAAATCACAGAAAAAAGTTTTTAAAACAGATTTCTGGAGCTGACTGCAGAGCTCAGATCACTGACATCGTTATAGGCATTGCTGTTCTTCTTCTTTTTTTTTTTCCCTCTTCATATGGGGTTCAAAGTCAGTGAGATCCTTTTAAGTGCCTTTCTCAGTAGTAGTACTAGTTGACCAGGGGAAAAGTGTTATCCTTTTCACTTTCCTCCGGTCTTATGGATTTGAGCTGCTTGCCTTCCAATCAGAACTACACCAGTTTTAGCCTTCGGGGCATACAAACTGCAAATTGTTTAACAAGCTGTAATTTCTCCATCTTCACTACAATCATGTCCATATCCCTCAGGAAGTGTTTCATCCTGCCACCACAGCACTCTCATCCTACCTGCAGGGCTAAATCAATGAGTCAAGTGAAAATATGACAAGTGTGGGAGGGAGAGTTTAAAGAAGGATACCGAGACTGAAAAGTTAATCACATCAGTTCATTATTATTTATTTAATCAGAGGTGTTTACACTATGTAAACATAAATGCATGCAATTTAATCCACCCTAAGAAAACTTTAAAGACCGTGTAAAGGGAATTCTGCTATTTTCTTCTAACCACATTATAAACATAATAAATGTTCTAAACATGTGAAAAACCTCCCAACAATTAAAAACTGAATTGTGGAGCTAGCCTTCAAATTGTGTTTCAAGAGTTTTCTGTTTCAGGATTTTATGGGCGGGTCTAAAAGGGCAGCCGCGTGACGACATGCGGCTGCCCTTCAGGATAACCCCGCCCCCTGCCGCTCTCGTCATATAAAACCGTACAGTGCGGTAGCTTCAGTGGTTTTCCCGCTCCTTCATCCGAGGGATGACCGTCTGAAAAAGCTTTGGGTCGATTTTGTGCAGAGGAGCCACACAGTAGACAGTAACTAAACCAGCATGATAGGTAGGAGCTACTTCTGCCACCTGCTGCCTTCATATGCTAAACAAAGCTCAGAATGGCGTAGCAGCACATTCCGCTCCTTCACTGATCAACAAGTCTGAAGCATTGCGGTTGTGTGGAAATATTTCAACTCCTCAAAAAGCAGCGATGTGCAGTTTTACATGTGGGTAGAACCTAAAACTTAACGAACCAGCCGGAACTCAGAAACGGAGGAAATGCAGTGATGTGGGGAAGAGAAGGCGGTGCTGCTAGAGGATGAGACAGACAGGTTTCAGCACCTGCAGCGGACACGCCCCCAGCGTCTCAGAGCAGAGAAAACTGATCCTTTTTCATTATTTTGTAACCAAATTTCATATGCTTTGCAGTGTTGTTAATCATTCAAATTTGGCTGGATGGCTAATAACTAATATTCCTGTGCAGTGACAAACCTAGAACACACATTTGTTGTTACTTTACACGGGCTTTAAGCAAATTCACATTTGTATTCCCTTGGCAGGTCAATGCTCCCACATCCCAAACTCACAAAACAGAAGAATGCAAACACTCTAAACAAAGCTGAACATCTTGATCCACTCACTTCTTAAACAGTCCTAAAAATGGGACAAAGTCTGCAGATGTAGAAAATGTTTTATTATAAGAAGCAGGGAAATACAATAACATTTAAAATCCTAACAAAACACACACAGACACATTAATGAAAGTAAATAGATACTGATTGTGTTTAATTATATGTGCACACGATCAATCAGCTGACATTGCTATCTACCATATAGCTACTTAAATCTGATACAATCCTATTGTATGTGCAACCAGCCAGCAGTTCATTCCCTGAAGCCTGGTTATGTAAAGTTACTCTGAAATAGATTAAAGCAACATGCCCAATTATTTGCCTCATCAACAAGCAATCAAGCCAGTAGGAAACACTGATACACTGATAAAATGACAATAATTCACTTATGAATTTTACATAATATGTCGAAACTGCTTGTGCCAAACTTGTTTCAAAACTATGGCCGTATAAGTATAGGAGGTCTCTATTATACCCACTGTGTTAGACTGACAAGAACAGAAAATACTCTCATTCCTGAGGAGAAAAAATATTCTAACTACTAAACTAACTTCTAAAATTCTTGTGGATATTCACACAAAAGCACAATAAAATTCAGTAATTCATTAGCATATGAATCAGAAAAAACTTTCAGCTGTTAATGTCGGTAAAGGAAGAAAACAACAGCATGGGAAACAAAGAAAATGTGCATAATGAGCAATATTTTGTGGACAAATTCAAAACCATGAATTAAAATACTAGAAGACAAAACCAATAGTTGGGGGAAAAATAACCATTCATTTTTTTTTTTTTTTTTATGAACTGAATGAAACTTTTAATTGTTGAGTTTGGCAAACATGTTGCATGTTTTCTTGTTGCTTATGTTTTATGACAACCCATGTTTTGCTAAGATCATAATCCAAAATTTATTTTCTAATTTGCTATATATTTTCACCTCTACACTCCTGTGGGGTGTCAGTGTATAACTGACAGCTGAACAGTGTTAAAATACTAAAATTAGTATACAGTATGGTGATAAAGTGTGTGGGTATCACTTTTTAGAAGAATTGTGCACTACATCTTGTATATTTAGTTGTTGACACCAGATGCATTGAAAAGCAGAAATGCAGAAAATAATTATTAACCTTTCTTTTTGTCCAAACTTGTATTTTAATAAAGCCATTTTCTAACCTGGCTGTATTTTATCTGTACAGTAACATTTGGAAAAAATCACATTCTGTATTTGCAGGAGATACCCAGCTTTTTAAAACCCTGTAATGACTTATTTTAAAAGTTCAGCCATGCTTACACGTCTCACAACATGCAAAAACACAAAGATTGTTTCATTATCAAAAATGGATTATTTATGATCACAAAACATTTTGTAATAAAGGTCTAATGTTGCTGAATAAACTGAGTGTTGGAAAGTTGATATTCTTTATAATAAATTTACACTGAGCCAATTAAACATTATACAATCTAAAATTGCAATAGAAATAGATAACAAACTCCACAAGATGGAAGTAAAAAAATATAAGAGATTTGAGAAGAAAAAAAATAGAAACAACTTTTTAAAACAAATTTTCCAGATTTAGCAAGTTGGAAAAATGAAACTTAAGATAACCACAGTTTATAGTGTCCTAAATGAACTATGTACATCATCAGAATATAATTCCATTTCAATTAAATGAAGTTTTGTTTGGTCACAAAATAACAATGTCACATGGTACAAAAAGTCTGAAGCAAAAAGAGCCAATGCTGTTCAGTTCGAAATTAGCCAGTCATATTCAATCCAATTGCAATGCTGGACCATCTGCTTTAAAATAAGATTAGTCAAAAATGTGTATTTAAGGAAAACAGGTAGAAACATCCAGCAGTACCAGAAGCACACAACCATCTGCCTCAGTTGGCTGATGTTTGAGAAAATCAGCAGGTTTATGCTGAATTTCACATAAAAAGGAGGAACGTCCAATCAAATTTATTCAAATTTAGTCTGAAAATAGTATGAAATGAATGTTGAAAAGATTGTTTGAAACAATTGAACTTTGTTTCTAGTTAGTTTTTTTTATTTAGCTTTTTTCAGATTTAGCTGCCAAACAAGCCTGCTTGCTGTGACCTCACGTTGCTGAGTTTAGCAGAAGTTTAAGTGACCTTTGTGTTCTTCAGCAAACCAAAGAGATGGTGCCAGATATCATAAGAGTTGGCTGGTGTACAACACTGAGATAACTAGTCATTACATCCATTAGACAAACTGGCACTTTGATATGCTAGAACCCCTCTGCCAATTTGTTGGTAATGTTAGGGTTCACAATGTGTCTCTGAAAGTTGTTAGCACCCTGGTGGAAGTGAAACCACCTGCTGTGGTGAAGATGTTTTATAGTGTGAAATTTCCAGGAGGGGTGCTAATTTGTCTTTGCATTCTGCCCACACAAAGCAGAAAAATAGCTCCCTCTCCATAATGAGTCAAACTCTGTAAACAAATCGGAAGGAACATTCAAACATAGAATATGGATTTACCCCAGCAGTGCAGACTGATTCCAGTTTTTCTTTTTTTTATGGAAAAAAATCTACTTTGATTTGAAAATTGTCTGAATAGTGAGTAG
This sequence comes from Pachypanchax playfairii, assembly GCA_006937955.1. Classification (NCBI taxonomy): domain Eukaryota; kingdom Metazoa; phylum Chordata; class Actinopteri; order Cyprinodontiformes; family Aplocheilidae; genus Pachypanchax; species Pachypanchax playfairii. The sequence goes on from SSNP01000014.1 coordinate 6,446,940, forward strand.
TGTTTCAATGTTCCTCTGCACCCTTCTATCTCTTCAGGTCTTTTATCATTCAGCTCATATATTTTTTTTTCCAAGACATGAAACACAGAATCAGCATGGCACAGATCTATACTCTGATCTTCATTTGGACTCTGTCTGAGTAACAGTAAAACCCTTGAGAATGAAATCTTTAGAAACCTGGATACGTTTGCTCCGTAGTAGATTGCACTAGATATTTCAAGATAATTTCTCATTTTTTTAAGTAAATATAAAGACAGTCTACAATAAATAAAACTGAGTTTGCATGAACCCGCTAAAACAGCATCAGTGGGATTTGGTATCCATCTAGTTGTTATATAGTATATTCTAATGCATTTTTAGAGTGTTAAAAATCATGTTTGATTTGAAGTATCAAATCAAACATGTTGTTTTGGTGATTTATGCTTTCATTAAGTACTTAAGTTCAGTACATTAGAATGTAATTGACGCTATTAAAGACATTTGGCTGAACAGCCAATCAGAGTGATTTCTATCTTCGATCAACAGGAATAGGCAGGGATCCCAAAGGATTAATTATGCTGGACGCATCACAAAGACGAGAAAGACATTTGCACATATTTCTGATGTTTTGGGTTTCCAACGATTGGCTGGATGTCTTGCAACCTTTTTAGCACAAAATTAAAAAAAAAAAAGTCAACCAACATTTCAAAAGTACTCTGTGTTTTCTCCAAAGTGTTAAAATGTGACTTCAGTTTAAAATGCATGAGCCATCATAGCAATAATAAATATGATTTGAATTTAGGCCACAATTCTAATAACACAGAGACATGAATAGAGCAGATACATAACTGTTGTTTGCACACATGAATAAAACAAATGCAGCTGTATTGAAAACCCCTAGACAGTCAAGAATCACCTTTCTCAGATTTTGAGACTGAATTTTTATCATCATTAGATACTCTGGGAGATTAAAATAGATGCAGGTCTGTAGAGACATCAAGGCCCACATTCTGGTGAGTATGATGAGCGAGGCATAACATGACAAGGTTTATTCTTTAGTCTTTCAGTATATACCTAGTAAGTTAACCCTCTTTGCCAAGATAAAGATTTTGTCTTCTTTTTTTTTTTTTTAAATCCAGCACTGGGTGCTTGTTAGAATAGAGCCGAGGATCCATTTCGGATCCCTGAGACGTTTGATCTAGGATTACAACGGAAGTTCTTAGATGAGAGGTCTAAACTTGTCCTGGAAAAACTCAGGATGATGGAAGAGCCTGAGGTGCTTGTGTCTTCTGAAGTGGAAACCGAGTATGCTGAGAAGCAAGCTTGTGAGCTCATAAGTGGAATTATCGCATGATTGCCAATTTTCTTCTCTCGAGAATAAGAAGAGAACAAGGAAAGGTTGATGGAAACTGCCAGAAGAAAGCTCCAATCCAGGATTTTGTTCAGTTATTGTTTTAAGTCATTTTAACTGGAAGTAATATGTTTTTTAATTTTGATACTCAGAATTTTTTATTGATATTATTAATGACCAAACTCAGATAGGTTCTAAACAATCATCAGTAAACAGCCACAAACCTGTTGTCTTTTTTAAATTCTCATATCATTTCCAACCCCAGCTGAAAAAAATCAGCCAGTGCAAAATTACACATAAAAATGAAGCTCCTACTCAAGACAGTGGATCCAAAGAGAAAATGCAACTGCTTGATTGAAGAAAACAGCTGGATACAAGCAGCAGAAATGAGTTCCATCTGGGGGGAGCTTGAAGTAGAGCTATAGCTCCTCTGCAACAAAAGGAATCAATTGAGGTGGTTCAGGCATCTGCTTAGGATACCTCCCAGTTGTCTTCTTATGGAGGTTTTTAAGGCAAGTCCCACTGAGAGGAGAACCCCAGGTAGAACCAAGAATTCACGAGAGGAATCATTATGTTCTATCTGGCCTGAGAATGAAAAGAGTGTTGTTGAAGAGCTAGGTCTGGGTTTTTTCTTGAGCCTGTTGCCAATAAAATATATAAACCAGAATCCGTTTTATCAAAACATTGTAATTGTATTAAGTGTTTCTGAAAGAAAAATAATAGTTGACGAGTAAAAAAAACCTGCAAAGCTGTTGTGTCTCTTATATAGGCTACTACACATTTTCTAATAAAATGATAATCTGTCACTGTTAGTACTACTTGAGCCTTTTTTATAGAGTTCATACTGCAAGTCAATGTTTTATAAACTACAGTATTTTCTCATTAACAGCTTTTGCACTGTAAAACACAAAGGAACACAATCAAACATGCTCTCTACATACTTTCACACAGTTCTTCCTTTTTTAATTGATTTTTCCTTCCAGCAGCAGAAAAAGAATATATATTTAATAAATACTATTGCTAGAAAGAAAAAGTGTTTTTGCTATCAACTCTGCACACAGTCAGCTGTGTTTGATCCTGATAAATGAGTGACCTTGTTTTATTTAATTTGTTAGATGTCAGTTTTTTGCCAACATCCCACACATTCAACACACATTTTGACATCAAAACCTAATATTCTTATTAACAGTCCTGATTATTAAACATGGTCCATGAAAGTTTTTCTCAATATGCTCCAAATTATTCTAATGGGTTTCAATACTAAAATAATACATTTGGATCTTTTGTTGACTTGTTTTCCTCCTTTCTTGAGTTAAAAATCAACACAAACTGTCAAGTCTGACAGAGCCCAGCCTGCTGTGGATGATGGAGCATGCTGATACTCCTCGATATGAACCATCCTACCCCAGGAGAGCTGCAGTATGCAGAGAAAGCAAGGCTGTGTTTTGTAAATGGGCTAAAACTTTTAAAAACCTTTGGAGCTTTGACAGCAGCCCTTTAATGCCCAGATAACTACTTTTCCAACCCCCTTTTTCACTCTTATACTAGCAGTGAGTGAGCAGAATAATAGCCTAAAAGACTACATGAACTACAAACTTTAGACATTTATTTATTCAGTTTGTGTCCTTCTGATACTGTCGCTAAGCTTTTTTTTCTTCCCTCCTCCTTAAACTCTTCTCTAAAGATTCATGTTGTGATCTTAACATTATAAATGGCTTCTCTGGCAGCGCGAAGATTAGATTTGTTTCTATGAGATTCATTTCAACCCCAACTCCAGTCTCTGTACTTATGTGGCTTGTTTTCTTGATGAATGTCCCCTGCACTGTCAACAGTCATTTGCAAGATTATACTTGTCCACATAGAGCTGAAATCTTCCCTACTTTATCTACTCTGAGAGCCTTCTTTAAGCATTTAACCTTGACTAAAGTCTTTCATCCTTTCATAAAATATACATAAATTAATTTTAATTGTTCTTAATAATCATCAAATTAAGATTAAAATAAAAGTCCCAAAAGTTCCCAAGGGACAGCTGGTATATAGCCTGGAGATGGAGGTCTGTATGGAGTGGGCATGGGTGATTGGGTTTTGATTGATATGTTTGCTTTGATCCTGGGGGAGTAGAAAAAAAGAGTATTTAATGCTTATTGCTTCATATAAAGTGAATTATTGATTGCTGTGTCCTCCATCTTGCCTTTGTCACACACCCTTAGGCCTAACAGCTACTACTTGACTATTTCTCAATTTGCAGGAAGCATTTTACAACCAGACAGTAGAGATTTGAATCTGTTTCTTAAGAATGGAGCGATTAAGCAGAAAAAAAATGTTACTTTGTTGTAGTTATTTTTCTGCTTATTGTTGTCAACAACCTTTTTGCAAAAGTCAGAATGAGTGCACTCTAAAGTTCAAGGAGAAATGTCGATGAAAAGCAGTCTGAAAAAATATTTCCAGCACATTATGAGAAGAAATCAAAAGCAGTGGTGTAAGGGTGAATCAAGGCCAAAGCAAACAGAAATTCATACTGCTTGCTTAATCTGAAAGGAACACAAACAAAAGCCAAATTTTTTAATCTAACAAAATAAAAAGCTATGAAATGATTTGTTTTGCTCTAAACTTTGTGGACATTTGACCCAGTACACAAGATGGTGACACTGGTACATCATAGAAAATTCCTCAAAACTTGAATGGTCCTTGCATGGTCTATTTACATAAAAAAGGTGTTTGTTTCCCAGATATGTTTACAATATTGTTCACAGTTAAATTAAAGGATAGGACATGTTGTAAAGGTTCTTCAGAGAAAACTAATTTGTAGGCTGTTGTACAGATCAATGTTAGTGAAAACTGACAGAAATACTTTGCCATTTCTCTCCAGTGTCTGTGTCACATTGCATTCTATTAGTTGACAAGCTCAGCTCTGCTTGGTGCAACAGACAGTTAGAAGCAAGGACAAGTAAAGAAAAGTAGGTGTTGAGGGAAGAAAAAAAGAGAAAAGGACAACAAAAACTAAAAAATGATGCATGGTCTCTTTCTGGCACCATGGCAACTAGCAGGCAATGCTGTTACATCTTGTTCAAATATAAATCCAGTGTACACACAGAAAAGGCAGTTCCATGGTCTGTCTGCTTTATCATTCCTCTTGGACAGGTGAAGAATTTAGACCTTAAGGTGACAAATGGCTTCTTTGATGAACCACACAGAGGTAAAAATGAAAGCTCATTTCACTGGGCTGAACAAAGGACATGTTTGTGACCACTGAGGTGTGACACACTCACAGAGCAAACACAAAAAATGACAATGTTATTTAATTTCATGGAACAATGTAAGCTCAGTGGGTTGTGGTTTGATGTAAGGTTGTTTTGCAATAAGATCACAGAAAAAATAAAAATTACAATAAACAAACATGTAATTAGAGATGATTTCCTCATTGACACCTTCTAATAAACAGCTACTATAATATCATTTGAACTGTGGTCAGCTACTTTCTAATATACATATCAATGAAATAATTAATCTATTACAAGTCAGAGTATTGTAAACACATTTTCCTCTATGTTCAGATAAGCTATGTACTTTTCCATTTTCAACAATAATGACATGATTGTATCCCTATTGTGTATACCAACATCAACCAACCTTTAACATTTTACTCATATTTTTCAATGTTTTGATTTATTTATTTCAATCTTATTGTTTGTTAAAACTAGAATTTCCCTTATAAAGAAGGGCTATTAAACGTAAAATTATGTCGTTCATCCAACATTTGCAGCACCTTTTGCTAGATTTGATCTTAAACATGCCTTTTCTCTTTCCGTTCACAATACCATACTCTGGACAATTCTCTGCTCTTGGGTACTCTGTTATTCATCTTCCTCAGTCCCAGGACAGCATTTCATAAGAGACTGACAACAGAGAGTTCTAACACTTGTACACACTAACACTGCTTGTATGTGCTAGCCAGTAAGACTTGTATTTATATAGGGCATATTTTTACATACGTATTTAACTCCTATATTGCGCTTGACTCACAAATTAAAGAAATTGTAAAATGAAAGATTTATGGGGCCAAAAGGATCATATTTAAACAATGTAAATATCAATTTAGACATGAGGTGAAAAGTTAAGTCGGATGTTAATTAATGCTTTATTTGATTATGTTCCAAGCTATGAAGGGTAAAAAATTGACCTGTTAACATGAAAAGTGTGGACAATTTTCTAACACTTTAGAATGGTTAACCAGATAAATTGCAAAACAAACATACAGTCTGGGTAATGGTGTGTTTTTTTCCCTTTTGTTTACCATGGTGCCCCAACCATTTTTGGGGGATTTTAGTCACGTTTTTGTCTAAAAACACAGCTCCCTTTGTAAATGTTGAAAATACAGACAAATTGAGAAAATTACTTTAAAGCATATTGACTACAGATCTACAATAATACTATCCTAAATGAATGTATATTCTCTTCTTGAATAAAAGTTAACTCTGTCTGTCTCAAGAGTGCCTCTACTGACAAATCCACAGCCCCATGGGGTCTAATGAGATTTTTACAAAGGTCATTTTATGCACTCCGACAAGTGCCAGCTCGTCTTTGCTTTTCTGAAAAGACATAGCTGTATTCCAGTCACGTTGTCCTGTTTGCCACTGTTGGAGAACACTTGCTAATACCTGCTCCCTCTAAGCATCTTTATTAGTTTGCTCGAATGAGCCGTGAGCCCTGGGAGGTCACAGAGGGAACATGGGGGAAGCATTTTAGATCAAGATAGTGAGACTGAGGTGAAACCCTCAGAGGAAAAAAAGTCAAGGTCTCACACGGTTACAGTGTCCCCACACTGAAGCCTTTTGGCTGACGGAGAGTGATAGGTTTGCTAAGGCAATCATACATCACTTTTCACCTGTATCAAACCAATTGGCTGGCCTTCTATAGACAGCTGCTCCCTTGCTCACTGTTTGACACATTGATGGATATTAGATAGACATAGCCTCCATATGGCAGATTTGGAGCAGCTTTAAACTATCTAATCCTAACCCCCAATTTTCAAGCTCTCACCAAATGACTTGGAAAGCATGACATAAACACAACATAATCCATGCAAAGACATGTGAGAAGAAAGTGACAAACATAATCCTTCAGATCCAATCTGTTACAGTTTTACTGCAACTATAAAGATCCCAATCCTCAAATGGGCTATTATTCTAATTACCTCTGAATTTTCCGAGGTCCCAGTTGATTGGTTGTAATGATAGTTTGTTTGTGAAGATAGCATCCTTCAAATTGGGTTTGCTGAAAAATGCTGTTCGTGATTTGTGTCCCGATTTGTTTAACTACTGCTCCAGCTGACTGTACTTTCACTATGGTAAGACTGCAAAAATACACACGTATTTTATTTATTCAGATTCATATCCAAGTTCAATAGTATTTATAGTTCATTAAAGAACAATTAAAGTTAGAGTTGTGGGAACGGATATATAGTTCTAATCAAACAGTTAAATTTCAAACACTTAACTAAAACACTCTGCTTCATTATGACTGTGTGGGTGTGGTTGGATTGACAGTGGTAGCAACACTTGCAATTAACCCCACTGCTTTCATCAAATTTAGTTGTCAATTGTAGTTAAACTCTGACAGATGCTGTGTGTATCATATGTCTCTCTACCTCTCCAATGGAGCCCACCCCACTTGGAAATAAACATGAAAAATAAAAAGTTGGAGCAAAGGAAACAATATAAGCTTGTCTCTCTGTTCTATCTGTTTGACAAACTTGGTGCATGACTTTGTCTCTGTATTTCACAGCTATTTGAAACACGGGAAAAAACAGCGAAACCCTTTTTCTTTGCTCCCCCATTGAGATGAATGTTCTGGCCACCCCTATAAAGAATTTTTACTTCTACTGTAGAGAAAACAATGTCACTCTTTTTTTAGCTTTCATTTAACTGAAGAAAAATATCAGACAATACAGTTTCCATAACACTTTAACTGATGTTTTAAATCGTTTATGATCTGGGCATGAAATGTTTCTGTCAGAACTTGTATTGTATATGATTAACTCAAAGGTGTCCTTTGGCATCAGTGCTGTGCAACACCAGCTGTGGCAATATTTGATGCCAGGCTCAAATGGTGTAAGGACAAACAAAGCCCACAACAGAAAACTAGAGGTGCACTAGGAAAATAAGTTGCAGGGAAAAAAGTTTTAAAATCCGTATTTACTTCTGGGTGGCTTTTTTAATCTCTTTCTTTTAATGGTTAGTTTTGATCAAACTTAGAGTTGACTGAACATTGGTAAATGCTTATGGATTGGGTTAAAATACGAACGTTAATAGTCTCAAGTCTACATGTTGAAATGTGTTGCTAAAAGTAACCATGTACACAGAACTATTTTGTCAAAAAGGGTATTCTCAAGACTTTGTTTATAGAAGCCAGCATCAGGAATATTATAAGTTTAGAAAGAAATCCTGCAACAGAAAGAACTAAAGATTGAGTAAGGTTTTTAAATTATTATTATTATTATTATTATTGTTATTATTATTATTATTATTATTATTATTATTATTATTATTATTATTATTATTATTATTATTATTATTAAAGCTTCGTGGAGAAACAACGTTATTGATATTTTAAAAAATTATATTTCTATGCCACTTATATTCAATAATACCCTGTGGTCTTTTTTATCTATCATAAATGTTTATTTTGCCTATTTAACAGCACAGGTTTGTTAAACCACTATAGATTTAGCCTTAGTTTAATCGAAGGTGATCAGTCTGCATTGACCTTTGTCTGATTTATACATTATGAGTTAAAGGGAGCTATGCAATATTTAATCACTTCTGGGAAACGAGCTACTGATGATTATCTTGCCTTTCTGAAGAACCTTTCATTAGTGTTACTTCAGTCTGATGAGCAAAATCATCCTCCAAAGTGGCACTGCATTTGTTATGTCACAACACAAAAATGAGTGTGCATGATTGTTTGCTTTTTCAGGGAAGTGTTTTCCCCTTTAGGAGTTGATGATGTAAAAGTGGACGTCCTAAATAAAAATGAATAATTAGTGGAATCTTATAGTGGTGACTGCATTGTGACTGTCGCATTATTAAGGTGGAGTGTTTCTATTAACCCTTACCTGCGCCACAAACGGGTCAGCTCTCTGGAGAGGTGATTATTCTCAGACCTGGTTAATGGTCCTTACTGACAGCATTTAATGAAAATTAATGACCAGCTTTGAGACACAGTGTGCACAAACAGGAAGTCTACTTCTTCCATCAGTGTGCACTTATTTCCATTGTTAAACAACAAGTGAAAGTGAGAAGGAAAAACTACTCACTCTTGCAAAAACATCTCATGAAGATTCATGTGCAGTTCTTAGATGTTACTGATGAAGCTGTTTGTGGTTTGTTTTTCCTCACAAGTTCACGGTGATGAACACACCTCACTTCAGTGACTGCTGCCGCTTAATGTAAAAGACTAGAATATTAGGACATTTAATACACTTCATTAAGTTTCCATTATATTTTGCTTTGGGTTATAGGCTGAAATGAGCAGTCAGATTTGCCTGTTTCTGTCAGTGATATACAGACAGTATGATGACATGATTATGGGGTCATTTGGTTAATTGCACAACGCTGCCAGTATGTTGCATTCTTGAAAATGAAATATGTGCCGGCGGCACAGTAATTCATGCGAGTCACATCATGAAGACAAGCTGAGCAACTTATGATTGCCTCTTGTGTTTTGTCTCCTGTCTGGATGCCAGTATTTGACAACGTACTCTGAGTGTTTTACTTTGCATGCTATCTATGAGTCAAAATCAGGCAAAGAAGAAGAAAGATGGGCTGTTGGTAATGGATGAAGTCTGTAACTTTTCTTTTTTTTTTACAGAAACAATTTTAATTTTGGGAAACAATTAACCACATCCCCTGCAAATGGACACAGAGGTTGAATATGTTTTGTTGTGTGTCATTCACAAAGTAATCATGTCATTAATAGTGCAATTAAACTGAATTCCCACGTAATCCTGTGGTTGAAGTGCGCCAAGGCCACGGCAGGAGCAGACACATTTCTCCTACCTATCGTTCAGTGCATCCTCATCTGTATGAAAGCAGGCTCTTCTGTGGCTATCCCCTTCGTCTCATGTGTTCCATCCCCTTTAATCTCTGTCGTTCACACACTCTGCTTCTCTGTGCAACCTCCAACCCTCACTCCCATTTTATCCTTCTGAGACCCCATTTTCCAGTTATTCGTCACATTCTCTAACACTGAGCCAATGCTGAGGCAAGACTGCCATCTCTGGTCATGACATCATTTTTTTGTTGCCATCGTCCCTTCCATGTGGTGTTTGACGTTTGAGTCCTCTTTATCCTCAGGAGTATCTGTAAAATCAACTGACTGACAGTGTAGTGAAGCCAGACTGCCATCTACTGTCTGCTGGAAGTGTTTTCTAAAGTCCTGCATCCCTACAAAAAGGACAAAACAACATTCTCATCTGCTGAAGACTGATTTTAAAACTGTTTTTGTTACAGTTTTTCAGGGGGCTAAAAGAGAGTCTCATGTTTGGTTTTAGGTGACATCAACTACTTGTAAAAGATAACTAACAACTTATTTCTTTATTGGATGTGGTTTCTTCTCCTTATAATGTTATGAGGCTTTTTATTTGCAATGGAAGCATAAACAGAATTTGAAAGTATTACAAATATTATATTTCATTAAGGAAAATGGTACTGGTGACACTTTTCAAGCTACAATTTACAACAATATGAGATTTGTTGTGATAGTTTTTGTTCAATTTGGATGTCTTCTTGATGTCCCATTATATCAGCCAATTAGAGAAGAAGGCAATTTCTTTTTTTATTATTATTATTTTACAGTTAAAGGTGGTATATGGAATATTTTCATTAAAAACAATATTTTTAACAATATAATGCCTCCACAGGGTGTTTAGAGGATTGTAGAATAAAAATACAGCATTTTCTTTAAAAATTGAAGCAAAATATTATAAAATATATATATATTTGACGGGCACGACGTTGGCATTTTGTTATATCTACCAGCCAATAGCTGGCAGAGCACAGTGAGACTGGTACTGTGGAGTCTACAGATCAAGCAGCTGGAAGCACTGGGGACTTTCTTCTGGGGTTTCCCATGTGACAAGCAAGTTCTGTGTGGAAATGTTTTTTATTAGCAGCTAGCTAACACGTAGCTGCAGCATGTTGCTGAAATGGATGAACATTTCGGGCCACTTTTTCGACACACTACAGAGGATTTTATTGCTTTTTTTTATTTTACTGGATAAGTGGGGCATGCAGGATGAGGACAGAGGATCTTAAGAGGGGCTGCAGGAAGTTTTGGAGGCGTGGGGCAACTGTGAACTCTTTGCCACAGACTGAATCGATGACTGAGCTTCAAACAGGTAGGACCTGCTTTTATCAGAATCAGTGTGTGATCAGCGGGGCTGGAGAGCATGATTAGTGAACTGAACTCATGATGTTTTATTGTCCTGCTCGGATCGGGGATCTGAGTGGGTTTGGTGTAAAATACTGATCAAGCGCAATCGAGCGAGCACGTGGGGGAGCCGGGGGGTTAACGAGCCTGGTACCCAGATGGCTGAAGGCTTTGTGCTGTGTTATTCTGTTCCAAGTTCCATATACCAGCTTTAATACAACTCAGTGATAAAACTAAAGCTAAATCTCTTTAGAATCAGAATCAATCTTTATTGACCAAGTATCATTTGCAAAATACATGGAATTTGACTTGGAAGAGATGCATATTCTGTTTCCTTTAGACAGCATTTATATGCCTTAATGTCCAACTTTTTCACCAATCTTATATCATACTCAAAGGTAAAAGAATCATGGGTTGTGTTAAAACACACTCACACTCAAAATGTTATGAATGGATTTTGCTGAAAATTTTCGGGAAAGGTCAGAGAGTGATTAGATTTTGGGAGTGATAAAGATCAATGTCTGGATCCAGGAATTTGTTTAAGGATTTTTCATGTGTGCATCTAAGTCCACAATAAATGGTTTAAGTACTTGTTAAAATTCTGATTAATTTTTGGTATAAATCATAATATTCGGGAGAGGGATGGGGTGTTTGGCGGGAGTCCGCACTCTCCAAGTGTTTTTCTAGTTGAATTTCTAATCAAAACTGACTTTTCTGAAAATGTAAACAAATATAGGAAGAACAAGAAATTATAGACAACTTGATAAAAAAAAATGCTTGAATTAGTTGAAGTAATTAAAAGTTTATCAGCACTCTTTATACAAGAGAGACAAACACTGTTGAGTTTTGCAGACCATACTATACAGGTTTTACATTCAGTGTTTGTTTTGTTTTATAAACAACCTTTTTTTAAAAAAATCATTTAGTTTGTCACAAAAATTTTTCTCTTCCTATCTTTCCAAAATCCCGGTCATTCAGTCTGCGACAGAACGATTTTCTCTCTTCTTTAACTGGCACATGAGAACTGTAGAGAAACACTACCTGCTCAACATTTAGGAAAGTTGTTTCTGAAAAACTGTTTCCTTTTATCCAAACATAAAAACACAAATTTAAGTCTGTCAGTCCACAAACACTGTTCACATAATGTATCAAGGTTGTTTAGTTACTTATTTGAAGTCTTGAAAGTCACAGTAAATTCTTTGAACACTACAGCACCTGTGCAGAATTTGTGAAATTATATTGAAATGCTCTGATAGTGAAAGGGAGCTTGTTACATTCCTGCAAGTGTTTTTCTTGGAAGCTTTTCAAAAGACCTTCATTGTTGATGGATACATCAGTATTTTTGTACTTTTTGAACTCTAGGATTGTTTTCCAATGCAAGCTCTCTGTGTTTAGATGACTTTATACCTCATTCCTTTGACAAAAGCTGTCCTTTTTGTAGTTATTGTTTGTTTGTTTTATTAATTAAAGGCAGTAATAGTGTCTGCTCTTTAGTATTGCTTTTACGAACACAGGTTAGGCAGGCACCTACCTTGCCCATTTTCAAATCTCAACTGAAAACTTATTTGTTTGATCTGGCATTCAAATCAGTATGCGAGTAGGTATTCAAATGGTTTTATTTTACAGGTGTTTTATTTTGTTTTTCCTAAATGTATTATTCTATTTCCTGTTTAAATGCAATGTATTGTATAGCAATTTTTGTTGTAGATCAATTTAATTCAATGTTTCGATATGTGAAAGCACTTTGGTTATGTCCTTATGTTGTAAAGTGCTATACAAATAAAGTTGACTTGACTTTTGCAGCCTGTTCCCACTAGAGGGTGCCAGTGCATCATCTGATCTGCTTCCTCTCCCTAGATTCAAGGTTTAGTGTTCACAGTATCCTAAAAACTTTGCGGGCAAAGAAGGACGAAAGACTACTTTGATTTGGGAATAAATGGGGTGGGGGATAATGGTTCCTATATAAGCAACTAGTCTTCAGTTATTGAGAGACGCTTTAAAAACTTAGGAAGTATTGGGGATTTTTTTTTTTTTTTTTTGGGGGGTGATTTAAAATTAAACTACCATTGAATATCTAGCTACTCCATGTGCAAAGTAAGAGAAATTATTCTATGCAAAATTATGACCAAATTAGAATAAAGATAAAAACACATCACCTGGTAAATTAATGTAATGCATGTGATCATGGAGTCTAAAGTAAAAGTGAGGCACCAATTTGTTTAACATGGAGGTAACAGATGAGTCACTCAGTACCCAGTGAAGGCTTGCTAACACATTCCATTGATGCATTTGTCATACTTAAGACAAAGGTTTGAAAGAGAGAATCAATGCATATAACTAAAACCGAAATGTGGAAGGCAGGAAAGAATATCAGAGGGATGATATATTGTATTTATCTGATTGTTGACTACTTCTTTGTCAGCAGAGCAAAAAAACTGAGTTGGCTCATGAAGCAGTAATGTAAACTACAGCAACATGTGGGAAAAGGATCATTTAGCCATAACAAATTATGAGTTCTTTATTATAAAAAGTTAATTTTTCCATTCCCATTAAGTTATAAAAAGACCTGGAACCACAGGCCTATTCTAACACACTCACACATTATCTGTCCAGTCTCCCCACTGGCCTCTTTCTCTCCCCTGTGCCCCATATTTTGGAGCCCGACTGTGAGTCTGTGGCGCCACACTTACTATTGACAGCTTAATGCTCCTGCTGAATCAAGTTTTGTGGAAAGCCAAAAACAAGATGGGATATTAAACAGCTTCCTTTCTGGTGCAGTGCTGGCTTCCTCATCAGCTCTTACATTTGCCTGTTTAGTGATCTTTTAATAACAGAGTAAAACAGCATGAAGAACACGATACAGTGCCTGCTATTGTGCCTTCATCTTTCTGATTTGGATTTGAGGTAAATGTTGTGACGCAGGGAAGTAGTTCCAGTCACAGGCAATATTCTTCTCTGCCAACTTTATTCTGTCAAACAAATCTCTGCTTTTCTACAGTGGAAGATTTCATTTTCTGTGTGTGGGGGGGATATTCCGTGTTGTAAAATGTGTGCTACTGCATTAATGTCATGGTAACACAGAGCCTTTCCATGCATCCATCAATTTTCTGTGCCTGCTTGTTGCTATGCAGGGTCAAGGAAAGACTGGTGTCTATTTCCAGCAATAATTGTGTGAGAGTACACCCCGGACAGGTCGACAGGTCGTCAGTCCATCACAGGACCACATATAGACAAATAATCTTTCACACATTCACCTACATCATCACACCTTGGCCCAATTTAAGGTCCCCAGTAACCTTAACATGGATGTTTCTGCACAGTACCTGGAGAAAACTCACACATGCACTGGGAGAACATGCAGAAAGGTGTTAGCTGAGTTTCAAACCAAGATTATTGCTTCCAACTCTTGGAGGCATTCGGATATGAGTATAGCTATATAGCTTTTGGAAATATATGCTCCAGCTTAAGAAAATACTACTGTTTTCACTATGCATGTTTCTGAGTGTGTGGTAAAACATATATCTATCACTCAGAGTTTGATCATTGTGTATACAGACATCTGTGTACAATAGAAGATTCTGTGTCTGTGCATGTGAATTCATGCCCTCTAATGTCTCACAGTTGATTCTTTCATTGTACAAAGCTTACATCACCAAGCTTTTCAAGCCCTCTACTTTTCTCTCCACAACACTGCCAATTGCCAAAACCAAGTTACAGTTATAGCCCTTTAATTTTAGCCAGTTAGGCCTGCTGATGCATTAATCACATCACCTGAAGGGTTCCCAGAACATTCCCTCATGTCAAACAGGTAGCGCTTCCACATCATTTGTCTTTGGAGGCGGGCAGCTCCATGAACAAAACCTTCTTTCTTTTCCTCTCAGCAAAAGCACAAAAAGAAAATGGGGTACGTAATATATGTCTTTTCCATCTGGAGGGAAATATTTTTGCTCTGAAATCAATTTGTTGATTATTATCTTTATTTTTGAAAACAGATATGTACATCTGAATGTCCTTAAAAACTTTCCACTTTGACATCCTTGTCAACAATTTAGTAGAGCACATTTAAGTCTTTACAGAAGAAAGAATGCAGAGAAGATTTTAAGTCAAAGTAGAAGCTTGTCGAGTTGGATGCAAGCTCGTCGGGTTGGATCTCAGCTGTTCAGCCTTTCCATTATAAACATTTAACTCCTGATGCGTGTTTGAGTTAAACATCAAAAAATGTGTAAAAAAGTTTTCTCCGTTCTTTATAATACACGGATGACACAGCAGCTGTTTTGATCTCACCGTTATTTGCTTTTGATGTTCAGTTCAAATTCAAAATGCTTCATTCACAAATACAGGTATGTATTCTGCAGCTGCAATATACATAACCTTGTTTTGTTTGCATTCCCTTGTTTACATAATGCATGGCTCTTTTCTCATCAATCAGCTGCTGAGCTGTGGGTAAAATCAACCACATTTGTTGGGTTTTATAATCACTCTGCCCTCTTTGAACAAAACAATTTAACCCAGTCAATATCGTGTCACTTGTGTTAAAAAACCACAACGAAAACCAGAAGGGAGAGTTTGAGGAAATAAAATGCAATAGACTATGGCAGGGCTTATCACAGCAGCAGGGCTGACAGGCCTGTAACTCTTGTTGCAGGCTGCAGGATGTGGGGTTAACCTGAGGTGGCAGCCAGCCAAATGCTCTGAAGTAAGCGGGTTCAAGTTTAGGCCATGTGACCCCAAAATGATAAGGTGAAGGGTCATGAACAAGTCAGGAAACTCTTGTTTTTAGAAATTCCAGTGATTTGGTTATTTAAGTTGAGTGGGGTTTGTACCCCCGTCCCTCCACCTCAACATACACCTCTTTCTGCAGAACTGAGAACCATGGACAAAATCAACACATTGACTACATGTGTGCTGGCCAGAAAGCTGTGGAGGACTGGTGAGGGATATACAAAGGACAAGAGTTCATGAAGAGGTTATTGTGGCTGGAACATAAGCAGTTCATTACATAATCGTACATGGAAGCTATTAGTCAATATCTTTTCCGAAAGACAATAGGGCAGTGATTTTGTGTGGATGTTTTCGTGCATTTTTTATATCAAAAATCCTGCATTTCAACTTTGTAGATTTATAGAAAACACATTTTGTTTTATCCGTCACGTCTCTGAATAGACTCTTTTAAATGTTTGTGCAGCGTCTTTCTTTGAGTTTCTTACTTTGGTGAAAAGAAGTAACTGGGGCTAGATCTTGCTTGGGCGTTAAGCAATCTTCTCCCCCGAATCCATTATCTTCTCAAATGAGCAGTTTAAGATACTAGCCTCTGCTTGACCTCCATGTGCAATGTTAAACCAGACATGAAGGCACTCTACAATGATCTACTTAAGAATTTGCAACAATCGAACCCTAAAACAGGCAGTTCACTAAACATTTGAGTTTTTGTGTAAATGGATCTCTTCATAGTTGACTCTTGACTTACCTCACTTACGCATATAAAACAGTCATATTTTATTCAACAACATGTTTTTGATCTGAACTTACAATGGCAAGAACACATTTCCTGTGCTCTCTGCCAATAATTGGATTATCCACCTCTTCTTCTGCATATTTGTCTAGGTTTTTGAATTACTGGACTTAGACTCATAATAAGCATAAACAGGAAGCATTTTGCTGAATCAGAGAGTGAGGCAGTACAGCAACAAAGTACAGAGAGTACATGGGGACCCTGATTGGTAGGACTTTGATGAATATTGGGGATACAGAAAAAAGTAGAAAGAGTACAGGTGTACAGACAAACATCAGTACTTATCAAAGAGAATAGAATTCACTCAGGATGTGGCAGAAAGCTCCCATGGGTAAAGTGACAACGCTTGCCCTAAATCCCTCTGTCTGTCTGCTTCTTTGGCAGCTGTGCTGTGTTTTATGTGTCATTCTGACCTTCTAAGACACCATGCTGTCACACCAATACCTCCCTGCTTCTTGTGCCTCAAACCAAAACTAGCAAAATGAAGGCTTTTAAATATAAAATAAATACAATAATGAATAAACATATTAATGTACCTTTAAATGCAGCCATGATCCAATTATCTGGTGTATTTAACTAATATACTTGTCATTTACAATACAAATTCATAACTCTGTTTACTTGAAACATGTCTTTGTTCCACCCTTTGCAGTTCCCTTATACACCACTTTATTTTACTCTGCCAACACCACAAAAACCTTTTCCCCTTCCATTAAGATGCCTGAGGTCAATACAAACCAAAGAAAATGAAAAATACTAGGAGCGACAGTCTGCTTAAAACAGAACATTTAATAATTAAGAAAGCATGCATATTTTTGATGACAGCAATGTTGAGTACAGGATGAATCAGGCTACATTAATGTCACGTTAAAGCCCACATTTTTTAGTCATATAATATGAACGTTATTGGCATTAGTTCCTCTCTCATTGTTCCATTTATCCATTAGGTCATTGATCACCTTACAACAGCTGAATCAGGGATCTGTACTGCTCTTCAGAATAGTTTGTTTTTATTATACCTCAGCTTTTGTGAGTAATGGCACTTAGAATTACATCTTTTTTATTCACATCAGTGATGAATGAAAAATTAAATCTGATTCAGAAGTTTTTTGGGTTTTTTTTCTCATTCAAATCAATACAGAAAAGGTGGGAACAAGGAAAAGGTCACAGCCACTGTCAAAAATGTTCCTCCTTTATTTAGTGGACAAGAAAACCTTTGAGAACATGTATATAAAAATATAATAACAGTAAGATTAGTAAACATGGGTACAAGGTTTTAATTAAAATTCTTAAATTTGTAAAACTTTAGAACAAACAAAACGAAAACTATTTCAAAAAAGAAAACCTGCAGGTTATGATCAGGAAGAGCTCAGGAGTAAAACACAAAAACACAGGAAGCATAGAAAACCCTGGGGGATGACTGTAAAATCCAGAAGAATCTGACAAAAGGAGTCTGATCTACAGCACAATATACAGTATACAGAAGAGGAGGGATTAAAGCATGAGAGCAGCTGAGGACTAATCAATGAGATGCATATTGATGTTGAGCAATAGACCAGAAACAAGGACTGAAGAAAAAAAATGAATGGTGACACAAGACATAAAGACACAAGCATAAAACTCAATACAAACAATCAGAAGACCCCAAGAAATATAACAAACAAAGACAAGAAAACCAGAAGACCCTCGACTGAGAAATACACTAAACACCAGAAGGGAACCAAAATAAAGACAAAAAAAAAATCTCTGAAGCAAACAAACATGGCAATACAACCCCTGAATAGCAATTTGGTCAATATTTGTTTTCTTATTTAGCAAATTCTTTATAGTGTTGAATCTAAGTCATAAGTGTGTTAAAAAAGATTCTGATCTGAAGAGTGTGGGAAGCAAAAACAAGAATGTTACTACAAAGATGAAGAAACATGTTTTCATACCTAAAAAGTGGAAATAATATGTTGATTCAGGTGATAATAAGTCTTTTTTTTATCCACTGTACATTTGCAACAAGTAAAGGATTGTAAATATGATGCAATTTTTGTTCATGAGATAAACAAATTAATAGATGATTAATATTTTTAGTTATTTTTGTTTGTTTGTTTTCTTTTTAGAAGACTCGTTGATACAGTGGCAACACTGAATAATCTAATGAGTGAGGCTGAAATTAAACAACGGCCTTGTCTCTGTGATTCCTGTAGGAATGAAAACACGTCTGCTTTTGTTGGACAAAAAGAGAATTTGACTTTGAAAGTTGTCCTTTTAGAACATCATCATTTACATTTTACAGTTATAATCCATTTGCCCCAGGGCTTTTAGTGCCTAATTACATCTTAACAATGAAGTCAGCCATCACTGCACCACGTCCTGGACATTTCACAGAGGAAGATCAGTATCTCCTTAAACAAATGCAAACCTCACAGACTTCTTTTGAACATAGTTGGGAAAAAGAGATTCTGTAGAACCTGCAGAGTAAATAATTATAGTACAAGTCAGAATAACTGCAAAAGTTCATTGAAAGTAATCAATGGGAAATGACAAGATTAACAGAAATAGTTCCTGGAAACAATAGTGAAGCAAGAAGTCTCAACTTGTTGATTTATGACTCAGGAACCTGCCTGGAGAGGCTTAGAAGAAGTATATTACCTCTGTATTGATGCATTAAGTTTGAGAACTGTGTCAACAAGAAAAAAAAAACTGTTTGTGGGCTTCAAAATATCTGCAATCAAAAAAGAAAGGATGTTTCTGAGTGACTAGATTTTTTTTCAAGCTTTTATTTGTTAATTTGTATTTATTTTTTATCGTACAAATCGAAAACATTTTGGACTCACAACATGTTATCAGCAGGTTCCAGTGATCACGCTTCATTTTTAACACAAGAATAAAAGAAGAAAACAGATTTCTTTTTACTTGATGAAGGAAGAAATATTTAGGTCCATTAATTAAGGAGAATTACTTGTTCTGTACTACACAGCAGAAAGACTCCATTAGAGTCAAGTCAATTAAAAATTTATTTTACTTAAAGTGCTCTGTATTAAATGTCCCACATGGCTTTCTCTTTTAATTTCAAATTTTCTTTCACATGATTAGTTTTATTCATTTCTAATTCAAAAAGAATCACACATTTCACAAGGAAAAGGAATCAGACTGAAGATAAAGACGATGAATTATTATTTTGTGAGGCAGTATTCTTGGGAAGTATTGTGTTTCCAGTAAAAAGAAGAAATGAAAAAAAATAGGAAAGTTCTCTGTCTGCCTTTGCATAAATTGTTTGATTAAAATAAAATGTATACACCTCTCTTGTTTTTTGTTTTTTTTTATCTTTTATGTATGTATATACCTACATATCCGGCAGGTAAAATTGTCATTTGAAATACACAACTTTGAGTTAAATCTAATATTCTTTTTTTTTTTTTTTTTTTGGATAAACTTCTTGTCTGAAAGCTCTATTTTAACAGAAAATGCATATATGTCAGAAAAAAAAGATAAGCATAACTATTTATTTAAACATACAGTATATCAGACTTGTGCTTATGGACACAAAGTTTTAAAAGTATATGGAAATTAAAACTTGCTTATTAGAAGTTTAGTTGCTTGTTTACCAACTAGAAATTGGTCATTTTAAAATAGAGTCTGTGTTAAAGATAAAAAATAGCTTCAATTATTTAAAAGATAATTGAAACTTAAATACATTTTGCTTTGGCTTGATGTTTTGTAGAATTTATACATATAAAGCATAAAGATAAAGATTTCCTTTGGGCTGCTAACATCAAAGTTGTGTTATCCAGACAGATCTGCTTGTATTTAAACTCTGGTATAAAAGAGGCAGAGTATAAAAGGCTGCAAAGAGATTTGGCACCCTGGTGACTTAGTTTTTTTATTAATTTCTTTCTTACCATCCCACCTCCATCTTCAAGATTTTGTATTTACTTATTCTCAGTTGCTCAAATGTTGACAGTGCCACTGCAGTGCCATGGCAGGAAATTAATGCTTTTTTTTTGGGGGGGGGGGGGCTTCTTTTTCTTCTTCTCAGCACATCAAACTGACACTGGCATCACCTTCATCACCTTGTTAGCTTTCATAATGTCAGCATGTGTGTTTCTCTATTTTGTCTTTTGTTTGTTTGTTGTTTTCAACATGGAAATGTCTGAACATTGAAAAATGAGATTTCATACTGGAGGAGTAGACAACATTTATTATAAGAAAATCAGTCAGACCTTTTTCACTTATTATTCCTAATAGGAGATTATATACTTTGAACAACATTACATTTAACTCCTGCATTTAATCCAGGATGGATGGATGGATGGATGGATGGATGGATGGATGGATGGATGGATGGATGGATGAAGGGACGGACGGACGGATGGACGGACAGATGGGCCAGGTTGTGCAGTATATCAATGTGAGTGTCATTACCTTGTTTACTAAATTCTTAAGCAGCAGAAAAACTGACTGAACAAAATATGAACAAAATGTCCTTGTCAGAATCCAGCTGTGCACCTAGAGTCATGTAAAGGTATTAGCTGTATGCAAATAGACAGGGATGCCAATTCCCAAAATAAAAAATAAAAATAGGTTAAAATTAATTTAGACCTTACTCATGCATTAAAGAGTGTGACAGGGTGCCAATTCACAGAGATTACTTTTTTATTTATTTATTTTCATCATCTGCATTTTTTTTTTTTCATTTCTACTTTGAATTTCTACTGTGTTTCAGTCCTGGCTTATTTCCCCCAAAAACTCCTAAACTTATTACATACAGAAAGCATGATTTTAAACTAACTTCAGTAGTTCTTTTAGGTTGACATTTAACATTTTCATGAAATGAAGCAGTCACTATTTCAACTTTTGTCATTGCTCACAATAGAAGAGGAAATGGTCTATGTAGGAAAAACTGCATGAATTACACCACATTGTTAGCTATTTTCCCCTTGTCCTGCATTTGTATTTTGTCATTCCTCTATATAATTTTCACCATCCAGCTTCAGGAAGGAACTGGATGGTGTCCAGAACATTTAAAAAGCCATTGCTTCATATGTAGAGATGACTGTTGTGAAAAAAGTTCACTGTTGACAGACTGAGAGATTTTTAAAGTAAGCTTTCAAAGATTTAGTGTGTTTAGCTGAGATATGGTGAAATCAGGGTTATTATTTATGACAATAAGAGTAAAATATAAAAGTAACTAGTTAAACCTTTATTTCCAATACAAAAACTTAAAGAGGCCTTTCCATTAAAGACGGTTTTTCTGAGGTTTCTGTTGAATATTTTAGCTCCACAGGTGTTCTTACCGTCATAGTGGGTGTGAAAACAGGTCAACAACTTCTCTTTCAGTTTTAATCTCTCAAACTACACATGTGGCAATAACACCCAAGTTCCCTCGAGTCCGAACAGTCTGTATCTGTTTCATCACAACTCCTTTGTTCGTTAGGATTTGGCAGCTCCCGCAGTTGAAACCACGCCTAGCATGCTGCTGGCTAAAAAGCTGTAGCATAAGACATAGCAAACAGGAAGACACGACGTCTGACGTTGCCATGCGCAGCGGGGCAGGAAACAGTATACCTTGCTCTCATAGGCTAGTTTGTTAGCCAATCAGAGTCCAGCAAATTTGAATATGAGCGAGCTGCCGCCGAAGCCTGATGGAAGGCGCCGGAACTACCCGAATTTTAATCCAGACAGATTGAAAGGTCTGTTAATAAATGTGTCCTGATGTTTTTTAGATATAAAATGTTTTATATTACTGGTTAATACTTAAGAAATAACCACAAAGTCCTGAAATTTGTATGAAACGGCCTCTTTAAAAATCGTGAAGTGTTCTTTAATGAGTCATGTTTTCTTACTTCATGTAAAAAAACAATAATCATCTATCATATAAACAATAACTAAGTTACCTCCAGATCAAGCTTAAAGTGGACAGAGATTATTTATGCATGACAAATAGTGAGAATGTGTTGCTGTTTTTTTCAGCTGAGATGGATATAGGAACACAGGAAGCAGTGTAGGAACCAGAGCTTTCAGAGAGCTGTTTGTAGCTCATTATATACTCATTAGGGTTTGGTGGACACATGATGGTGTTCCTCTGAGGTAAATGAAAGATTCACAGAACTTCAGTTGTTGTTAAATTTTCAAAAGGGAGGCCAAGGCCTACACTATGCACATGTCCTGAATTTAAAGAGGATCAGCTGTCCCTCTCATTTTACTCCTTTATTTCAGTGTTAGAGAGGAGTTTATGTAATACAATATGTTTAACTAGATTGCATTAACATAATTGATTGGGTTCTAATAAATCTAGAAATAAGATGGTTCTTTGTTTGAAGAGTTAGTGTCTAATGGAAATGTGTATTTTATGTATTTAGTTAATTATCTATTTTGTAATAAATCTTATCACATATTGAGATAAATATTGTATTCCACATTCCATATTTCTTTTGGGGGGGGGTCTCTTGGGCATCCTATTTTTCAAGTCCAACACTGACTTTGTTAACCACTGTACTATATCATATGGTGGTAGTTTTGAAGACTGGCTTACTGAGTAGCATAACAAAAATTTGTTAAGCAGTCTTTGTTTAATAAAATATACAATATACATAACATCACATGTCTGAATGGAAAATACAATGTTCTTTCAACTTCTACTGGAAATATTATCTGTCCTGTAGTACACCTTTACTCCGCTTATAAAAATTCACATCTTCTGCTGCTTTTCGGTTCCTTTGTCTGTCTCTTCTAATACCCACCATGCAGAATCTGTAAAGGATGACAGGTGATTGAACCAAGTCTTGAAGTCGCAATGAGGACCATTACTGCATTGTCCTTGGGTGAGGGGACATTAATCACCAATATGAGGCATGGCATGGCCAAGTGAAGGTGATGTTGTTATGAATTGGGCTGACTGGCTGCACAAGGTAAGGCTGGCTACTCCGTCATTCAGATCAAACGTTGACAGGATCTGTTTACAGAAGAGAAGACAGGCCTTGGGAATCTAGGCAAGGTTAATCCAAGCAATATCTGCAAGTGATAAAAATCTGACCATATTCAAAATGCACAACACTGAGGAATATAGTGTGCCGTAGTATGTCTTGAAGTAAAGAAAAAGTAGAATTTCTGCTCATTCTGTGAACCTGTATGGTAAGGTTAGCCTCTGATAGGTCTGCGTTTGCTTCACCTTCCATACTATGGCTATCACCTCTCACATAATTAAAATGTGGGCGAAATGGTGAGCAAGCTGATACCTCTCAGCAGAAAATCCCATTTTGCTTTGATGCCTTACAGGTAAGTAGACTTTAGTCACAGCCAAGCAGCTTTTGATCTGCTACTTTCATTTGTGTCATGGCTTCTTCTGCAAGATGAGCTAAACAGGTGATGATGCCACAGCAGGCCAGCGTGTTTCACCAGTCTGTCCGAGAAAAAAAAAAAAAAAAAAACTGCTCAGTGATGACCAACCATCCAGACAGAAATAGATCCCTTCCCCTCAGCAGCCATTTCTGAACAAATAACTGCTTGTTTTGATTACATGTAGGAGAAATTAGACATGAAGTTTCTGCTTTGTCACACTGAGCAGGCATCTTCTTCTCTTCTTCTTTTTTTTGTTGTTATTTTATCAGTTCTCCAACATCAGGGTCGTCTGAGGTAACATTTCAACAGCTGAATGACTGTCACATGATGGGTGTGGTGAACAGAGGCTTGTCGGAAGCAAAACAGGCAGACAGATCCTGATTCTCCTTTCAGAAAGCCTGTAGCTGATGTTATTGAAGTGGGCAGAGTGAGGACGAGACCCCCCCCCATACACACACACATATACGGTGACACACTCATCTCCCCAGCACTACTTTTCTCCACTAGAACTGTCAGGCAATAGAGCTGTCGAGTAGTGAGTCTACTAATGGAACACCCAGCTGGCTAGAGACCTCATCATGCTGCGGTGAATTATTCAGCTTCCAGAGGGCACTTCCCAAATTATTTAAAAGCCCGCTGTGGCATCGAGAAGAGCAACCCAGGCCCAGTGAAATGAATTGGTCTTTTTCTGGTTTCTACAAGTTTTACTCATCTCTGTCAAATCATCAGACCACAAAGATAAACTTCAGTGCAACAGTTACATTAAAAAAAAAAAAGATCTGGTGAATCACATGATAACGTAAAACCTTGTCGCTGTCAAAAAAAAGTTTAAGTATCACAGTTTCATAAACTACTGATTATTTCTAACAAAAATTACCATAAGAGGTGTGTAATAAATGAAACTGACTTTCAGGTTGTACAGTCTTATTATGTCCTTCATTTTTTTTTTTTTGAATTATGCAAGATAATGTGAGTAACACCAGAAACTATGTGTAGCCTTAAATAATTCATGTGTTTCTCTAATCCTGAATGTAAAGCAGAATTCCAGCTCAGTTGCAGTAAACAGTGTTGATTCATCACCCTTTTAGTTAGGTGTCATAGCAAGACTGACTGATTAGAATTCCGTGTCTCTATCTATCACACTCTATCCTCGTCCACTCAGCAAAGACTGGATAAATCACTGTGTCTGTGTCCCTCAGCAGGCCCCAGAAAGCCTTTAATAACAGGCTTGAGCTGCCTGCAGCGTTGGCCCCGATGGAGTTTAGTGAAAACAGATGTGGTTCCCTGCTAGTTCTATACACACCTCCCTTGCAAAACCCCCTCCACCTTGTTGCCCCACTAAAACATCCGGCACAGTTAAGAAGGCCTCTGAATTCCCTCCCCACTCTCCATGGTTTCTAATTATTCCACTGCCACACCCACCTAAAAAACCTTCTTTTTTTCTTTCTTTTTTTTTCAAGAAGGTGGAAGCAGGCTTTTCTCTTTATGCTTGTAAACTCTACCAAAGAGTCTGGGTGAACACATTTATGTCTTGTGGCTCTGATGAAATAAAACACCAGACCCAAGCCAAAAAACACTGGCCATGTTTATGACATCTGACCATCTGGGTTTTACACGTGCATCTCTGCTGGACAGCTCCGCTCAGCCCTCCATTTGCACATATGTCAGAGGTCTTGCAGTAAGTCAACAGCAAACCAGCTAAGTTCAACTTAAATACCAGCTCTTGTGATTGCAACAAACTGACAGAACCTTTTTATGCCAAAAGATAACATGCTGATATTGGATTTTTTTTCAGATTTTCTATCAACTTTTCTTTTTTCTAATCTGTTTAAAAAAAGGGTTTTCAAGGGAGATGAATGCCTCTACAGCCAGGGAATAAACCAACAGCAACCTCTGCAGGGCCCTTGGTGACTGATATTCTTCACTGATTTGTTTAAACAGTCTCAAATGTCACCGCCAGCATTCCCAATTCCAACCCAATTACCCCACCTTGGTTGCACATGTGGTGTGTGTACTGCTGGACCTCAAAGCGGTGGTCAAAAACCCCTTCAGGCCAGACATTTTAAATAAATCAGCATGGAGACATATTCTAACCTTTTAAGATGATTTAAGCTTTTAAGATGATTGGCATTTAGTACCCTGGTTTTGTCTAATCACCCTTCCAGCTGGCACTTATAAAACCACTAATCAAACTTTAGCTTTTCTTCACCCTATTCTTGTCAAAGTTGTTCTCCATTCAGGTCTGAGTTTTTTAAAAATGTTTTGTTTTCTTACTCAGTGGAAGGAAAAAATAGTCTTTCCCACCCGGCCAAGTGGATTCTGTTAAATCAGGCAGGAAATATTTACCCCATGCTGGTGTGAAAAGGTTGTCACCCCCCAGGTCAGACTACAAGTCACAATGTGGGCATCATAAGTATGGAATTGTGTTACACATCACAGAGTGTTATAAATGATTGAAAGATGAATGACGGTTTGCTTTTTTTTTAAATGTATAATACTCTGAACTCTGTTATGTAAGTAAAGAATCTTTGTAAACTTTATCTGAATTTATAACTGGCTGCTTGGGTTTATTTATTTATTTTTTTGATATATTGTACTGCTGCTTCTGTCTGTACATCCTGTTTATTTGTAATGTCTGTATTGAGGACCCTCTTGAAAACGAGATGGCACATCTCAAGGGGTTTATCCTCCTAAATTAAAAATTAAATTAAATTAAATTATCAAACTATAAACAAAGCTATTATTTTTTGTTAGTTTATCTGAAGGACGTGTGAGGAAACAGTGCTAACACCCCACCACTATACAGCCCCTTTTCCAAATCAGTATATGTTTAAAACAAGAATACGGTTTAAAACTGAGTAAAAAAAAAGAGTTTATCCTTGAGTGTAAAAGACTCTGTGGGTTGTCATTATTTCATTCAGAGACTGCAAAGCTTGAACCTTGAAATGTCTAGATATTAAATAGGTTTCTATCTGTCCGTGGCCTCATGCCACAGTCCATCTGATGGAACGATGCTATACATCATTCCAACACAGTAAATTAATCTGACAAAATATTTGCTAGCTATTTTAGATATTTCAGTTTTTATTTATTTGTTTATTTCAATCAACTGAGAATATGATTAGCTCAGAAATACATTTCCTTTCATTTTTGTTTTTTGAGGGGGGGAGCAAAATAGTTTAAAGTATGTGCTGAAATGTAAGCTTTTTTTTTTTTTAATTTCGCATCAAAAAGGTAGTTTATTTTTCAAGAGATGATTAAATAGTTTTTTCTGAAAAAAAAGTTCAAAAAATATCAGCTGATATATTTTTAGCTTTTAGATTCTACAAGTACTATAATGTATCTTACTGTTGCACAGTGAACCAACACAATGGAGCTAGATCTTTTATAAAACGTAGTTCAAATGCAAGATGTGAGCTTTACTGTGGTAATTCAGCATGTTTCATATGTATGTACAGACAATTATAATTATGCTCTTGACTGATGGCTTCCCATGCCTAAGTGTGAAACAAAGTGGTGTTGAAGCCCACAAAATAATCCAGAGAACAAAACAAATCCATGGCAAAGGTGATATTGTCAGCGAGCATGAGAAAGTCCTTTTTCACAGTCCAGGCATGCAATGTGCTCTTTTAGCTGCCTTCCAATGAAAGAAAGCCAGGATTTCCTAATGCCCAGAATGGAGAGCTCTCAACAGATTGATCTTTACCAGGGGACTGTCCATTCTTTGGAAATGAGCTAGATGGAGAAAGAGGAAAAGTAGTTGGTCAGAGAGCAGTCTGAGATGGACTTTGTCTGATTTGAAGTTTCCACCAAAAAGGGAAGGACTTATATCTGTGAATCTGTGAGTCACTATGGATCCATTCTGTATGGATGTTAGCATGGGTAAGTCTACCACCTAAAAATTCTGATGCGCAGTAATTATTTGGCACATAAGTTTTCATGTTATTGTGGAGAGCTGTGCTTGTTTTATGTATACACAGTAAGTTCAGACAAATTTTTGTATCCAGACTTTTAGCTAGTAGTGTATGTTATCATTGTATTTTTTTCATTGCTGTTAAAACATTAGAATTTTTACAGTTATTTACATTTTCCCTCCTCAACTCAATTTCCCTTTCTGACAAACAGTTGCTAAAATCATATTGATGTTTGGAGAACCAACTTAGTTTTTCTTTGATTGTTTTGTGGGGAATTAACCATACAGATATATACATATTATCAGCTTATCATTTTTTTACTTACCTGGTGCATTGGGGAGGCGAGCCTGCAGTGGGCTCTCAGTTCTGGCATTAAGTGCATGGCCCCAGCAGGGTGTGAACTGCTCTGGGGACAGTGGCAGGTGTCCTAGGCAAACTCAGGGAGGACAGAAACCTCCCATGGAGCAGAAGGGCAAAAGTTTGTTTTATCTTGATTTTCATTATGAATACAGACCATGAAAGCAGGGCCTCGTGATCCTTGATGATTTGAAACAACCTTGAGGATTGTAAACAAAGTATTTTAACATTATTGTCACTGGAATTACATAGTAAAATGTACAGTTTTTATTCCCTGCAATATATTATCTCCTGAACTCAGAAGGCTTGCAACCATTGATCCACCAAAGTTCTGCTTCTCTCACACTGGTTTGCTCAATTTCAAACTCAAACTTTGACAAAAATTGTAAGTAGACTGAAGCGGTTCAACTCTGCCCCAGTGGAGCCTGCAGAGAAAGTGATGGGTTTGATAGGATTTTGTGAGCTTGTCCTATAGGTAGAACAGTTCCATCAGCTCATAAATCATTTAGGAAGAAACTTCACTTTTCTTTGTTTGAAAGTTTGGAATTTATTTTATTCTTTTCACAGAATGAGAAATAATACAATTAAAAGTAAAAATAAATAATAATAATAAAACATAATAAAAAATGTTATTCCCTAAAACATGAAACACATATAGTAGATGAAGGGGGTTTTGTATGATTTTACTAGTAAATTTGCTTGCTGACATCTATATAAAATTGCACAGAGGATTATTAAGGATTATTGTTATTCTGTCAAAGGTTGAGTTTTATTGCAATACTCATTTAGGTAAAGCCTGGTAAATTTATAGTCAACATATACAGCCATCGGCATGTATTGTGTCAATTATTAGCCAGTAGAGTGGAGTCAAACACCCCCCGCCAAGGGTTTAGGGGTTCTTTTTTCCTATTGAATCATGTTGTTTAGACCTGTGCCCCTCCCCAGAACACGATAGGGGCAAGGAAATTACAGGTGTTGTCATTATTGTTTATTATTGCTTTCCACATTTCTATTGTGTTCTGGTCAGCACAAAGAAAGGGTGCCACATTGACTAGTAAACTATATATATCATAGACATCAAAATTATATATTTTTAATATGTATTTTTTTTACTCTAAATTGTCCCTAGGTGTGAGTGTGAGTGTGTGTGTGTGAGTGGTTGTTTGTTTATGTGTAGCCCTGCGACGGACTGGCAAATTGTCCAGGGTGTCCCCCGCCTCTCGCCTCTAGAGATAGGCACCTGCCCCCTGCGACCCTGAAAGGGAAGAATCAGGTTCAGAAAATGGATGGATGAAGGGATGGATGGATGTTTGTTTTTATGTTTTTTAATGTATTTAATTGCATTTATGATCTGGTTTATGGTCCCCTAACAAAAAAAAATGGTTAGTAGAAATTCTGATTGGCTTGTAACTTTGCAAATCTACCAGCCACATTGGCTGGTGATTGGCTGGAGACCTGGATATCAAAGTAGAAATTGAGTATATCTATGATGAAAATAGGTTTAATGTTACCTAAAACAGCAGTAATTGTCATTTTATTTACTTTCTTTTGATGGTCATGTGTTGCTTATTCTGCTCAGGACTAGTGAAGGAGGATTGTGTTGCACTAACACACTCTGTCAGGAGGCTGTGAGGTATTGATCGCATGAGCGTATGAAGATGATAGGTTTTGACAACTCACTGTGTGGACTTGAGAAGAGTCAGACAGCAGCCTGCTTCGTCTTCCATCTGTAAGGGCCCAGGGTCACGTTGGTGAATGACTGAATCACTCCATGCGCATGAATGCTCTTGGAGGCAGGCTGTGAGACTGCAAGGAGATGAGAGCAGAGGAGAGACATTAATATTAAAATAAGTGACTAAATATCGACCTTGTTGTGTGACTTTCAGAGAAGATCATTTGCCAGCAAGTTCTTACCATACAAGTATCAGTTTTAATAAAGGGAACCATAACAAATGGTTGTAACTCTTTGCCACAATCTTCCAATATGAGGATGAATTTTGCAGCAAACTCATGGCTTAAAAGGTAAAGATAATAGTTCTGCAAGTTCTGCAGTGAGCATGAACAATTAACATATTAAATATTTTTTTCAATTTTTTTTTTTTCCTTTAAATATGCCGTTGCTAAATGTACTTTGACAGAAGTAGACAGAAGTAGACAGAAGTATAAATGTACTTCCACAGAAGTGATTGTTCACCAATAAACATATTTGTTGTTAAAATATGAAAATGATTTCGTGTTAAAATGGAAAGACAACAGTGACAATATGTTATGCAATCTGTAACATGAAACCTACAAAGGGTACTGTTGTAACTGTTCACTTGTAACTGATTTTATTTGAAGATGTGCTGACTACGTTGATTTACATTGTGCACATGTGCTCTCTGTCCCGGACAAATTAGATATTCTGCTGTGGACTAATGTTCCACTTGAATTTTATTTGCATTTAAAATAAATGAAAAGCAAACCTGCTGGCACTGGCGGATTTGTGCAGGCCTGCATTCAATAATCTCAGAATTTGTCCAATCCAAGGCTCAAACTAATGAGCTGCCCCGAATGAAAGCTTTCATCAGATCCACTTTAAACACTATGAGCAGTGTTTAGGCCTGTAGGAGTCACTCAGCCTGACTGATTCTATAATGACCTCCAAATGTTTGTATAATTGCTTCACTCCCTCTACAATTTATTTTATAATCAGTAAATTAGAATGAAGCAAAAAAAAAACTTGAAAAAAAGTGTATTTTCAAGGGTTCTTCGTGGTTTAAATGAAACTATGTGACTATCCGTTAATAGCTCTATTTTCTCAGAAATGCCTTTCAAAACGTGAAAACAAAAACAGAATGACCAAAGTTATTATATTCTGTCCTTCAGAAGAAATTGATGAAAATGTCAGATTTATTTTTTGATAATATTGTATCCATGTCAACCTTTTAGTTCCAAAAGTCTTTCTGCACAGATGTCAAAAACTTTTACAGGAAAAATTCACTTGAATTTCAAATGGAACTTAAGATTTGAAGGTTAACAAGTCGTGTGGTCACGATGTACTGAATTTCCAGGAATTCCTTTTCATTTCTGTGAAGTTAACATCCCAAGTATCAGTTGCATAATGAAAAAATTATAAAAATCCTGCAAATTATCATGATTTATCCTCTGATGATGAGAAGATTTGAACCAAACAGCACAACAATTTATCCAAAAAGCTCACAGAAATCACAGTAATATATGTGAATGCATGTAACATATTGAGAAACAATCTCAACTGAGATAGAAGTGTAATTCTACAGGAACCAAAACCTTTAGGCATGAAGATGTTTTGCTCTTCCTGTAAATGAGTGTAAGCATTTACAGCAAAAAGGATATCATCGGAAAGCGAGAGGACTCAGTAATGGCTGATAGTGAAGTGAAGGACAGGCAATAATAAACCCAGTGAATCAGCTTGGGTGTTTGTTGGGTGATTTATGGCTTCTGCCTCTCTGTTTTGTCTCTTTGTAGTTTTATAGAAATGCAAACAAATTAGAAACTGTCCTTGGTTTCATGATTGTCATTTCTCTCCAGCTGACAGTCAAGGTCACTGTTTACAAATATGGCCAAGATAAATTCTGGTCTATGAAACAGCGAGCTGATTCAAATCTAACTTTAACTGAATCTGTTTATGCTTTTGCTATCTATATGATACATTTCTTTTAATGGCCTAAACATTAAGTTTTTAGATCTAAAATGAGCATTAAAGCAAACTTATTTAGCTTGTTCTGTGGTAAATAACAACAAAGAATATACTTGAGACATTTGCTGTCAAACAAGGATGTTCTGATGGTCAATGAATATATGTACTCATTTATTTGTTTGTTTGCTTGCTTGCTTGTTTTCTTGCTTGTTTGTTGTAGTTGTATTTTAACTTGAAAACAAGGAGCTGTTTAAATGTATGCATTTATTCCAAAGGCGAACCCTAAAAGTGAGAAAATCATTCTACCTAATTAATAATCAGGTCTCATCTGCAATGTTCTGGATTGATAACAAGATTTTAAAACGGGAGCTGTTTGAAGTTAAAAGCATGACAATGAACAAATCCCATTGAGACTCTGCACATTCCCGCAGAAACACAAGAGTAATTAGTCATTGCTCATTAACGACTCTATGTACACATGGTACGACCCAGCTGTCATGTGGGACATGCACTCCCTGATCCCATCTTTTTCTGATTTAATATCTAGAGATACATGAGAACATTTAGAGCAAATAGACTTAAATAGTAATTCAAAACTGGGTTAATGATATATTGTTTATTTTATTAACACCTAATGTCTGGACACTCCTTCTCCTTCAAATGTAAGAACAAGTGTGTCTACACTTTTGACTGGTAGTGTACAATATTCTATGGGTCATTTCCTACAATAGGGACCACAAAGTCATACGTACCCTCTAAGAAAAAAGTTTAGACCAAAATTTGACTGTCCTTTGAGCCCCATTATCCTAAATGTGTATCCCAGTTAATGCAGTGTTTTGAGATTGTAATTACATAATTTTGTAAACTATTTTTATCCCAAAACAATTAAATTACAAAATAAATTTTCGACTGCTGTATCATGTGACAGGATATAAATAAATAAAATGATAACAAATAACAACAAAAAAAATATCTAAGGATGAAAACTGCAATCCTAAACAAATCACTACAAGTGTGTTCGATCTCAAAATAAATGACTAATTTTCAGAACAAATTATTGTAAATATATTGCTTTATAGTTAAGTAGCACCAAATGTATAGTTGCATATCTCCTTCTATTAGTTAGATCAAGAGAAAAGTTGTTTTTTTAACTTTGATTACCATTTTTTTTATTTACAGGTGCTCCCCATTGTGCTTTATTGTAAAACAACTTACTGTTAAAATGAAAAAAATTATAATAATAATTTATCCTT
Organism: Pachypanchax playfairii; assembly: GCA_006937955.1. Classification (NCBI taxonomy): domain Eukaryota; kingdom Metazoa; phylum Chordata; class Actinopteri; order Cyprinodontiformes; family Aplocheilidae; genus Pachypanchax; species Pachypanchax playfairii. The sequence continues at coordinate 6,479,725 of SSNP01000014.1, forward strand.
GCTTTTGATAGCATTTCCAATAATCTTTTTATTAATAGGAATAAGTTTAAACCTAATTTGTACACCTTGCAAGGGTTTATTGCCGTTTTATCCCATGGAGAATATACTCCTGTTACATAAATAAGTCCAAGGTCTTTTACTAACTGTGTCAAGTTAAAAGTCTTGTTATGTTTTATCATAAATCTCTTGGGCACTTATTGCATTTTCCTTTGTGATTCTTTGCAAATGGAGCAGGCAGCAGGATACATGAGCACCTCTCCAAAGATCTACCCCTGGCGCTCTCAGGTGATCTGCCTACGTGGATCCATTTACCAGCCGAGCAGCTGCCATGGGAGGTTTGAACCCTCTTAGAAGTCCTCATCCAGCTATAGTTACAAGTTGCAAAGTTAGTGGAGAGAAAGGGAAGGCTTAGGGCCAGGGGGTGCTGTAGATCTCCTGCTGCGAGTTCAAAGAGAGGTCCCCAACAGCTGCAGCTCTCAGGGGAGGCTTTAAGGGCTGTTTGGGCAATTCAATCTTACCTCAAAATCCCAATGTCGATGTATATGCCTTTCATTTTTCAGAGAAATATATACATGTTAGATTTCAGCAAAGATGGAATAAAGTGTGCCAGTTTCACCCAGTTTCACAGGCTTTTCAAAGACTCCATTTATTTATGGTACAAAACTTTTATAGCTTTGTGAAGTTCCAGAGAGTACATGTTTTATTTCTCAACTGTGTCATAAACTAGTTTAAAGCCATTACAATTTGTGCAAAGATTTCTTTAAAGTTTTTTTTTTTTTTTTTAATCTAAACTTATGCTGGAAACAGTTGCACTGAAAGCTGTTCCAAGCTTCACATTTTCAATTGAAATTATAATCTTGGTAAAATGTCTTCCTGCTAAATGTTCCTGCTGGATGTTTTCTATTTAATTAATCAGTGCTTTTATTCACACATTTCAAATCATTGGGGCTATAGTGAATAACTGAAAGTTGGAATTTGTGTAATAACAAGTATTGTTTAAGTAATATAAGATTAGATGGGGACAGATTATACAGTAGATGAATCTGAGAGCATGTTCTCTCTCTTTTTTTTTTGCTGCTGCTCTGATGTTTTATACTATTAACACAAATGCATGTAAAAAACAAATACACTTATAAGTAATGGGCATGAAACCATGATTATTTGGTAAAGACGTGTTGCATATGTGAGTGTTGCTTTTTTTTTTTTTTAATTGTTTATATTATATATAAGTGTGTATGTACATTTGGATGTGTGTTTGTGTATTTCTAAAATTTACAACTTGCTAAAGTCATAGCTATATTATCTACAGATTTTCATTCATTACTGTTGAAGTATTGCTATTTTTTTCCTGACATGATCAAAAGTTAACATAGTACGTCTGTCTTCAAGTGTACTCCACATAAATTGATACCTAATGTATATTATGCACCCACTGTGAGGTGCATGTAGCAGGACAAATTAACATAATCATGGCTTTAGAGAAATAAATGTAACCACTCTGGCCAAAGATTAAATACACTGGAGGTGTAAGGAGTCCATTTCCTCAGCTTTGATCAGTTAATGATCCAAAAGTAGATCCTTAGATCAAGTAAGTTTGTAGTACATGTGTATCTGACTTTTCAATCACCCTGCCTATTCTTGTCTCCTTTAGTTTAAATGTTCCAGTAACATGACACTATATAAATATTTGTCTGACATAACTGTAGGCCCATTCAGCTGATCCTGTGGCTTTAACCGAGGCACAATAGTCCCCTTATCCCCAGCAAGTAACTCTACACTCTCCTCCCTGGTCATTATTGATGGCCTAGTAAGTGTTACAGTTACAAACCAATTACTTTGCCATTAATGTTAGATGAGCTGCTCTACAAATACAGCTAGATGCTTATCGGTTTTCCTCTGTGGTTGCCTTTTTTACTTTCGTTAAACTGTGCACACCTTCTCTTGCACATGGTTTCAGTATTTAATAATATGGAGGTGAGAATGAAATCTGGCAGCGTGAGCTGTAGATCAGAAGAAATGTTTCCCCCTAGTTCAATAGGTGAAGAAGTCAAAAGGTGAGTAACTTGTCCTCACTGTGACTTTGGGAAATCTGGTGACTGGTAAGGTAATATCACAACACCGAAAAAGGAAAAAGGGGGAGGGAGGGGGGTAAGAAAGTAGAGAGAGGTGTAAGGTTCGAATGAGTCGAGCTGCCACCCCCACTTGTGGTTTTAATGGGGAAAACTAAAACTGAGTCTTCAGGTCAATGAAAGTTAGACAGAAAATCTTACAACCAATAAATTTGCTTCCCCAAAGAACAAAATTAGAGGAAGAGTTGTACAAGACAGATTGCTCTTTTGTGAAGAGGAGGGAGATGAGAGAGTTCACAGATCAGGTCAACACCTTTCACATCTCTGTCAACAGCATCTGCTGAGTGATCAATTAACACAACTCATCATCTGAAGTGGTCTGTCAAAGGAAAACACTTTAAACACAGAGAAAAGCTTTAATGCTTTGGATCATTTTAAAAGCTCCACGGAGACAAAAAGAAAGAAAGTAAATATCTAATAATCATTCGGCTGTACTTTTTTGTACTTTTTGACACTGAGTTGCTTGTCTTGTGCATTATCTGGAGTATATGCAGTGATGTAGATGGGGACATTAGCACACACATATCTACATGGCTGCACGGCACTAAAGTCATACATCAGCAGCTTTGTAGCGTAGCTTACCCTTAAGAATATGATGAAAAGGAAGCAGGCATTTCCTCCTTAAGAGGGATGTTTTCCGTTGCATACCCTGTCTGATTAATGAGATCAGATCCTCTTCCCTTGAACCTCACTACATGATATCTTGCTACAGATTTACTACAAGTATGTTTCACTTTATACAACATGTTGAGAAGAAACGTATCCACAGAATCACTGAGGAAGGCAACAATCGTATCCTTCAAGCTTCCAAATCATCCTGACACAGCCAGAAAATGAGCAACTTTTCCTTTGTCCTGTGACAGTTAATTTACTAAAACAAATGCTTAAACTAGTGAATTTGGTTTGTGTCATATTTGTGCCGATTCCATGGAACATGGCTGTTATCACAGGTAAACCACGGGCAAGAGTTGATCAGCTGTGGGCAATCCAAATTTCTTTCTGTTTCTGGAGCCCATCTGCTGGATGTAGAGTAGAAGGTGCTTCCTCTGAGTGAAAGTGGGGGTGAGCAACTAACTAAAGTTTATGGAGATTTATGACTCCTTCCCCAGCCCTTTATAGCCTCCTCCTCTGTGGGTAGTCCAGGGAGGCCCACAGTGAGAAGCAACCAGCTCTGGGGCTCCTGCAGGTGGGCCCACCAAACGCCACTGTTCACTCAGACTTATTATGGAGACAAATGGTGTCATGGAGCACTCCACATCCAGACAAAAAACAAAGATGAGTGTAAAGATGCTTGTTCAAAGGACTCTGGGACTTCAACTTGGCCCTGAAAGGCTAAAAAGATTTATGAGACTATCGGCTTTGCTTTACTGGTTCCAATTAAATCCCCGTCATTGTGGAGTGCTGTGATAAAATTCTGACATAAAGAAACATTTGAAATTGAGCCCAGGACATTCATTTTGGGATGACAGGTGTCACGTCTGGATTGCATTTTTTTCTGGTTTTTGTTTTTGTTTTGACTAAATACTTTAGATACTAAAATGACTAGTAGTCATTTACAGTGACTTTAAACCTGCTATATTAAATGTTTACTTGTCTTTTCAGTTTTAACATAGAAGCATCCAGCTTTTTTCATTTCTGATGAAGAATAGACTGAAGAATATCTGGTAATTTTTAAGAGTGCAATGGAAAATGGTATAAAAAAACAATGAAAGTTTCTAACTTCTGCAGATAAAAATTTTAGTCTGAAATTTAAAAAAAATAATAATAAAATAAGTCTGTTGTAAGAACAAACACTCTAAATGTGGTGTACATTACTAGTATGAGGCAATTCAGAGTTGTTACAACACAGTAAATGTAAAAAGGAATAGATATAAATCTTAGAAAAGTTCTGGGACTGAGCTCACATCCCATTGGGATTCATTAGAATCACAGCCCAAGAAATAAAATATAATTTGGGCCTTTTTTATTATTATTATTATTTGGACTGCAAGTTGGTGCAATTGGTATGTTTACCATGAATCTCCTGAGTTTGGATCTTTCTCCATAGAGTTTACATGTTCCCCCAGTGCAAGTGTGTATTTTGTTGTTATTGTTGGTGTTTGTTTTTTGTTTGTTTATTTGTTTGTTTTCCCCTGAGACTTCCCAGAGACCTAAAAGCATGCATGATAGGTTAATTGGCGGCCGGCCCTGCATTATCAGATATAATTCTTTACTGGACGTCATAGACTGACCCTTAAACTAACAATTCCAGATGTCACTGTTTGAAAACACAGTTTGCAGTGTGAACCACAAGCACCAGGTAATTATGTATCATGCGAAGAAGAAGCCATCTATAAACATGATCTGCTGGCATCTCCTCTGGTCCAAAACTCATTTAAAAATGTGTAAGGAGAAGTGGAAAACTGTTCTATGGTCAGATTTGGAACAACTCTGATGTTTTTGTAAACCACATACACCATGTCCTGCTGACTAAAGATGAGCGAAACCATTAAGCTTGTTATCAGCAGACAGTTCAAAAGCTGCATCTCTGATGGTATGAGGTTGCATTAGTGCCAGTGAGGTGGGCTGCTATCTGGAAAGGCTTTATCAATGCTGGAAATATTTTTATTTTAATTAATATTTCTTGCTTGATTTAATTCATAGCATCATTTTGGTTGTGGTTTATGCTGAATGTTTTTGTTTCAGCACCTAATTTGTTGTTCACATCTTGATTTCAGTTTATATATTTTTTAGATGTAGAAATTGTGACAGGTTTATTTATTTTATAGTTTTTGCCTTTCTATAATTTATATTCATGTTTCCTCTGGTGTCCTGTCACTCCTTCATTCTCATCGTGTCTCATGTCTCTCACCTGTGTTTGTTAATTAACCTCATGATATTCACCTGTTTTCCTTCAGTAATAGTAATCTGTCCTCTTCTTTATCTTTGTCTGGTTCTAGAAGATGTATGTGAATATGAATGGTAAGCTTTGATTATACTCATCTACAATTGTCTTCCGGTTAAGTCAAGTATGTAGTGTTAATTTAGTTTTATCTGCATTTCAACACTTAGGGTTTACACCTGACTGTCTACTGCCTTCTGCTTTCACTTAGGTCCTTTGCCACACCTGTAGTTTTGATGCTTTTATCTAGTTAAACAGACAGATATATAATGTGTTGAAATCATGTTGGTATTCTTGTTTGGGTATGTTTGGATAAATTACCATAATTCTAGTATCATTTGCACAAGATGGAAATTTTAAAGGGTTTTAAATAATGAGAAATGAGAATGCTTTATGTATTTCACTAGACCGCTACCTTGTTCCTGTTAAGGGTTTTGGGGAGCTGGTGCCTATCTCCAACAGTCAATGGATACGATGCAAAGTCCACCCTGGACAGATTGCCAGTCCATCACAGGGCCAGATACAGACAAACAGCAATTCCTACACACACTCACACCTAGGGCCAAGTTAGAGTTGCCAATAAACCTATCATGCATGTTTTTGGTTTGTGGGAGGAAGCCAGAGTCCCCAGAGAAAAGTCATGCCTGCACAGGATGAACATGTAAACTCCATGCAGAAAGGTCCTGGCCTGGTTGCGAATGCAGGATCTTGTTGCTGAAAAGCAACAGTGCTACAAACTGCATAGGGCAGCTAAATGAGAGGGAACATTTAAACATTTCATGCACTTGTCACAGGCAACAAACATTGATATTACAGATTAGACATGCGCACACAGCAGACACAGTAAAAGGGGTAAAGATGTTTGCCAGCTTCACAGTTAATAGAAAACTCAGAATTTTAAAACATTTTATAGTCAATACTGAGATGAAATATGTAAAGAAAATGTGCCTGCATGATTTTTAGGTTTTAAAGGGTTCAAGAAAATTTTTTAAACACAACATCAAGTTCCACAATTTATCAAAATATAAACTGTTTTTTTTTTCATTGGCTACTACTGTATATAAAAACAATTTTCCATCTGCAAAACATCCACATTTAAAAAGATACAGGTTTAAATTTTAAGTTATTACTGAGCTTTTTTTTTTTTTTTACTTCATTTTGTGTCTACATGGCTTAATGCATGGGGTGTCAGGACTGTTGATAATGACAGGCTCATGTTTATTGCAGCAGGACACATCTTGAGCAACTCGCTCTGTGATGAGCCTAAGAGTTAGATGGCAGCAAAGTAGTAAGTGCACTAATAACTAGATACAGTTTGGCCATGAATATTGGATATATATGACTCCACATTTACGCCACACTACCTCTTCCATCTTCCTTCTGAACAAGAACTTCTCAATACACAAATCTCTCCAATATTACAGGATTGTTTGGGTAAAAATGGTAGAATATGTCACTGCAGCTGAGTTAAACTTGTTTACAAGGATAAAAGATTAAAGCTCAAAATTCTAGGTCATATGTAAACCTGTATTCAGCTGGGTCTTTTGATAAATATAGTGAAAATATTATAAAGCAAGACAGAACAGCAACATAGACTTAAACTAATGTTATTGTGCAAATAACCTTATTTTTATTTCAAATGATCACCATTATTAACGTTTGTTCCAAACAAAACTATTATTATGGACTGATTTTGTCCTACAACATTCAATCAAGTAGCCACTGGAAAATTAACCTCTGTTGTTTTGATTTTCCCAGAAAAACAAATTCTAAACAGGTACCTAACTGCAATTAATGAATGAAAATGGTCCTCTTAACCATTTAGCCATTTTTTGATAGATGTTGTCCCATTATGCTGTAGCAATCTTAGTCTCTCATTGCTATCGTTATTTTTTTTTTCCACTACTTCGCTGCAGAAAAAAAGAAAAAAACGATTATTATGGATTCATTTTGTCCTGCAACAACCAGTAGAGAGGCCATTTGAAAATTAACCTCTGCCATTTAGATTTTCCAAGAAAACGAACTCTAAACCAGTACTTAACTGCAATTAATGAAGAAAATGGTCCTCATAACCATTTAGCCTTTTTTTCTTTTTTTTTTTTGATGGATGCTGCTCCATTATACTGTTCCAATCTTAGATTTTCATCTCAGATTCAATTCAAAAAGCTGCAGACAATGTTTAACATTTGGAATCATTAAAATGAATGCTGTTAAAGTAATTGCATTAATTATGGATCCAAAATAATTACATTAGGCACACAGTTGAATCCTATTTATATGTATATTGTGTATGCAATGCAAACACGTGTGAGTCTCATTTTAATCACATTTTATGATCTTTTTGTCTGTAAAATTCAAGACCAAAGTAAACAAATGCTCTGACTGCTCAGCAGAGTGAAATTGATTTGACTTTAGCCACTTGTCACCTTTGATGCGTGATATTTCACATTTTCTAGAGTGTTCCAGAGTATTTAAGGGGTAAAACTATATATTTATCCATATATAGAAACACACACTCACACACACAGTGGGAAAGTGTTAAATAGAATGTTGCCATCATAAACATATTGCATCATGGCAGTATTTTTCCATGGGAGGCTCTTATTTGCTTAGATAAACCCAGATGTTTACATTTATGGAACAAATTCTAAGGACTGAGATTTGTTGACATTTCACTTACACTAAAGATCAGCAAATGCATTCATTTAGGATTTTAAATAAATAAGTTGTATTAAGATCATTCAAGAAATATTAAAAGCAAAGACAAGAGAATGACAATAATTGTTTTTGCAATTGTATTTTCTGTTAAATCTTTATCAGAAAAAAGAAAAAGTGGTTTTCATCTACTATTAGAATAAAATATAAAACAAATGAGACCACAAAAGTGTATTTTAATGACTAAAATCTCTGATCATGCAGTTCTGCTCAGTAAGAACTGTCCCTGTTGTGGCAAACCCCCCTGCCTTCCCCCCATTCCTCCTTCTAATGAAGACCAGAGAAGAGGATATCAAGACCTCAATCAGCCACAAGTCCACTTCACATATGTTTTGATGGATCTCTGCTCAAGTGCTGAGCCCTGCGATCTCAGGGGGATCACGCCGCTGAGCCTTATCAGCATTCCTCAGAGGGCTTAGTCAACAAAACCACATGGCTGGCGCTGACAAGCGATGCCTCGACACACACAGGCAACACCTCAGCGTTTGATCGTGTGATATTCTGGAAAGACAGGGGGCTGTATTGTTTTCGAGATCATGATCGCATGATGTAATTTGTCAAGAAGCTTGGTGAAGACTGTGCTGACAGAGTGGAGTTAGCTGAAAGCTTTATGATCATGTATGTGCAAAGTCAAACAAAACTGAAGTTTTTACTGTCACAACTGTATTTTTTGTGTCTTAGTTACAGATCACTTTTAAAAAAGCAGGGTTCTCCTGCTTTTGTGTCATTGTATCTCAAAATAAATATACTGGTCATGTCTTTTTGAAATATTTAGTATTTTTAAGGGAAAAAAAATCCAGCTGGTAAAACAAAAAAAGAATACCAACTTGCTGGAAATGGGAGCTGTAACAGTAGCAACCAAATCTTCCAGCTGCAGTTTTAGAAAATAACAGATACAAAGATATTCAATTCCTGACTTTTGCGTTGTGAAACTAAGGAAAAATAAAGACACAAATCATCTAGGGAAAAAAAATCAGCTACCATTGAATGAATAACCTGCACTCAGTGTTTCAAGACTCAGTGTTTGAGGATAAGCACATGGAAAAGTAGGGGGAAAAGACTTTGCTGTTTTTTTATGTATAATCATATTACAATGAGCATCATATTGTTGTGTAAAGTTAGCAAAACTTAACTAGAAAAACTTTGGGTGATTATCATGTTATGTCATGTACTTCAATAAACAGGTAAAAGAATAAAAGAAAATGTCAGTATATATTTTTAGAATATTTTGTATTTTCTATCACATCTAATCTTGTGTCTCTTCATAGGAATTTTTGTATGATATATTTACTGTTTGATTTTTTTTCTTTTTTGTGCACAAACATTGAATTGACTAAAAATTGTCATTGCCATAAGATCTATCAGATTTTTCCACTACATATTTTTATTCATTTTATTTTGACCTCCTAAACTCTGGTTATTGGATTGAAGCGGCTTCACAAATGCGTTTTCCGCTCACGCTGCTAGATAGTATTAATTATTTAATGTTCTGTATATTCTGCATCAGCTTGTTCAAATACTTCATGGAAACCATATAATGTTTAGGGCACTCAGGGCGGAATGAAATATTCAAACATAATATTTTGCTGCTGCATGATTACATTAAGAGAAAAAAATATATTCCATCTATGCATTCCTACAACCCAGCATCTTGAGTCAGAAGTCTTCAGAGTTTATGTACAATTTTTAACTTAAGATAATTATAATTAAACTATATGCATTTATTTTGATCTGTGACAAAAGGGTCTAGATTTTAACCCATGGTAATGAAGTCCAATGAAATCCTATGGTGTGCTTAAAGTTTTCCTCTTGTTCTTCAGGAACCCTTTGAACGTCATCTTCAGCTGAAGTGGTTTAGCAGTTACATCTGGTAAAAAGATTTACAAATGATAACTTTATCCTTATTACAACCAGTAGCATCATAATTGTCTTTTACTGTGCTAAAAACAAAATCCATCCAGTATCTGTACCCACTTATTCCTATTCAGGGTCATGGGGAGCTGGTGCCTATCTCTAGTGGTCATTGGGTGAGAGGCGGGGTTACACCTGGACAGGTCACCAGTCCATCATAGGGCTACATATAGACAATCACTCACACACACTCACACCTCAGGACAATTTAGAATTGCCAATTAATCTCTTGCATATTGTTGGTCTGTGGCAGGAAGCTGGAGTCCCAGAAGAATACCCACACATGCACTGGGAGAGTATGTAAACTCCTTGCAGAAAGGTCCTGGCCCATTTTTGAACCTTATCACTGCAAGGCAACAGCGCTACCCATTGGGCCACTGTGCAGCCCTAAAACATGATATTTAAATTAAAAGGAGTATATGCCACAGAAAAGGACCTAGAAAGTTAAAGCAAATGAAAATAAATTGTCAGAAAGAAAATTGTCTTTGAGCTTTTCAGAGAAATGTCATCAAAGAAATCTGAGATAACATTTAATCTGAAAGCTCGTGCCCTGGTTTCAACCTATTGGCAACGACCTGAATTAAACCTACAAGCTGTTGCAGTTTTGCTGTGATTATTCATCACCAATCTCATGGTGAGGTGATGAATAGGAGACGAGTGTTTCTAAGAGACTGAAGCAAATTTGGTTGACTATGAAGCTGCTTTCAAATTTACCTGGAAACTGAGAGACTCAGCTTTCATGCTACACCATCATGCACCTTTTCTACAAGAAAAATGATGCTTATTAAAAAAAACTTTGGTTTTCAATGAATATACTTTCTTGTAACAAATACAAAATAATCACAAGGGACTGTAAAAGCTACTCAGGGTTGCATTTGGGGATTATCATGCATCACATTTAACAACTTGTGCCCAATTTTCAGGGGTTCTGTTTGAAAGTTAGATGCACCAAGCATGAAAACAGGAAGTTAGCCAGCAGAGTGGTTTCTTTCTTTTGTCTGCTTTGCACTTTAACCCAAAGACGGAAATAGAGCTATGGAAAGTGTGACTTCTGCCACAGGAAAACAAAATGTTCAGAGCATGTAAAAATAGAGAAAAACACGTTTTCTGTTTACTTTATAAAACAAGCAAGTCACAAGCAATGTCCCAACAGGCTACTTCTCCTTTAATAACACTACATTGTCAATGTTAGATTGATGTGAGGGTTGAGAAAAAAAAAATCGTCTCTATTTGGGAGCACACAAATGAAATCTTGGCCCTGTCCTTCTGAAGAAGAGCTGAAATGAAACCACTGTCTCCAGCTCTCTGCATGATTGCATGTTGTTGTGCAACAGTCGAACACTCAGTTGTTCTTGTATTTCCTCTGCCAGCTTGTTGTTATATGCTTTCAACATCCTGCACACAAGGTACCATGAGAGGCTGACACTGCTATTTAGCTGCTTCTTTATTTACAGTGTAAACCTTTCGCTTATGATTGAAAAAAAAACGTATAAGCAGAAGAAATGAAACATGCTTCAACATCATATTTATAAATAGAAAGACTTTATGCTTTTTTGCTGTTCCTTGTGACTATTAAAGCTGATGACTAAGTAGAAAAATATTTCAGAGAGGCTTCATTTTGCAACCAAACACATGTTCTGATAATAGGGAAGTGTGGATAATGGAAAGTGAGGGTCCAGAGAAAGGTCAGAGGCTCCAGTAAACAAATGTCTATTTAGCTATAAACAAATCATTGTGCCCCATTTAATGAATGATTGCCCCAGGAGACATGTCCGCTCAGATTTTCTGTTATTTTCATACATTTTCAAACATAATTCGTTTTTTTCTTAAATAAATAATTAAATTAAAGTAGCATAAAAACAAACATATAAAACGTCTGTAAAATCTTATGTTATGAAGATTTTGTGTTTGATAGTTTGCTGTTGACTTGGTGTCTTTGTTTGGTTGCTGTAGATTTCCAAAGTTGTGAGGCTGGTATGAAAAGAACAGCAAAGCTCTTAGCTGTGGTCATGGTGTATGTTTGCTGTTCTTTTGTTCTGCTTGACTTGGTAGACTCCTGAGTTCACAAGGGAGTGCATGAGGTTAGAAGGTCAAACAGCAAGAAAACATGTAAATCAAATTAACTGAGTTTGATTGTACAACAAAATTATATAAATAGGTGTTTTAGGTAAGTTTTTAGTGAATAACAAAAATGGCATTCCAGAATTCCATTCGAGTTCAATTGGCACAAAAATCTTAACCTTAATTCAAACCAAATAAGAGCCTTAATGTCGATGGTTACCAATTACCATCCATTGTATGTTAGTGGTAACTTATTTAAACGTGGTAAAGAGGATTTTGTAGCAAATTTAGATGTCAAATTTACTTTAAAATCATTTATTGACTTGTAACAGTCTTGTAATCAGACCTAGTGAGGCTTTAAATGAAGTAGCCAATAGATAAGGAACCTGTTTCGTTGAGCTTCTCATTTGGGGAAAAATATTCTTAACCACCTTCAAGGGAGCAGCTTTCCATCAATGTTCAGTATAAAAATAAAAGCAAAACCCATTAGCAATGGAACATATGATGTTATTGTCTAACACTATTCTGTCTAGTGTGACCACACTGACATGCCAGAGACACCACAGACCTCAGCATAACAAGAGTTTTGACACCCTGGTACAAGAAGCTCCTATGATATTTGATGTTATTTTATGAGAAAGCAAAGGATAATATTAATACAATTTAGTGATAGTAAGCTGGATGCCTTCCCCGCAGGGAGGAAACGACATTCTTCATGTGGCATTTTATTTCAAAGTACAATCGTTCACTTCTAACGTTTTCTTCAAGCAAAAGGTCACATTGGAGCACATCTTTTTTTGTGTGTGTATGTTCTACAAACAGCAGAGAGGAAAGTGCACTAATTGCTTGTCTTTTTAAGCTCTTGTCTCACCTGAGGATAAAAAGTTTATTTTCAAATGCATCGTTTTAATCATGAATTGATTATTAAACTGCAAATCTGAGATGACTGGCTCTTAGTACTTTATGGTTCAGTAAGTACTGTAAGATAACACTTTAGAAATATGGCAACTGTTTGAGCCAACAGGTGCCAATTTACACATCAAGAGGTTACAGACTATTAGCATTCCTTTGTTCTACAGGTCATGTCAAGTTGAAGACTCTGTTAGCTCATATTCTGTTCTCTACTTGACTCTCAGAGAAATATGTAACATTTCTGTTGCCAAATGCTTCAATTTTTTCAGTTCACCAGCATTAGTTATGCGCAAACTGATGCAGAACAAGCAGTTTGAGGTTGCCATTCTTTACTAAATGATTAGCAAGAGGCGATACTGAGAAGAAAAAAAAGTTTAAAAAGCATCAGAAAAGGTTTTGATACCTGTACTCAGATGGGCAACATGTGTATGTAATATGTATATTCGACAATCACAAACAGGTTTTTGTATTATTTAAAAATTCTCCTTATAAATTATAAATAGCCACGTATACTATCAGATGGTGGAAGACACTGGAGTGACACACTTGAGTCCAGTGTGGTGGTTTATGAGCAAATAAACCCAAAATAAGAAATTTGTGAATAGCTGTTCACCATAGTGATCATTATGCATGAAGGGGTTAAATATGATTGCATTCATGTATATTTCTGTGAGAATCAAACAGTCGGCCTCTTTAATCGTTTCATCCACTTTTTGTAAAGTGTTTAACAGTTTTGTGACTATAAAGTGTCATTGAGATTAATGTTGTTTGGTTTTTTTATTAACTTTCGGAAAGGGAAAAATCTTCAATTTGGTCTGAGGAAGCTATAAAGAACCTCCCCTTCTTGCCCTCCCAGCTTTTGAAGGTAGTGCGCTTGTTGTTTAACAAAAAGTTTTCTTTCTTATGGTGACATTTTTTTGGCCACAAAGTCTTACAAAATAGATTGTGCATTGTCTTTTAACTTTAAAAAGTAAATGCTTTCAGATCACTTGCCCCTGGAGGGTTGTTCATCCTTCATTTGCATATTAGTGCATGTTTTGCTTAAAGCCATATTTTGTTTCTTTTAATCTTGAATAATCATTGAATATTTCTCCTCCATAAAAAATGAGAATATAAGACAAAATAAGGATGGGACAAAATAAAAATAAAAAACAAACTCAGAGACCCACCCTTGAGGTGTAGAATAATACAGTGGAAATGTGAATTTGTCTCTCATTGATTTTTCTGCAGGCAGGTTGACCCGTATGCTGCATTGTTAGATGGGTGGAATAACATCCGCACTAATGTGAGCATCCAAATATTTTCCAATTATACAGCCACCTCATAACTCTGCCACTGGAAAACAGAGGACAGTTGTCTGAGAGTCCCACTCAGCTCCAGTTAACATCTGCTGTGTGTGTGTGAGGAAAACTCTGAGCAGGCAAATGTGTGGGAGATGTGAATCAAAACAACTTCTGTCCTAAAGTCTGGGGATGATGTTGTTTTTGTTATTGCTGCTGCTACGGTTAGAAATTCAAATGAGGATTGTGCTGCAAATGTGTCACTATAGAAGCTTGACTCTGGAAATTGAGGAAAAAGAACTGGAACAGAAATTCAAGAAATCTTGACATACTGTAAACTGAAGTTGTTTCTCTGCATTGCAGTCACTGACATGTCTTTGAAACAAGTTCAACAGCAGTCTGTATTGAATAAACTTACTGAAATGTCTTTCACTGACAAATTTAGAATTCCTAACATGAACAGTCACTAACAATGACTTCTAAAGTCCCAAAGGTTAAACTGAGGATTGAGACTATATGCTGAAGAAAGCTTTCCCCCACCAGAAACAATATTTTAGCTCTTGTATCACGTGCACATAACTGTTAAAAAAAAAAAAAAACAGCTGTCATGCAAGCGGCTGTCATGATCAATTAAAATTTGAAATTAACGTGACAATTTTTGACACACAAACTAACAATAAAATAGAATTCATTCTGATAAAACAAACATTTTCATGTACTACTTGCATCAGTCACAAGAGACACCGACCATGACAGACTTTTATGCCAATTTAGTTTCAGCTGTTTAATGCTTATTTCAGGGTGTATGGAGTTTAAATTACATCCCATATAAATTTCAGTATTGTATAACTAATAAAAGTATTCATCCTTGCACTCTGGATAAGTCACAATATGTCTTTCTTTAAAAACAACATTTGTGGTTCTTAAGAAAAAAAAAAAACTCTGTGTCAAACCTCTTTAAACAAAAACACTTTCAAGACACTGGTTTTAAAAATCCCAGCGTGATTGTAGATGATGAGCAGCTGTGAGCAATCAAGAGAAAAAAGGATAAAACTTTAACAGTGGGGAAAAAAACTATGACTGAGCTATGGCAAAATTAAAACTCTAAAATAAAGCAGGAAAGACAATGAAAAAAGTAGTACTAAGACACAAAGTAAAAGTGTATAGAAAAACAACAGAAAACAAGAAAAATGAGGAAAACTATGACTGATCAAACCTGTAGAAAACAAAGACAGAGGGAAACTTGTAATAAAAAATTACTGAAAAAAGAACACATCATGAAAACTCCTGAATCACAACAATCTGTACACTGAATTTAAGAGAAGTCACAGTTACAAAACTAAAGCAGGATGAATATCTGCTGAAATATCAGAATAAATAAAGGTCTGTTTTCAGGGCATGAAGCTTATGGGGAGGGATGCTAACGTCATGTGAACGGAATAAAAAGGAGTTTCCTGTCTGAAATCCAGTCTCTGCCAACCTAAGTAGATAATAGCTACTGATAAAGTTAAACAAACACTCCACATATCCACTTCAAGCCACAAACTTACACACACTTCATACACACACTTACAGCAGCTCAAGTTGTAGCACAGCCATCATAAGCTGCCATCTGTAACTTGATGTTTTTGAACGGCTTCTTTCTAGAAACAGTGTGTTGATAGGCATCAGCTTGCATATCTGTGTTAACATCTGCAGGTGTTTTACAAACTGTGTCTGTACCATGTAACAAGCAGGCTGGGGACTGATAAAGTATCCTTAAAGAAAGCAGCTGCTGGTGAACTAGCATATTTACGTATAGACTGATAAAAATGAGTTTAAGCATTGTTTTGTTTGTGTATTACTTACCAAAAATGCCATCATGCTGCATTAACAAATGCTTGGTTATTGGCTTTGGAGTTAAAACTGATATTCACAAAGACTAACACTAATTAGCATTAACAAATGTGTAGGGTTTACATGTTATTTTGAGCAAATTGGGACCTAATAACAATGTTTTCCCATAGAAAGCAGTTACAGTTAATCTAGCTTTTTTATAATAAATATATGTTTTGTTTTGTTTTGTTTTTCCATTTATTCTTCCTTCATTTTTCTTTTTACATGTTTATGAATTCAGATGAGTTTTTACATTTAGATTTTATTTTTTTGTCTTCACCTTTTTCTGTCAGGTTAGTATGTTAGCATGGGAACAGTAGTTTTTATTAAATTGTACAAAGTATAGAGACAGTGGAGCTTGTCAAACTAAGTTCTGCACTACTTACAGTAGCTTCTAAACTCACAAAAGTCAGCTTTAACATTCCTTTAAAAATGATACCAATATTAAAGTTTTCACACAAAATATTGTTGAAAAAAATGTGAAGGTGAAGAGAATAAACAAAGTAACCAAGGTAAAATGTTCTTTGTTTTTTTTTTTTGTTTTTTTTCTTTCTTGGCAGTACTTTGTGACAAAAACTTTTACGTAATATAATAAAAAAGTTCTGTGATTGTGAAAGTATGTGCCCCTGTAAGTGCTTTGTTTGTGAGCCTGAGGTCATACAGACAGAAAAATTTAATAAAAATGAAAAAGAAAATTTGGCTGATATTAGGAGCCAGCACCTACATCAAACCATCACAAGCTGAAAAGCACTTCCATGCAAGAAGATGGTTGGAAGAATGAGGGGAGACATTGGGGAAAAGGGAAGGAATGGATTTGGCGTTGCTTCCTTACAAAGTCAGGAGCTGTGACTGTGAGAAAAGACTGTTACGCTATCTTCACTGAATCCCTAGACCGAGAGGGATTTTATGTCTCAATCCTCATGGGACTTGAAAAGGCAACAGAAGGTTATTTCCTGAGAAGCAAAGCAAAGCAAAGAGAGGGAGAAAGAAAAAAGGATAGAAAGGAGTGGGTGAGGAGATTTCTGAGTTTGCATGATCTTCAAGATGGGACATAAACTGGAGGAAAACAACAACCCAAAGCTATAAAAGCAAGAACAAAACAAAAACATTGGCCATCGTGATAATCCTCCGTCACACCTTTTTACTCTCAAGTTCCCAAAAGAAAATAAAAATGCACTGAATGTAAGATGCCGCTGGGTGACAGTTGGAAATACATAAAGCAAGTCTTACTGAAAGGAATACAGTACGGAACATTTCCAGGGTTGTAACACTTTTCCTTATCATGCATCTTTAAATCTTTTTTTTATATCATATTCAGAGTCACTTAGAACAAATACTATCAAAGTGTGAAAATACAAAGGCACAGTTCAGCAATTCAATTAGAGAGCCCAATGAAACAAAAGTCTTTCTTAAAAAACATAAAATAAAAAAGAAATGCATGGATTTTTGGATGTATTCAAAGCAGTGTCACTCATGCTGTTTGACCAGAAAAAAATGGACAGGGGCAGTTGGGTGTAGACAGGACATCCATCTCAGGAATAATTATGAAGGGAGCTGTTGGCATGCTTTTGTTGTCATATGCCTCTGTGGGAAAAGAACTGATGAGATGGACAGAGTCATAGTAATCCCTTTAAAGCACATGTCTGCCTAGCACCCTGTGTGAACGATCAGTTAATCAACAGACGTGGAAAAAGTGAATGAAATTGAGGTATATTAACCCAACAATGAGTTGTCTCTTTGCAGTGGAAGAAAAACAGAAATCATTTTTAAAAAAAAGTATAAAACAACTCCACAAGGTTTATTATCTGTTCAGCCTTGTTCCAGATAGAATTTAGAAAGAGAAAAATCAAAAAGTAGAAGAAAGTTTTAAAATATGTTATGTGGTTCTGCTCTCAACTTATTTATTTATTTATTTATTTATTTATTTATTTATTTGTTTATTTATTTATTTATTTATTTATTTATTTATTTATTTATTTATGACTTCCATTGCGGGGTTAATTCTGTCTTTGAATTTTTTAAACATTCTCTCAAATCATAACAAAAACTGTTGTTTTTTTTTTTGTTTTTTTTTTTTTTATTAGAGTCTGTTTTGCTCAGTTTTTTCTTTTTATTGTTATTATTTCTTCACATTTATGTAAGAGGCTTCCGTTAAAATAGGAAAACAGGTCACTGTTCAACTGTGACCCTTTGAGGATGTATACATTCTTTGCATACTGTACAAGGAGGAAATGGGTAGAGGCAAGGACGTCAATTCAATTATATCCATACATTCTCCTTTATGTACTGTATGAGCAGATAGACCACCAATGAGCAAAACAAGAAAAATTAAAGTAAAACAATGGAAATAAATTTTACATACAAATGCAAGTCTATGACACGTAGGTCCTCCCTGACCTACGTGTCATAGACTCTCTCCCACTCTTCAAATCCAAACTCAAAACGCACTTGTTCAGACAGTCCTATACCACCTAGTCATTTCACTGTTGTCCTCTGTTTTGTTTGTTATTAGTATTTTCTGTGTACTTCTCCCTTTTCTATGGTTTTTTAAGAGTTAATGTTTTTATTCCTCTGTACAGGGTCCTTGGGTGTTTTGAAAGGCACTTTTAATTTAAATGTATTATTATTATTATTATTATTATTATTATTAGTTGTTTGGATTAAAGAAAAAACACAGAGGACATCACATTTTTATTAAATCTGAAAAAGAATTAGTGGTAGATGTTGTAGTTGTTTCCACACAAAAGAAAATAATAAATCTGACACTATCCCCAATGTGCCTGCAGCAGGCGAGGACAGGAGGAGAGAGGAAGGGAGGAAAGCCATGGCCTCCCTGCATGCACAGCGCAGGGCCTGACAGTGTTTTTCACTGTGTAAAATTAAATATTCTGTCTCATCTTTGGTGTGGGGTTTTAAGTGATTCAGGTTATACACTAAGAGAAAGACAAAAAGGGGTGGGGGGTCCCCTTTTATATGGAAAGCAGATATATTTAGAAATAGGAACAATGCAGAGGGAAAACTCCAACACTAAAGACACAAAGGACTGAAATCCATCCATGGATAAATCGCACCATGAGGAACAGGAGAAATGAAAACCAGGGAAGACTCTGAGTTCATAGATGGTTCAATTATCACTCTTTATACCATGGTCTGGGTGGATACTAGATTCTAATTGGCTGCAGGGTGTCCAGTAAAAAAGTGATAGGACATCTTTGAAAATTGTTCCGGTCAAATAGCCTGATTGTTCTAAATCATTGCACTGACTCAAAAGCTAGTTGGAAATCATGGCAATACAAACTCTGAATAAACGTTTAGTAAGGGATAATGTCCAATGAGGTGTCCATTATCAGAAATTAATGGGCAACACAAAGGTGTGAACCATCCAACACAAAGGGGAGGAGAGATCGAAGGGCATTATCCCACTTAAACCACGGTCACTTCCAAAATAAATAAATATTAAATCAGTTATTAATACACTAATGATGTTTTTTCCCATTTTAGTTTTAATTTTTTCACAAGAAGCAGCTGAGCAAAATATTTAATATCTCTCATTGTAACCAATATAACCAGCCGAAGGACTGGTCGTTGTGATAAATAAACTGTGAAATAACATAAAAGTATGTTCTAAGCTTCCGTTGCCATGTTTACCATTTGAGTCAGTGCAATGGTTAAGAACCAGCAGCCTATTTAACCATAACTTTGTTTAAAGGTGTCATATATCACTTTTTAATGGACACCCTGCAGCCAATCAGAATCGAGTGTTCTCCCAAGCCATGGTATAAGTTTTGATATGTGTCGCTGTATTGTTTTCTAGAATTTTTATTTATATATTTTTTTTGTTTTGTTTTTTAATACTTGCAGTGTTGCTACACTCTAAACTTCCATTTCACCATCTGGAGCTTGTTTTTTGGCTCCTGTTTAAACCCCTTCATCTGAAGCGTTTGGAATGACCTATCACATTGCATAATTCATGCATGGACTTTCTTAATAATGAATGTTGCTTTTCTAGCTGACATGATGCCAAAAGCAGAACAGGATTGCTCCATGTCCAGCTTTTTGTGCTCATTGAAATCAAACTCTAATAACTCGTTTTTTTTTTTTAGATATCTTTTTGTGTCTTTTTGTTGTTGCTTGTTTTCTTTTGTTTTGATTTGATTTGTTTTTTCCCACCTCATAATGAAAAACTCACTAATTGCTAAAATATAAACAGTTATGTATTTCCAGGTATTTTGGTTGTTCTGTTTTAGCTTGAGAATTGTATTTTCCCTA
The DNA here is from genome assembly GCA_006937955.1 of Pachypanchax playfairii. Taxonomy (NCBI): domain Eukaryota; kingdom Metazoa; phylum Chordata; class Actinopteri; order Cyprinodontiformes; family Aplocheilidae; genus Pachypanchax; species Pachypanchax playfairii. The sequence continues at coordinate 6,499,758 of SSNP01000014.1, forward strand.
TGCTTAGAAACTTAAAAACATCCCATCGTTTGATCTGTGCCGCCATTCCCATCTGACCAACTGTCTGTGTTAATGTTTAATCAGCCCTTTCGGGCTCATTCATCTTCCTCATTTGTGTAGATGCCAATGAGGCATCATGCCATGGGAACCCAGAGTTCCTGAAGAGCCAGCATCTATTTGCTGCTGGTGACAAAATGAACCTGTGATTTATTAATAAACAAAAGTTGACATGTTTGTGGCCCAAGAATCTACAAGTGATTAGACCCTCATTAGAAATTTGCTAAGGCAGGAGTTTGGGAGTCACAGCCACAGTTGGTATCATTAACAGCAGAGCAATGAATCCTAAACCAGCCTGAGGCTGCTCATCAGTACTTGTCAAAAAGATGGCTTCATTAGTCAGTGTCCAGATGACAGAGGCTCTTGTAAAGAATATCTCACCCCCCATAGAGAGCCAAGTGTCCTAACAATTAGGCTGCTGACCTCGGGAGTATCTCTGGTCCTGTGGGGGATGAATTCGGGAAGCAGACGATAAGGATGGGAGCGGGATGAGAGTGTACAGACCGCAGGGCATAGCAGAGATAGCTGTGACAGGGCCTCTCCTTTCTGTAGAGCCCCAAGTTGAACTGCCCCCGACCCCTTCTGTACAATGAAGTTAGCAGACTAGTGACTCCTGTGTTCTCTGATGAAGATGCAAATTACCAAGAAGAGGGTCGAGAAAAAGAGAGAGTGGTGAAGATCTGGGGGCCTTCAGAAGGTAAACGAGAGAAGTTTCTGTTTGGTTAATGAATGATATGACTGGCAGGCTGGCAATATATATATAAAATTAAGCTTTGATGTTGAGACAGTGTCTGGATCTTTCATCAGTCACAAAAATCAAGTATTTTTAAATGTAGTTCTATAAGTTAGACTGATTATAATTAGCTAGACATGTGGATAAATAAGTATTTTTTCTTAAAAAAAATCATTTTTGTTGTGATGTGTGGAAGAATGTGATGGTCTGTGATTATATTACAAAGATACGGGTACATATATAAAAGACAATGAAGAGTCAAAGTAACACTGACATCACATTAATAATTAACACTAGACATGCTCAGAGTTCTAAACTTGCACATACAAACAGCTGTACTCTATTGAACACCAAATAGCTCTTAAACTGCCATGTTCCTCTGCTTTATTCAGAACACCATCTGCTTTGTCCCAACATTTACTCCTTGTACATGTCAGATAATCATAATTGTGTTTGATTTATTTTCATTTATATTCTTTTCTTAATTTCTTTTTTTTCTTACTTTCTATCTTGCTTTATTTCTTTGTTTGTTTGTTTAGTGGAACATCTTGTCTTCTGTTCAGTTCCTTCTTCAGGCCCTCAGAGGAAAACCTCTATTTACTTATTATATGTTTAAAAGAAAAATATTCTGCCAATATATAGGAAACACTGGGAAATCTAAACCATCTATTGGTGCAGACCACTTTTTCAAGTTTTTATCTGTGTAACAAATAAGGATTTTTAAAAGGTTTTTATTTTGGTTATCTAAAAAAGAAGAAAATATGTCATTATAAATTCAATTGTATGTATATAAATGATGAATTGATTAACTAATTAATCTTCCGCATTACCTACACATAACTGCCAGGATACCAGAAAATGACTGACTGACTGACTGACCGACCATGTTGTGACTTTGAAAAAAATGTTTAAGTCCTGAGAAAACTAGTTAGCTGAATAGTTACTCTTTAACTATTTTATTGATGTGATATTTTGTGCTTACCACACACAGTGAGTCCAATCATGTTATCATTAAATAGGAAATGCATCATAAAAAATCTCCGTGCTGTCACTTGCTCTGGTGTTTTAGCTGTGTGCTGAAAAGCGAGCATGGCAGGGCATGAGACACATGTGAAATGAGATTTGCAGAAAAAGTGTTGCTCTGTAATTTATTTATTTTCTCTCCTAATCTGAGAAAAAAAAAAGGCCAGCTGCTTGCTGGATTTGTCTCCAGAGGTGCATTAAATAGGTGATGTTACTGGGGCGGGGAATTCATTAAAAGAATTAGTGTAATAATGGCGTAATGGCCTCATCTGACCTCATTGTGCTTTCAGGTGTGGAGAGAGGGCAGCTTGGAAGCAAGAAGCTCACTGAAAAGGTGGGACTCTAACTAGTGGACCAGTAACTGTTACTGTTAGTATACATTTTATCCTATGCTATTAAAAGTCAGGACACTTTATTTTTCAGTCATGGGGAAAATCTGGTTGGCAGGTCTTGACTGACAATGAAAAAAATGTTTTCTAAAAAGTTGCATCAGTTTTCGTTTGGAATCAAACATGAAATGCCTGACTGACAGTGAGGACATCAAGCTGTGGTAAGTTTTCTTCCATGAATAATGAGAGTGAGTGTTCACCCATATGAATGGGCACACTCTGCTGTGTCAGACGGTATGTGTGAAAAGGTATGTTCGCTTGTTTGTCTGCTACTGTGTTTCTTCTTTGTGTGTTTGTTTCCTCTGGGCAGAGGTGAAGCTGAAGGCTCGTGTCATAGTACACAGCACTAGTTCACTAAAGGACATGGTCTCTGTTGACAGCACAACTCTCCTCCCTCATATCTGAAATGTATTCTGGCAGCTCAATGACAAAACATCTCTATTCTTGCTGTAAACCCTCCAGCGCCATGCAAACCTCCTTACAAATTGGCATGCTGGGACAGTTGCTTCAATCATCTTGAATGAACCTTTTGTGGTTGGAAAGCCTTTGAAAACTTTTGTTATTTTTTTACACTGACAGTAGAACAAGAGAACCACTTCTATACAGAAAAAAATAAATAAAAAAAGATCAGTGTTTAGCATGTTGACTGGGAAGTATACTGTAACTCTGGAGAAACCCATTTACGCCGGGCTCACACTGCATCTGGATCCGGTCCGGTGCGGACCCCGCAGGTATTCCGTTAGATTAAAATCCCTTTAGAAGGCTCACACTAGCTCCGTGCGGTGCGGGTCCGGTTACGGAGGCTGTACGGCACTACGGAAAGAATCCGCAAGGATCAATTTTTTCCGGACGCCGGAGTCACTCCGCGTCAAGTTTGATGAAATCTGACGAACTATACAGGAAGTGTGGCTTGAATATCCGGTGTTTTTTCAAAATAAACGAGTGTACAAACAATTGTAACTTGACTCTTCTTTTTAGACAGCACACGCACTAATAGGAAATGTAAACATTACATCACACCCGGTGACACAGGGTCCCGAAAGCCTGCAGCACAACACATTTTCACACATTTGCTAAATAATGGACGTGTTCTCGTGTGAAGTCCCGACAAAACGATAACCCACGTGAACTTCTGTTCTCGCGGGTGACGTTTTACGCACCCAGCACCGGAGCTGACCGCACTCCCTATCCGGAGCAGATGTGAGTGGTAGCTTGCGGAAAAACCGCACCGAAGCCGGACCGAAGCCGTTCCGTAGGCAGTGTGAGCCCGGCGTTACCGTATAATGGTTACTTCTGTGTAAACACATTCACACAGTACTGAGCAATAGTTTTAAGCAATACCTAATTCCTTTAAGCTTTGTTTGCAAGAAGCCAATAAGTCTCATAATATCTTAAAGGGATTGTGACCAATAATTTTTCACACTTTTTGAAGAGGGATAGACCTTGCAAAGTACTGTGGGTCAAGGAACTTATGCAACCGTTCAATTCTATTTTTCAGCTAAGTTGTATTATCATTTGTGACATGTTGGACTTTTTGAGTGACAACAGTTTATTCAGTCTTGTTTTACTTTCAAGGTTTCCAATAAGCAACAGCTAATAGTTTACACTTTTACACAGCAGTTATGTATTTCCTGTGCAGAGAAGAAAAAAAAAAAGAAAATCTAGAAATTTAACTGCCTCCAAGGTGTGAGGGAGGTACTGCTTGTCTCGGAAACATAGCTTCTCCTTGGAAGGAGGAGGATGAGTGTTGGCAACTGTGTGCAGGGGGTTGCAGATAGAAAGGAAAAGGGTTAATGTGTCGGACAGGCACCCCCTTGAAGTAGGAGACAGTGGTAGGAAGTGTCCAGATTTATGGCACTCTGTAGACGTCTGTTGTAGTCGCCTTCACCATGACAGTCGACCAGCAGACAGGAGGAGAAGGGTTGTAAATCACAATGAGAGTCTACCTCAGACACACAAGTACACAAACTATTCTCACAGTTCACAGGCAGATAACATGAAGGAAGGGCGGCTCTCCAGGAATCTGCTGACAAGATAAAGCTGCTTTTTCAATGAAAGCTTTCATAATCTGCTTCAGTTTGTCCATTCTACCTTTGATTTTAAGGTCATAAAGTCTATAGTTTTATCAATGTATTCAGTAAAACACACCACAAAACATTTTGTCTCATACTTTAATGTTTGTACCCATAAAAAACATTTTATTCATATTTCATACTCCAGTGTGTATTCTTGCATTGAAGAAAGGTTATAGCAAAAATACATGATGGCAGCTGTTTACATCTGGCAGAAATGCGACAAGCTTTATTGTTTTAGTGCCTCACACACCAGAAATTAGGAATTCAAGCTAAATAAAAAGCAACTTTTATTATTTTCTGTTAAGGCAAATAAAAAAAAAAAACTGTTCAACTGTAGGTGCCGTGTGCAGCAACATAGACTTCTAGACTACGTACAATGCATAAAAACAGCATCACTGCTCTTGTCTGTATCCACTGGCCTACATGAAATCCAGTCTCAGTATTGCCAAAGGTCTGCTTTCAAACTCAAGAAGAATCATTTCGATTTTGGCAAATAAAAAATAATAATTTTCTATCACATCTGCAATATACCACCTCACAGTGGTGTATTATTAGCTGTGGTCTAGCCCATGTGTGCAAGCACCTATCAGCAATTGTTGGTGAGGAGGCAGGAAGCCACAGAAGAGGTGTCTCATTACTCCACTTCACTTTAATATTCCTTTGTCTGATATTACTCTCTTTCACTTTCAAGCACTGCTTGGTTTGATCCCTTTTGCCATGCAGCCTGATACACGTGTGCAAACAGAACCAGCAAGAGGCATTTCACCATCATATCCTCATCCAAACTCTAACCCTGGTGTGTGTTCCTCAGAGCTTGATGGCATTAGCAGGGTATCTCTTGTCACACTTTGACTGCCGTGCCTACACTGTCTCTGGCCTGGTTAAACCATCCATCCTTTCAATGGCCGTGAGTCCCCACTTGCTGAGCGTGTGCTGTGACCTGTGTGTACACAAGATCTCTGGCCTCTGCAGGGAATGTTTACCCAGCTGAAGTCCAACAGTGTGACACTCTCTCCCATCTGTACAGTAACAAACTGGGAAGGAAGTCATACTAAATACATCCAGAGACGGATAAATTCAGGTTTCTCTGTGGGTTAAAGCTTCAATAAAAGTGTTCAAAAGAAGGTTTGTGTATACTTACATTTTATCATAAGTTTTTGACCATCGGAGAATATTTTAATGTTGGGGCAAATCAGCAACTGAAGATTATGAAAGTAGATATAACATGTATTCTTCTGCTAAATCTTCTAGCAGGTGATTAGACTTGGTGGGACCATTTATGTGCAAAGTTAATAATGCTCAGCAACAATCCTCCACAAAGCAGTAACATCTTTCAATCTTTTAAAAATTTAACACATGTATAATCTAGTCTATATTTGTCTTGGTACCCCGTCTCTTAGTTTGTAATACACTGTGGTTGTAAATGTGCTTCTGAGAAAAGACTAGCATTTAATACTCAGTCACTTGAACAAAAAAAAAAAAAAACATTTTTTTTATTTCATAGTTTTGTGAAAGGACTTGTGAGTTTGATTTCAAACAGTTGTCAGGAATCTAGATCATGAACACAGTAAACAGGCTGGCTAAAATAACATCAGATTGCAGAGACTATGAAAAGGAAGAACTCTTAAGGTGACACTTCTGGCATTTTATTTTTTTTTATTATTTATTTTTATTGGTGCTTGTAGAAAATAACAGTTATTACATCTTTTGGTACAAACCCAGAATTGTATTTATTTATTTATTTATTTTTCACTGTAGGTTTTGATTAAAAATGAAACCAAATAAAAGGAAATAACATTATACCAACAATGCTCATTCAGCAGTCTACAAAAATAAGTGTTTGACTACACCTTCAACCCTTTGGACAGTCATAATTCACCCTCTCAATCTGTCAGCTCCAGCATCAGTAGCTCCATCATCATGCAATATCTCTGGCCTGAATTGGAGGTAAGAAGATGATGCTCTTCAGGGAGGATGATTCTCCACTCCTCGATAAAACCAGCCTTAGACAAGAGCTGACAGGATTTATTACTGTGTCTTTTTAAATGTAGCCAATTCCACTTTAATATAATATTAAAGAATGATGCATGCCTGAGCTTGACATATTCCCATTGAGGAAGTCTCATCTGCCACGGGCAGCATTCAAAATCCAAGATGGCACGTCAGTAATTCGCTTGATGGAATATTCAATATAGATGGCAGCCTTTAGCAAAAATGGGCTCCAATCTATTAGGAAAATATTGTGCACTTTTTCCCCTTTAACTTAGACTTGTGCATTCATTGAATTTGATGGGAAGACATCAGTAAAGGTTTTATCAAACTCCATGAAATAAATTATAAAAACAAAGTGAACAGAACAGTATATTGGAGGAGAAACGAGTTTTTTGAGAGTGTCATTTGGAACAAGATTCTTTTTTTCCTGTAATATAGGTTTTATTGGGTTTTATACTCCGAGTTGCTTTGCTGAAAAATAATAAAGATTTGGATGAAGGATTGTGCAGTCTGAAACACAATTCTAGGTTATGCTTTATAGGATTTTTTGCAAACTTTATCTCATTTAATACATATATTTTATGAGCAAACGTTTAGAACGGGGTGTCTTGAGACTATTTGAAATAAAAAGGTATGCAAAAAACAACAACAAAAATGTTTGAAACTGTGATGGCAATAAAACAAATGTGGGATCTGAATTTGCCTTGTGAGAATGTGTGCAAGCATAAAAAGTATACTAATAGTTTGCTTGCGTTCTAACTATGTATTTGTTTCTGTGTGTATGGTTGTCCTTCTTCCTGCCACTGTGCTCGTCTCCAGCATTCTCTGTGTCAGCTCATGTTGATTTCCGCAGGGGAAGTTGCCTCAGTGCTATCCTAAGACAAAGCACTTACCCTGGGGGGGTTGAGGAATGTGAACCCGGGACATTGACGATTGGAACCTTCCTTTGGCCCAGACAATGCTGGACACTTCTGCAAAAGACCTAATGATCTTAAAACATGTTTAGGCTCCACTTGGCTCAACCTTTTCTTCTGTTCTCAATCAACTAGTCACATTTAAGTGGAATCAGATTTTAAAAAGGGAAGATGTCACTTCACCCCTAATTATTCAGCTTAATTCAAGTTGTTTCTTTGTTTTAGTTTAAAATATTTGAAAATTAAAATTAATGGTCCTGGGGATCTCTGAAATGACTGACAAATTAAAAAATTTTTAAACTTTTCATAACTTTTCAGAACTGACAATGAAGTATTATTCATGTTATAAACTTTCAACCATCCATTAAGACAATGATTCATTGGAAAAATATTAAACTTATATGTGTACATTCCTCAGGACTGAGAAACATTGTCAAATTCACTGAAAGAGGCCATGATGCCTTCCACGAAAGCACAAAAGCCACCAAAAGGCCCTTGTCTCATTTATCACCCACTTTAAGAGGAGGAAAGAGGAGGAGGAGGACTGTCAAAGCAACCACAGCAAAGTGTAACATAACAGTGGTGGTCTTTCATCCCCTGAGGCCCCAAACACATTGCCTAAAGTTGAGAAACAAAAGACATAACTGAGCCAAGAGATACAGCAATTTAGAGGTGAGTGTAGATTCGGGCCCTTTGTGAGCATCACACCTCAGGCGTTAAAATGAGCTTTTAAAAAAAAAGCCATGAGAAAATTTATGTGGATGAAGGTGAAGGGTCAGACTGCTATTAATCATGGCTTGAATTGAGGATTAAATTGCTTGATCCAGAGGAAAGATGAGAGAACATGTCCAGATTGAGGTGTTTAAAAGGACCTTATTTTAAAGATTACATGCTTGAGGCAAAACAGCTTTTTGAACTGTAATCACAAATATAACTCGTTTCTAATCCTGCAAATGTGATTTAAAAATTGTTCAAGCAGTGGAAAGATGAGAGAAATGTTCACACAAAATCCAAGAAGAATCAGGCTTTCTATTTTTCTTTCTGCTCACATCTGCAGCTCCTTACAAAAAACACACATGAAGAGAATCACACCTTGAATCAGTGCCCATTTAGACATAAAAATACTTTTTATTGTCTGCAGTTGACTTTGATCTTTCATGTGTCATGTGTTTAATTATGCATCATACCCTAGTACAAATGTAACAAAACCCTTTGAGTTGTTAATAAAAACCAGTTCATCATCACAAGGGTTTAGAGGAGAGCTGGGGGAGGCATCGTCATCCCCTCACTCACTCATATAAGAACTCTAGAAAGGAAAGTGTAAAGCTTACTTTAGTCTGGCTCATATGTGCTAGTTTTTCAAAGAAACGAGGCGCACAGAACCCAGAAATGATCTTGATTCACACCTTGGTCAGATGCAGTGAAAGTTGTGCAAATGAGAGGACTGCTGATTACTCGCAGCAAGCCTGAAGGAGAGTTTAATGAATGTGTCTGAAACTTTTATTCATAATAAGGAATCATTTGTTTGTCTTACTATAATATTAAACCTAATTGTTTATTGACATCTTAGAAAGTAACTGAATTAACAGCAACAACTGCTCATGTTCATTGTTTTGTTGAGCTTTAGAATAATACCTGGAAGTTTTTTTATTTGGTTGGGTTTAGTTTGTTGTTATTTGCCTTAAATGTAGCTTGTAGAAAGTAAACTGCTAAAACTTCCAACACACGAGACAAATCTTCAAAAACAAACAATTCTTAATTCATTCAGACCTTTATTTATGGGTATATGGGAAGAAAAATGATCCAGAAAATATCCAGGATGTGTTACGAGCAGATTTGAACTTGGTGCAGTTAATGTTGGTGTTTCTCGGAGTTCAGTGTTTATTCAGAACAAAAAAGTGATTTTTTTTTTTGTCAGAGAGACGAGTATTTTAGTGACTTTACAAACTTAGTTTTTAGGGAAAAGATGCAGGGAAACCTTCAGTGTCCTGATTCAGACTATAGTCCAGAATCATAAGCAGATTTATACCGAAATCGCACTTTTCCAGCTTCTGGATAAAGATGGGCTATTATTTCAATTGAGAGGAAAAGGCAGTGAAAAATCTGTGCGCTGAGCCAACTGTCCTGGTTCAACACATGTGACCAGGTTAAAATAACAGGAGATAAGCGCTGAAATGAATACACTCTGCTGTTCAGCTGAAAGAGGAACCACGTGATTTACACCACCTGGAGAAAAACGGTGAATTTGTTTTTTTGCAGAAAGAAATCGCACTTCCGTTCATACAAGCTTGATTATTATTATTATTATTTATTATTCTGAAGTTCGCATCAGTTATTTCTCTCTGCTGCGTCGCTGCAGTCCGGTGCGCGTAAGTGGGAGTACCCCCTGCGCAGGTCCCTTTTGCTGTGCTGTTCCAGTAGTTGGAGTTGTTGTACAACCGAGCGCGTCAGGGAGCGGAGTGAGCAGCTGAGTGAGCAAACAGAGGTAGAAACATTAGGTTATCTCCCGATACCACCAGACATCGACCTGTCACTTCAACCGCTCAGAGCGAAGTCCCGTCCCTTTGAGAAGCCCACGGCAGAAGCAGAAAGCAGAGAGGCAGCGTCCTGGTCCGGTTTGCTTTATTCGGGTAGCCGCCTGTGAGAAAACTCCCAAACGCGGTCGTCTCAGCTGGCATGAGCTAACCTACGAGTCGGACATGGAGACCAAACCGTTCCTGTCATTGGGTAAGTTTGTTTATTTAATGACAAAGCCTGGCGGCGGCGTGAAGCAGGTAGTTTTGATAGCTGTTGTTTGTGGGACTCGCACCGTGTTCTTTTCTTTTCTTTTTCTTGTGACAGCGCGTGGAGCGAGTTGCAGAACGCGCCGCATGTTCGGAGCGGCTGGACCGGCTTTAGATCAGAATGAGAAAAATCCGACTTTTTGCTTTATCTTTTTACCAAACCAGTTATATCAGTGAGACATTTAAACCCTAAAGCTGCGGTATGAGCTGATGGCAGCTTACTTTGACACAGCGTGACATCGCTCCGGTTTTTCTGTGCGCTGCATTTAAGGACTTGTTCTAACTTTTGACGTTAACTTACCTTCTATTTCCTCTCCATACAGCCGGCAGTTAAACTTCTAAACTCCCACTTCTCATTAATCCTTGTAAAGTTACAATGTGTGTTGTAGAATTTTTTTTTTTTTAGAACACATTGATGGTTTTGATTTAGCTTAATTAGGCAAACTTGCTTGTTTATTAAGTTGTTTAAAAATACAACATAAGAACTGATAACTCGAATTAAAATTGATCACAAATTTCTGAAAGAAAGTTTTTGCCCAGCTGTTAAGTGCCAATAACCTCAGATCAGTGACCTCTGCACATTGCTCAAGAGTTTAAAATTTGGCTTTTTTTCCCCTTTTTCTGGATGATTATCCAGTTAGTCTTTGCAAAGATCATTTTGTGTGTGTTCTAGATGAAAATTTGCAAATGTTTAATCCGTCTTATATTTTCCACCTTCCACATGGATTTCCATTTTAAAGCTTCAAACAATGAGAAATGATTCAGGTGTTTAATCTAAGGTCAAATGTAATTTGTACTAATTGGTCCATTGAATTTCCAGCTTGAGCACACATAAGCATGCCATTCTGTAAATCATTAAAGCAGAGCTACTGTAAGTTTGTTAAAGTGAACAGAGAAGACCCTTGTCCCCCTGTAAGAAAGACAAGTACAGAGCTGTAGGTGAGCCCCATTATTGTGTCTGCAGCCTTTTCATAACGGCGTCATATTACACCTCGACACATTTCACCAGCTGCACCGAGGAGATTCTCAGGAACCTCCGAGGCACCGGGCGGCTTTCTTCAGTTACAGGCTCTGCTCACTGACACTGCCGCCACAATACTCTTTATGTGGCTTCCCAGAAATACGCTAAACCACCTGTGTTGCACACACTGACATGCTGTTATTACAGGTGTGCTGTATTATGTGTCCATGTTGAAAGTGATTTGAGTTTTAGTTTGCCTGAACGTGCACCCGAATTGCCCATGAGAGCATAAACAGACAGAAATGTCTCATCTAATAATTTGGTGTAAAATTCAATCTTTTCCATCTGTGATGGAGAATGAGTAAGGAAAGCTGCTGATTTAGCTGTTTCCATTCTCTTTGTCTTTAAATCATCACTGATGTTTAAAATTGCACCAGCAATGGCAGATTGTTAATTTGCCTCTTGAAGGACACAACCATTCTCATAGTCCTTGAATTTATCGATTATCCACTTACTCTATGTAATTATCTAATGTCTCACTCCATTAGAAACTCTGACATACATCCGTTTGAAATGACAGTGAGCACTTTTTACTATTATAGATTGGTTGTTGTCTGTAGTGACGACACCTCGCTTTGGCACTGGATGCGCTGTATTGTGTACTTTGTGCTGATGTGTTCCCACCACCAGCTATCCCACCATACGCTCACTCTAACACACTCTAACACACACATATCTGACACTGAGCAATAAAAACTGGAGGGATGACATTGAAAGGAGAACGTGTCCTTTAGTTCAAGCATTAGAGGGATGATCAGTCTGTCAGTGAAATCAGGAGTGTGATTTTAAAAAGACGGTTATAGAATACAGCTGTGGAGAAAATGATTTTTTTTTTTCTCCTTTCATCTTTTAATATTGATTTTGGATTTGGATGATTATTTTAAACATAAGTGTCACCTCCAATAAATAATCTTTAATTGACTGTTTTGCATGTATACATATTTTTTTTAATTATTTTTATCGACTCTCTTTTCTTTTTCATTTTCTGTGTTAGGTGTCTGTTGATAAAAGTTGGTAACTGTCTCGTTTATAACCATAAAATATGAACAAATGATGAATTTATGAAAGTAGAATGGATATGAAATTTGACTATGGTTAGGGAGAGACTATTTTTACTCAGTTATTTGCTATATAAAATGTAAAATAGGTTGATATTTAGAAATGTGATATATTTGTTTGTCAGACTGTCTGAAATGTCTTAAAAATCAAGGCTGGGTCAAGTTAGATGTAAATAATTGAAGTAAAACACTTTTTTATTGACACTTTACGTTTTTAAAATAACAGTTATGTAAATGAGATTGCTCTTCTTCCACATGGGCTGTTGTACTTCCACTTCCAAGCTCGGATTCTCCTCCAGAAGTCTTGAGGGTTCCATCGAAATGCTCGCTGTTTGTAGGACGGCGTTCTTTTGGACTGTAAACACTGTTGTCCTGTAGTCCAGGGTTCTATAAAGTCCAGTTTTTTTTTCTATTTTTATTTTTCTCATTTCTGTTTCACATCATAACCATATTGTTTCACCTAAAAAGGGTTTAATTATGAAGTGATAAGAAAATAAAGAACAAAATAAAGATACGATATAAAAAATTTAAAAAAAACAAACAAAAGTAACAAAGTGCTGTGATTCTATAGAACATATCTGTTGTTTGTCGACCATTATAATGTTTGGTTGGTTATCCGTAACCAGTATTGTAGCTCTGTCATTCTCAATCACTTTTGGTGGAACCTCCCACTTTGACTGCAGGACTTGAAGCTCGTTCTTGGCACAGATGTTCCTGTACACAGTGGCACTATGTTCCTGCCTCATGGTTATGGCGCTCCGTGTACGCTTTGCCTGGCTGCATCTTACGTCCCATTATTAAGTGATCTGAATGCAGACTTCAAATTAGCAGTGCACGCAAGATGACTCAAGTTCTTATCTGCAGAAATGAGTAAAAGCTACACACAAAAGAGAAATTACAATCTGTAACAATTTCCAAATATTGATACAAAGTTACAACAATTCAGCAACAGGCACATTTTCAATTTTTCTTATTTAGATACTTCTGAACAGAAAACAATATGTCAGCTTTTTGAATTTATATCATCCTTTTCATGTGTCATTATTTATTGTCTGTGTAAATCCACTGACCCTTGCTTTCAAAATCAGTGAAGTTCATGGTCTTTGATGAGAAAGTGAGATTCATGGTGGTGTTTGTCTTAAGTTAGGGGGCTGAGGGCTACATTCCTTCTCTGGCAGTAACTCAGGAACAAAGGTAATACAGCAAGAGGTTGTGTGTCTGAAGGGAGGTGTGTGTGTGTGTCTGTGTGTGTGTTGGTGGGAGTGGACTGATGGAATTACACTGCCAAAAGCATTTGGCCAGGTTTGTCTTTCACAGCCGTCCAGTTTTGTGTTCCTGATGTGATGCTTTAGCTCCCCTTTTGAGAAAAAAAGGGGGCCGCAGCTGTCATTTTTATTGGAGGAGTTTTATAGCGAGACTTAATGGCTTAAAGTGACAGCTCTCTCTCTCTCCCTCTCTTTTCTTCTTTTTTCTCTCGCAATCTCACCCATGAGGCCTTTTAACTGAAGCAAGTCAAAGAGAATTTGCTTGCCTTCTGTGTGCCCACCTTTGACTTTCCCACCCCTCACCCATGCCATCATCCAAAGTAACATACAAGAACATTTTCTTTCCTTCAGGTAAGAGAATTCAACTAGGACATGTAGATCAGTTTTCTTTATAAAGCATGTGTACTGATCAATATTCTGATTAGCTACTTTGGTCTTTAATCAGCTGATGTGTTTAGCTTGTCATATCATTTCCTCTGCCTAAATTTGTTTATGTTCTGAACATACATTAAAAAGTGCTTGAAGGCTTTCTGATGGACAAATCTTATAGCAGTTTTAAGGTTCTTTAATTATTTGTGTATGGAGCTGCTAGCTCACAGGAGGTCTTTATTGATAATGGCCACAATGAACTTTGCACCTCAAACCTTGACCTTTGCTCCCCATATGCTCGATCATTTGAGGAATTTGCCTTTGGCGTTCAGTCTTTTTAAAAAACTGTTTAAAGACAGTAGCTTGTAGTTCTTTTGTGGTCGTCTTCCTTTCCCTCTTTTTTTTTTTTTTTTTTTGCTTTCTCTTTGTAATTTTATTATTTATTATATGACATCTGTTTTTATTCTTTAGGTTTCTCTGTTTAAGAGTTGCAGTGATTGACATGTCTAAGTTGAGTGTAATGTAGTATGAAACATGTTTGAAGATTTCAGTGTGTTTTCTTTAGATCACCATCTCATTTATTTATTTTTGTCCAATTTCCTGTTCTAACACACAAAATATTATCTTACAAAATAACTTTAATATCCTAAAACCAAAAAAATATGTTTGAAATCTTACATTCTTGCATGAATTAGATGTATTTTTTTATTTATTATTTTGATCATATTGACTTAGATCATTTCCTCTTACAGCTTTGTTAAACCAAAGCTTGGTTACTGCTCTGAGTGCTTTCTCTCCTCAGTATTGGAATCGTCTCGGAACCGCTGGTTTCAGGGTTTATTGAAGGTCCTCTGAGTGTCTGAATGGCTTTTCTGTGGGCTGGCATTATTCAGGATGCGTACAGCCACTCTTTTGAAGTGGAAACGTGGTCTCAGTGGGGATTTGGCCAGATCACACTCATAATTCGTATTGAGAGGAAGGTCGGTTTGCCCTACTCTTGCCAGAACTCTCCTCTCTCTGTTCCATGTGCATCACAAAATGATTTGGGGATTGGTTGAGAAAGGCAGTGCATGCTGAGATAGAAAGAAACTAGAAGTCCATCTAAAAACTTTCAATTGATTTAATTGGGAGATAAATAGACAACTAAACAAACAATGCAGAGTACATGCAATTTAAATAAAGCAGAAATAGAAAATTCACAATTCAGTTTTGTTATAAAAATGATGTTTCCAAAATGTGTATGCTTTATCTTGTTTGTTTTTTTATAGTGCTTTACACTTGACATGTTTTATGGTCGTTATGATGTGATTTTCTTTGACATATTGTTCTCCTAAGTGATAATGAACCAATGAAATTATAGAGAAGCTATACCCCTTTTTTGAGATGATAGTTCTTCCAACTCTCAATTTTATTTTATTTTATGTTAATTTATTTCACTTAAATTAGGTACGTAATATTTTATTTTCAGCATCCAGGTAATGTGAGTCAGGAGAAAGCTGACACCACAGGAAATTATTGTTTTTACATGCACCGTAGTCGTTTTTGTGCTTTGCACTTCTGGAAGAGTCATTAGTATATAACAAGTTCAAGAGCAGGAATATGTTTGTTTGTTTTTTCTCTTTAAAAAAGGAAAATAATGAGATTATGGACCCCTACAGTGAGGCTTTTTTTGGATAACATTTGATATTCAGATGTGCAAACATTAGTCTACCTGCCTTTTTTACATGTGTGTATGTGCATATAAACACTCCCCATTGCAGCACACACAGAGTGAGGTAATTAAGACTTCTCCATCACAGTTTCTTTTTGAGGTCACCAGCAGTTAGAGGAGGTGTCTCAGTGCGCCCCACGCCCTCCTCTCTACCCACAACAATAACCACTGCTGTTATGGTTGTCTGTCACCTTGCCAGATGCCAGAGGGTGGGCGTTCACGCACTGCTGGGCACCATGCCACGGAAATCCCACAGCGTGCACAACACCTTGGCTATGTTCTGTGTATGTATGTGTGACTGTGTGGAAATGAGAGAGTGTGTTTGGGTCTAAACAGAAGGCAGTAGTTCTGAGAGCAAAAGGGTGATGCTTGTTCATGCATTTATGCATATCTCCAGGCAGCTTTAATGTTTGTGATTTTACACTTCATATGGTCTGCTACTACACGCTTACTTTTCGCTTTAAAAGGTATGACATAGTAAATAAAAAGAGAATGCCATGATTCACAAACCTGTTAAACTGTATCTATTAAGTACGCGGAACTAACTGCTGCTGTTACAACTGATATTTACCTGATTTTATATAGGCATGCATGCTTACACACACACACACACACACACATGACCACCATGTTTCTTCTAAGTAGAAATCATATCGTATGTGTTGATATCTGATACCACTATGTGCCATATATTTCAATGAAAAAGAAACAGTTTCTATGTTTGACCTGCATTTTATAAAAATACCATATGAAAATTGAAAACTGAAAATTGTCAGTCCATGGGAAAATTCCTGCTCCCAAACTATTCCAAATAGTCCATGCTGATTTAAAGCATCCTGATTACTCTGATCTTTTGTAAAGTGCTGTTTTTTCAGCCCAGAAGACATGAGCCCTCATCTTTTATTTTTATTTTTCAGAGCACAGGACAATGTCCACTTCAGTCTGTTTAAGCACTTTGTCCTGAGAGAGGTTTCAGCCTTTCTAGAGTTTGTTCTTATATGGCTTTTGTTTGTATGTTTCTGTGTATGCTAGTTTTACTGGTTGAAATTCTAGATTATATAAAAAAAAAAGATAAAGCAAGACTGAAAGGAAATCACTAGAGAAATAGTTGTAATTTAAAGACGTCCTATAATTTTTTAATTTTGGGGAAAAAAAAGTCTTACTAATTCTTTTAGTTTCAGTAGACTTACAAGCCCATATTATTGGTTTGTGTCGTGTCATCTTGCACAGAAAGCAGGGCTTTCTCATCTGCCCTAGATAACATAGATAACATAACTATCTCACCATTTCATTATCTTGTGTTTTGTTTTTGTTTGTTCTGGTTTTGTTTGTTTGTTTGTTTGTTTTGACTGTAGTCGACTCTCAAAGCTTATATGTAAACTTGTCTCCAAGGAAACAGCTTCCATTATCCTCAAATAAAAGATGTACTGTCTGCAGACGAAGCATCCAGTCCATCAGTTAGTCTTTTGCTCTATCCTGCCATCACTTGAAGAGAGTTTTCTGGTTGAAACCATGTTCTCCAAATTGACTGACTCTCACCCTGGCCACTTCACACTTGGCTGTGAACTTCCCCAGTGCACACTGAAGGTCATGGCTCAAAGACGCCAACAAACCCACATCATTTGAAAAAGAAAGATGAGACCCTCATGTTCCCAAACTAAACACCATCCCCACTGTTACTAAGTCTTGGATCCTGTCCATGAACACCCCAAACAGGATCAGATGCCTTTTGTTGTTTCTCTCATCAGATTTGCATATTTCTGTTTGCTCATGGTCCATTTAATATCAGAAAATCATATCCGATAGTACAAAATTAAAGAAATGTCCTTCTTACCTCATGCTGCTAGATTCTGCTAATTGATCATTTTAAAGGCTTTTTTGTTGTTTTGTTTTTAATTATTTTGGTTGAGACTATATTAAGCTGCTGTGCAGTTGGGATTATTCCCAAGTCAAACAAAGACAACTTTCCAAGACTTAGAGTTTTCTACAACTGCTATGTCCTTGTTACAAGTAATGACTGAAGTTGGTTTTAACTTTTGTAAAACCTTTTAACTATTCAGGGAGGGTGAAAGCTGCAGCTCTAATTACGATAAACAGAAAATTCATTTCAGCACCTATGAAATAATTTGGATTAGTGGAGATATGAAGAACACAGTAAAGCAAAGTCATTTATACCGGTCAGTTTAGATTTAGATATGCAAATCAATTATATGACTAATAAATAGCTGCTTTCACATTATGTTCTCAAACTGTTATGTATCACAGAGATGAGAGAAAAAAAGAGATCACATGTGAGATAAGAGTTATTCTGTGGGTTTTTGCTCTGCCTGCAGTAGTGAGAGAGTGATTAACTGTTGACGCCTGCAGGTCTAGCATGTTCATGCATCCGGCCAAACTGTTGCCTCTCTGCCCCAGCTCGTATACACACACCTGTATGTAAGTGTACACAAAAATAGACTTGCACATACACAGTCCATGTATACTGAAGTCTGAAGGGCTTTGTCACCTATGGTTAAACACCTTACTGCGACGTCTGGTTTCAGGAATGTTCGCAACGGCAGGAAGGTAAAGGGCGTTGGAAGTAGAGGGGGAAGGGCTGCTGATCTGGAAAAACTACACAACGGCTACACTTTTAAACTTGATTTTGTCTATATGAATACATGACAAACTCTTCATTTGCTGTGGGTTTTTTGAGACAGGAAATATTTCAGTGGTAGTCCTTGGACAACTTTCTCTACCTATATGGGTTTCATTCAATTTACTCAAATTTCTTTAACAGTTAAAATGTTCCCATAAGGGTAATCTCTTATAGTGACAGTGTTTCCAATCAAATTGCACAACAAAGCCATTTAACATCAAATATTAAGACCCTATGACATTAAATAACAATAGTAGTTACCCCGGAAAAAAGACTTCTTGACAACATTTTAGTTTTTCAGATACGCTTTAGAATGATCATTTTCTAATCATAGTAAGGACATCTGATGTTTTATGCAAAAAAAAAAAAAAACAGTCTAAATTGTGTCTCTAACTTTAAATCAATGTGTTTATATTGTCTGTCTATTTTTAACTTTTTTGGACAAACTTTCCTAAAGTATTTTACATTTTGTACGGGTTCCCTAGGATAAAGATAGTTGACCAACCAGCTTTACTAAACAGACAAAAACGAGCGGGCGTGCAGGTGCCGGTCATGTCTTCATCATCAGCATTTAACATACCAAAGTGTTGACAGCATTTACACTCGGCTCTGACAAGTTCAAGTGGCAGATTTAGGATGCGTCCTTGTGATAGTCCATGAGAGAAAACAAGAGAAAGCTTCCAGTTAAACAAACGTTGGAGTTTTTCTTGGCATTTGTCTGAATGTATGTATTTAGTTCCATTTAAGTCACAGTCTTTAATCAGCTTCTAGTAACTAAAATTTTTTTAAATGATGTGCAAAAGAATTACTTGAGGAAAACGTATTCAGCCTGAATCTGCTTTTATTTTAAAGTAATCAGATGAACTGAGTCATTTTGCTTGTGCTTCCATTCTTTCTGGTAATAGTTGAACAAGTATTTATTTAAAGCTATTCTAAGTTTTAAAGCTCTAATTTATAATATTCTTACATAAACTAATTTATCTTAATATGTTTAACTGTAAAATTGCATTTACATTAGCTGCTGCGATGTCTCCAGCTGATAAAACAGCACTGCTCAGTCACGGAACCCAAGCCAATTGGTGTGTGTTTGCCTTCAATTTTTATATGTTGTCACTTGTTACTAGTGGATTTAATGGCCAAGCCACTGATTGGTGACCAACCTGCTCCAGCACCTGAGCCAAAATGACTACCCGTCATTTGATGAGAAGTCTCTGACACATTGATTTCATGAACTGATAGATGTGGAGCAGTGGTGCAGCTGAGAATCGCTGTGCTGTCTGGGAGAGTTAAGGTCAAAGGTTGTGACTGGGTCACACTCTGTGGGAGAGGAGCAGCTTCAGTAGACATGACAGTGTTTGTCTGCAGGTGAGAGGAAAGCAGAAGTGATTGAATGGGGGGGGGGTTGGGGGTTGGAGCCGGGGGGGAGAGAAACAGAACGGATGTTGTTTTTATTTAGCTCTTGTTTCATTCAGTGAATTGCTTTTTTCTCATTAGTGCAGCTATTGTTAGCAACAAAATTAATTGTTAATTGATCCAAAAAGCGATAAAACAAGGCAGCCCGTTTTCCTTCTCTGACACACACATGAAACTATACCCTCAAAGACACACACGTATGTATGAGCGCTAGTGAATGAGACTTGATGTTTATTACAGGATCCTTGTGGATGCTAAGGTGCCCTGGGGGCTATTAAAACCTTCACTTAAAAGGGCCTATCAGTGAGCAGTAATGCAGACTGCTTGAAGAGACAGGAGGTAGAGGGGGTGCAGAAGGGGAAAGAGAAAAAGGGGGAGAATAAGAAGTCCTTGGAACAACGAGCAGGAGGAGGGAATAAACACAATGAGCACATCTGGATTGCCTCAGCAGAATATTTGTGCAACATCTGGAAAACTTCCCTGGAATTTAAGGGTCCCCTCCTTTTCATTTCTTCTCTGTCCTGCTTTTTGCATCTTCAAAGTCACTTACCTTGATGCAGCAGGCACGTAAATACTCCTAAAGTAATGTATGTTGAGCCGTTGCAGATTTTATGGAGGGCCAAATTGGGCCCATGTGACCAACTCCCCTTTGTGCGAGGTTTGGCTAATTAAGTGGCAAAGGATCGAGAGGGCAACCAGCTGTGGATCCAGACTGAGGCCCGACCTGGGCTAAACACAACCAATCATAAAAACCACAAAAACCCTCATAAAGAATTTCATGTTTTTCTTTTGTTTTTGGTGTTTCCACCCATCTAATTAATTATAGAATAAACATGACTTTCCCCAAAATCTCACCTTCCATTAAACGTGTTTTCGTTTTTCTATTCATAGTTTTTTTTTTGTTCCTGTGAGTCCATAATGCTGCATACTTTCCAGTACATTAGAGATGCACAGTGAAGCTTTTGTCTCTCTCTGCTGTGAGATCACAAGACTTTTTTCTCTCTTCATCGCTGGCAAAGCAAAGCTTGTGTTCATTAGTGATTAAGATTCAGAGGAGCTCAAAGCGCCTTCTGTCTTACCTGAGCAAAACTCCTCACAGGTCACTGACAGACAGGCACAGTAAAGTGAGTGAGGGGAGAGCAGCAGAGGTGTACATGTTAATGTGGTGACTGCGTTGATCAAAAGAGATGCATCACAGTCTTCTGTTGGACTCACTGATGTGCAAGTCCCCCTGAGAGCTACAGTATGCACCGTCAGGAACCGAGCAGCCGTCAGAAGGAGAAAGAGAAGAGACTGTGTTGAGAGACTTGGAGGGAGGTGGAGAAAAAAAGGGATAAATGACAATGAATGAGAGTAACTGGAAGAGATGGAGGGATAAATCTGATAATAACACAACTATAAACGTATTTTTTATTCAAAATGAAATAACTTTTGACTTATTTGTCAAACATTTGCAGCATTTAGTTTGACATATAACAGTCATTTTCCTAAAGCAGTTACAATGTATCTCGCCCAGCCTGTTTCATGTAGATCTGGATTCTTTCATCCCCCGGTTGTCTGCATGAGTTCGCAAATATGCTGTCAGTCATGTCCTTTTCTGTGAAGACAACAAGCTGATTTTTTTTTTCTGTCCTTGCTGCTCTGCTGTTGGCCTATATGTTTCTGAATGGCTGAGCTGACAAGTTGCATGCTTTTGCAAGAACACTGCGATTGATGATACAGATGACTGCATGTGTTTGTCCATGATTTTAGATGATGATCAGAATAAGCCTTCTATGTAAGAAGCTGTTTGGATTTCATTAGTAAGATCATATTCAGTGACATGTGATGATTAAAAAGGAAAATCTGACACAAAATAGAAAATTACTAAAGACGGCATAATAAGATCTAATAGCATATGGTCAGGATTTTCTCCTGGAATTACATTTTGACTCAGATTGTGCCTCCCTTAAAATTTGAATCTGTCATAACTCTGGTCACAACCTCTACAATAGGAAACCATTTCCTCCATGCCTTGAGGTTATTGAATAAGCCGATGATCTGTGCAGCCCTGCAGCCTGACCTTGCTTAGCTCGTCCACTTCCTCATCATTTGATTCAGAATAACTCTGCTGCCTCAGACCCCACTTTTTAGGAGGGTCCACCTCCTTTCAGCTCTAAACTGATATGACAGTCTGTCACTCTTAATTGTAATTTGAGATAAAAAAGTTTTTGTTTGTTTAATTTTTTGGAGAGACCATATGCTTCACTGGCTCACCATATCTTGAGGCATCTGCAGGTAAATGTGTGCTGATGTCATCTGTGGCATTTCAGTAGCCCTGCAAAGGTGCCTACCCTTTGACCTAAAAAAAAACTCTACAGTATCAAAATAAACTTTATTTTCCTTGCTGTAGCGATTGTTTTTTGGTTTGCCTGAAGGCCAGTCTTCTTCCAGAAAAAAAAACATGCTTCAACTGAATTTTTTAAGGTCAGCTAAAGATTTTTCTGTTATGAACTCAGTGAAATGTTTAATTTTCTTTCAGCTGACATAATCATCAACTGCCAAAACAAAGATGGCACTCACAGCTGCAGAGCTTTGAAAAATAAAGAATGGTGACCATGATGCATTCCTTAATTTGAATATTCATACCTGACACTTTAACCTAATGTGCCAGGTGGCGGTCTGTTTAACTGCTCAACATTTCCTCCGGGGGGAGAGAAAAAGCCGAGTGCTTCTTAAAGGAAACTGAATATTAAGTGAAAGATCGTGAAGTAAACTCGAGCATCAGTTTTGGCTGCTGCCACAATCACGGCTGACAGTAAAAGTTGTTCACTTTTATTGTATTTTTTTCTTCCATTCCATTTAAATTTAACTTAATTTAATTCCACTTGCAAGGTAACCTGCAACTTCCAGTTATTTTGAAATATTATTTTTATTATTTTTAAGGCTATGCATAATGTTTCTGTTTATTTTAAATTGTTTAATTGCAGGTAAACATACATAAAAGTCACTGTGGTAGAACTGCTTCTGAATATTTGTCAGGACTGTATTTCTTGCTCAATATTTTGAAATCTTTATTAAACTGTCTTAACAAGTTGTTTTACTGTAACCATGATACTTTAATTTTAAGCTGCAAGACATTTACATAAAGTTACAAGATAATTACATGTAATTTTTAAACACTCTCTGTGGCACAATGATCACTGTGTCACCTGAGGTCACCGATTTTTCGTTTTCTCAGTGTTTTTGGAAAGATCCAGTACACTGTAGCAGCAGCTGTCTGGTTTGTGCAGCTTCTAAATCTCAGTGATTTAACTCTGCTTTGCTAAACCCCTGACCCTGAAAGCCTGGGGGTCAAACCGATTGCTGAAAAGAGCCACGTGTTGGTCTAGGTCATTGGGGGCATTTCATCTCATCAATTGACTCACATCTAATGGGAAATCTCATGTTAGAGACTGCTATTACAAGCATTTCAGTCCCGTCGGTGTCACTTGCACATACAGTACAACTCCTTTGTGTGTTTTCTGCTCTCTAATCGCGACAGATGTGCATGAATGAATGATATTTGGTATTCTGAGCTCTGGGGGATTGACTGAGCTTATGACCAGCTTAGCCTGCAGTCCTGTCCTTGATTGACAGGTATAGTTTCCTCTTCGAATGCAGCAGGGTGGGAAGGCGCTGGGGAAGAGTGGACGGGGCACCAGTGACATTTGGCTTCTCACGACATGTCACCATGCATCAAGCATGTATGTGTGTCTCACTCATGAATTTAATGTCCCACCAGAAAACTTAAAGTCACAATAAGACTGATTTAGTTAGTATCACCATCAAATGACCTTAGTTTGATTTGCTATCTTAGTTTTGAATGTTTTCCTTCTTAATTTAGCGTAGAATAAAATTCCAGTTTTTGATATTATTAAAGATTCATAGTTCTAATAACTGCCACATTTAAGTTTATTTGCTTAATTTATATAACAATATAACAGTATTCTAAAATAGGTCTACACATCAGGCACACGTTTGCTGCCACTGTTAAATAAGCTAAAATATTTGACATCTTTGTTTCTTAGAATTTCACTCTCCCCTGCATTTAGCCAGCATAATGGCCAGTGTATGTTACAGCCATTAGACTGTCACAATGGAGCTGTCTAATGCTGGAACCATGTCCCGTCCTGTTATGATCATTTTCATGCTATCTCAGGCTCTGGCTTTGTTTCCTGTCTCAAAGGGAAGAGCTTGCTCAAGTCCTTTAATACTCTGTTTTTGTTCATAGTGAAAAGCCTTGCCTCCAACCAGCATGCAGTGTAGCATCACATTTGCTCTGCCGCGCCTCAAACCCGATGGAAGAGAAATAATTCATAAAATGAAATCTACGTTTGTTGTGTAAATGACCACATGCTGTAGGATATTTAATCCTCCTGCAGTCGATCCCAGTCATGTGACTTGGCCTAGTTTTTTTTCTTGGTCTCCCTCTGCTTGTCTTTCTCTTTCTCTTTCACTCTTTTTCAGTCTTTCATTAACACTGAGCATTAATCCTGTTTCATTTTTTTTCACTTTGTCGTATCCCCAAGTTAGCTGAAGATCTTTTTCCAACTTTTCTGAGGATGTCTCTTTCACTCTTGATGTGCTAATATTACATACATGCCTAAGAGTTTGTTGTGACAGAAAACACTGATATCAAGGCCAGTGTGACAGAAGCATATAGTACTGTAGGAAAGCCTTGAATCATGTCATTTCTTTAGATTTTGTTTAAAGGAATCAGTGGTTGGACTAAAGATGAGTAGAAAACGTAGAAATCCTTCAGAAAATCTGAAGACCATTTGATTGAGATCAATTTAAAAGATTTTAAGAAATTCTGCCTTCTTGGTAAGGGGTGATTTAAAACACTTTATGTTTTTGACTTCCGCAACATTAAGAATTACATTTTCAATGTATAATATGAGGCTTGTATTATTGCATGTCAAGACCTGGTGCAGCATTTTTGTAACTTTGGTTTGCAAGCTTCAACTGACTTGAGCCTCAGTACCTTCAAGAAACAAGCTAAGAATAAAGACAGTAAAACACGTGAGAGTAAAGATAAGAGTAAAGGCAATAATTTACTATTTAAACCCAAGGTTTAATCTATGACTTGGATTTATTACATGTTTCTGTTTTAAGGGCTGATAAATACTTTGAAAGATAACCTCTTAATTTTCAATTCATTTAAATTAATTATTAAGTATGAATAATTTATGTTGCGTTGTCTTGAAACCACCATTTGCAAAATAAAACAAACTGCAGAATTTACTTGGAATTTAGTTGAAGAAATGTTCTGCAATTAAGTGAAAGAATCTAGAGATGTTTATCATGCTGACTCTAAACCAAATCCACCAAATAATTGGCTCAGTGGCAGTTTGTTACTGTGTTTTCTCTGTCAGATTGTTAAAATTCCTAACTCAACCAATCAGCTGGTTGATTATGGTCTAATCCTGCTATCGTCTGTTTATAAAATGAAGAAAAAAAAAGGTTTGGGGGTCTGTTTACTTTGCAAAGTAAATCCTTTGGATTTCAGTACAGAACAGATGCTGTATTAGAGGAATAAATTGGTGCTTATCTTGGGTCATGTTGCTGCTAGTTTGGCACACTTGCAACTTGAACGCCATAGAAGCCTCTTAAAATGGATGGCATGACTCCATTCCTGAAGAGCACAGAAGATTACTCAGGCTGTAGAATAATACTGTAACTCATTAACAGCCTCTTCCAAAGAACACTTTGCTCTTCTTACCATCTGAATGCCAGTGCATATTTTTGGCTCGAGTCCATACAAATTATTTTCAGCGCCGTCTCTCAAATCCTTTGCAGACCGTTATGTCACTGCAGACATAAGTCGATATTATAGCCAGGGTGTTAAAGCTTGCTATGTCAAAGCTCTGAGAACAAAGCGTTCTGTGTCTGAATTAATTCCATTGGAAAGGTAACTTATCTTTCTTTTTTATTGTTTTTTTCATATATTTATAGAGATGGGCTTTAGTCTAGGAGTTATACTCAGCATTTGTGGCTAGGCAGACAGATAATTGTGCCATTTCTGCTTTTAAAATTGTGTTTTAGCTGGTAAGAGATGCACTCATACAGAGATTCTGAAGAAAATACATTTTTAACAGTTTCTGTATGCCAATTATTAGAGATTATTCTTTGTAGTCTTTGTCCATTATTGAGTTCCTGGAGATATTTTCTAAGTGTATGCAGTATACGCATATGGAATGTTATTTTCACCAGTAGTTTACTTAAAACTTCTCCAGAGGATTAAACAAAGTTTTTGCTTTTCATTATTTTGTTTTGCTGTTATGGATCATTATTAAGAACTGGTTTGTGAACAGATATTAAACCCTGAGGTTTCTGTTGATTATGTCCTTAATTTATTTAAATAAAAAATGGATAGAAAAAAACAAGCAAATGAATCTGCTGGTGAAGTAACAATATTTCACTTGATGAAATTTATTCTTGCCATTGGGAAATAAGTATATATTTTAAAACTTTAGGGAAGTGAGAAATATATTAAGAAGAACGGCAATTTATTAATTTGAAGGCTAAATTTCCTTGGTAAAAAATTAAACCGGAAATATTTTTAATTTCATTTGTTTAAGATAGTATGTCATATATTTTATGTTTATTATTATTATTAATAATAATAATAATAATAATAATAATAATAATAATAATAGACAAACATACACAATAAATCATAATCATCTAAGAATTATTCTTTTGTCTGTCTGTATTTCCTTGAGCAGCTGAAACAGGCTGATTTATCATGTAGATTAGTGATGAGGGACAATTCATCTCTCTGGAAAAATGAATGAACTCATGCAGTTTGCAGTCTTGAAACTCTGTAGCTGGTTTCAACTACAAGATTCCACTGAAGCTGATTTTATAAGCATTTAGAAAATGAACCTTCCACATCAGTTTTTTTTTTTTTTGTCATTTGAGTGGGTTTGAAAATTATTCATTCAAAAGGATTCAGGTTTTGACCCTTGCCTGCGTCAGCCTTGAATGCTGAATCTGGGTTAGAGTTACAGAGCATATTGTTCATAAAAGAAAATTAGAGGACTTGGGTGGCAGCATAAGTCCTTCCTTTTGTTGTGTCCTTGGGTGTTTGTACTTTTCATGTTTACATCCTCAGTATGTGAATTTGACGTGTAATAGGCTGATGTGGGAGGATGGGGTTAATGGGAGGCTCTGCAGAGATGGAAGCGTGGGCGTGTGGAGTCAATTTAGCTGGCTAACAGGAAGCGTGCACCGAGATTCAGGCAGGCAGTGAGTAGGACACAGGTCGCCTTGCTACTCAGCACCACACTTTGTGTTTTAAGAGCATCTTTTTATTTCTGGTGACGCATTAGATTTCTCTTTACAAAATATTTAATACTTTTCTTTGAAGCCAAACTTTAGTTACTGACAGAATGAAAGTTCTTTTGGAAGCTGTAAAGCTGGAATCACACTGGGTCGCAACTGTTACCAACTTGTCAGAGACAGAATTGTGATAGTATATGCACATTTTCAATCGAGTCTCACTGAAATGCTGTATAGAAAAGCTTTGCACATGTCAAAACTGAGAAGAAGTTATGACTTTCATGCAAATTAAGTGCAAATGTTCGACACAATTTATCTTAGCCATATCTCACTTTATTGTCAATTTATTGTCATTTGACTCACTGTTTAGTCACATTTGGAATGTCAGATTCTCAGAACTTTGTTTCATTAGTTGCCAACTCCTTCCAAAGTAGCACCTGGGATGAGTCTGAGTATTTTGAGAGAAAATGTATCTTGAAAATGTTTTGAACATTTCAACAACACAATATTGAGGACTTGCAACTTACCCTAGAAAGTCGTTAACCTCTGCAAACATTTCCAAACTTACTTGTGCATGACATCGTATGATTTATCACCAACAGTCTCATCAGTGACATAAAAACTTAAAATATTACCTGCAAAGTTGAGATGACAATCAGAGACCAGAACAAGATCTGACTGCTACTATTTTGTAACCATTTTGACTTGAGCAAACAAGAATGGGCCTTGCAAAACACTGGACAAAAATGTACCCGTCATCCATTAGAGAAAGCCTATAAACTTGAATTTTATCTCTCCCTCTCTGGTGGTAATATTTTACAGCTGAGAAAGACCAGTGTGTGCTTTGCCGAGGGCTGTTTGTGTGGGCAGATAGTCTGTCATGTGAACAGCTACTGTAAAGATCAGCAGAGGGATAAAAGATTGTTAAATGTTTCTTATGTCTCTTCCTGGGTGAAAGGAGCCTCTTTTATTGTCAGTTTTTTTTTCTTTCTTTTCTGGAGACCAATCACACAAATTTGATTAGTCATTTACCCAAGGAGCTGCTCTGGCTGCCAGGCAGTGAGGCCCTTGTTCTCCTATTTGGCCAAGGGGGAAAGTTCTGGCATACACAAGTAGTCTTTGAACCAGCTCCATTCTTTTCTTCCTATCTAACCTCCTTTACCACAGTCTTTTGGTTTTCTTTTCCTCCGATGTGTCCGTCTGTGGATGCTCACTATCGGCCTGCCTTTAGTTTCATCATGTCACAGCAAGGGAGACAAATGACTGTTATAAATAATCAGGAACTGGAGCTTTAGTGTCATCTCTCCGAAACACCAGTCTAGTTTAATGTTTAATGCAATCCAGAGACGAAGACACTTCATCTTTTTTAGGAAAGGTGAACTTGAAAGGCAGAATGTAATGGAGTCACATCCATCTGCCATTCAGCTTTAACTAGTCCCTAAATGCTTTTGCCGTCTCTAAATCGACTCTGTGACTGATGTCTGTGCAGGTGCATTGTATGTCTTGAGGAAGCCAAGAGTTTGTTTTTAGTCTCAAAGTGTGTTTAGGAAAAGATATTCTGCACTAACCAGTCTGTGTTTGAATGTGCTGAGGTTGTTTTTGTGTGCCCACATCTTTTCTTATCTATCAAAAAAATCAAGAAACTGTGTTTCAAAACAGTTTTCTAGTTTTTTCTGCCATTCAAGCAAAAATATGTCATTTTCATTTGGATTTATTTTGTGGCTCTGACTGTATAAAAGCCACTTTTCTAACTGGAAAATGTTTTTTCAATAACTATTTTTATCCTAATTACAATCAAAATTTCAGTTTTACACAGATCATTTTTATGTTATCTACCCGTTTTTTTCACCGTTGTGACTACCCTTCTAAGACCAACTGCCAGTTTCATTATCCTTAATGTCTGAAAGTACAAACTGAACTCAGTTTCAGCGTTTTCTCTTTTCTTTTTTTTTTTTTTTAAGGAGCAGTTACAGAAAAGTGCTCTTTTTCATTTCTGACGTGCCCCAGTTCCCCAGTTTAGGTCTTACTATGTGCCGTTCTTTCATAAGTCATTTAGAAAAAGTTGTGCAGTTGACTTTTTAGGTCCAGTTTAGACCTCCGTTACTGCTGGTTTTACAAGAAACAGGTTCCAGTTGCCAACTTCAGTCACCTTTGCCTTTGCTTTAAGTGAGGTGATCTCGTGGCGTCAGTGTCATTGTGGTTTTGTTGAAAAAGTGTTTTGCTGCAAGTGATTTGGGGTTGTTGTGGCTGAACCTGAAAATGTTTTCTTCCTGTCAAGGTCTTCGTTGGTACCAGTTTCTGCAGATTCTGTCTCACACTTCCGTTAGGTCTAAAGAAGCTTTTAGCTTCTTGGCTGATGTTGCCCTTTTGCCAAAAAAAGCAAACTGCAGTATTTAAAACTCTGCAGCTTTGTAGAAATGTAATTTAGAACTTATTTTCTCTATTTTAAAGCTTATTTTCTAAATATGTCAAATAACTATAATGGAAATATTTGGATCTTATTCAATTCAAAAGTTTTTTTCCATCTCATTTTGAATTTGAAGTCCAGTTTTTAAGACGCAATTCAAATGTTGTGTTACGATAAGCAGAGGAACATGTAACATGTGTAAAAACTATTTTACTGATAAGCATAAAACCACGATCAGCATACAAATATAGCCTCCAGTGATCTCTTCAACGTTTGCTTTGTTGTGAGAGATCTGCTCAGGCTTCCCTCAGCTACAGATGAATGAAACCTCGGAGGCATGTGAGACTCTGGCCTCTCGTTTTTTCTTCTCTCTTTTTGAAAATGGATATTATCTTAGGGGGGAGGAAGACGGTTTGCTGATGGAGCAAATATGTGTAGGATCCTGCTGAATTCTCTTTGTGCTGATGATCAGGGTCAGACACTGATGCAGCGTGTTAAGAGTTTGATTACTATTTGATAGATTCTAAAGTGCTTTTGAGCATTCAAAAAAAAGAAATGGCCAAGAAAAAATGGACTTGCATCAGCAGCTCAAATTAATTGTTAGAGTTCAAACTGTGTGTTATGGTAGGACTGCAGATAGCAGATCATATACATGTAAAATGCCTATTAGTTTGCTTGTTAGCTAGTATGTACGGTTTGTGATACAGAGCTAGGCGGTGATGGTTGTTAATATTAATAAATAAAAACAGGATTTTATTCTCTTCTTTTATGGAATTGATCATTTCATTGAGTCCAAGGTAAAAGAGTTTTCTTTGTTTGAGTTAAACCAAAAACAAGCTAAAACTCTGAAATATTCAGTTGTATAAAACTAAAACTCAGCAGAGGCTTTGAACAGCCAATGGGAGGATTTTACCTGATTAAAACACGAGGTTTGGTTTGATAGATACAGTATCTCAGGGACACAGTAGAAACAAAAAAAAACAAATGAAGGTCACGGTGGAGGACACATTGGTGGGAGGGTGGAGTTGATTGTAGGAAGGAGATCTTTTACGCAGGTTTCCTTTTCCTCACGTGGACCTTTGAGGCCTACTTTAGAAAATGTCTGAAGGTGAATGGCATCTACGATTGTTAAGTGTAGGGATTGATGGCCTCTGCTGGTTTGCCTCGCTGTGCATTTTACCACTGCTCTATCCCCTGGAGTCCCATGAGGGAAAGACTTTTTTATTGCACCTGGGAGATGCATTGAGGGTCTAATGAACTTTAACCTTGGGCTTGATTACTATGGCAACAGAAAATTGTCAGAACCACTCCATCGTCAGCTCAAATGAATACCTAAATTTATCTGATTAAAATGACTCATTGGATGATATAAAATCTGGCTGAACCTTCTCTTCTGTTTTATCTAAATAAGAAATATGTTATTGAAAATGCTTCAGCTTTGTTCTTGTGTGTTTTGTAACAATGGAAATTTTACACATTTATGTTTAATTAGAGCCTTGTCATTAAACCTTTTCTTTTATTAGGTCCTTCTATCAATAAAAGCTCTACTTTCATTAGCAGAACATCTTAAAGGCTTGCTTTCATTAGCACAAGATTGTAAAGCTATATGTGATTTCATTAGCAGCCTAAGTTTAATAGGGAAACCCCCAGCATGTTTACATTAGTTCATGATCGCTGCAAAGGATAATGAAGTTTGACTGTTTGTGGCAGGAAAGTTTGCGCTTTCTTCTCTTAAAAAAATATACATTCAGTCATGCAGTTATTAAAGCCAATAAAATCCCATCTGCTTCGAACTGAAAGCAAGATCAAACATTTTCTGTAATCAGGGTCCTGCTGAAATATGTGAGCGAAGACATAATGATGCAGTGTGCATAAGAAGATTTAATGACGAGACATGTACCAACTTTACCACTCATGACAACAGATCCTGAACCTGCACATACACGTCCACCCGCTTTCATCATTTACTTCAAAACCTAAAATCCTTCAGTGAAAATAATTCAGCGTGGAGTCATGTGAAAAAAAGATGGATATATGTCTCTTAAAACGGGGTTTATAGAATATTTTTACAGCCGTCACATAGATGAATTTTTCACAAACTTTGTTACTATATTTCTTGGAAATTGTTGGTTTTTAAGTTGAGTAATTAATCAAAAGCAACTGACAAAAGTTTGATATAATTTAGGGAAGTGTGTTTACATAAAAAAAAAATCAAGTATAAAGTTTCCTTCTCATTTTTTAGGTCTCTGAGATCATGTTTAGTTTCAAACTAATTTGTCCAGTTTTCTTGCACCCATTGAAAGCTTTAGGTAAATTTCCAACTCTGGATTATTTCGCTCTCTTGTGGGAACATTATTCTCAGGGATGTCTTGCAGTGTAGGTTTTTTTTTTTTGGTGGGGGAAGCTGCTGTCTACTTAATTTACTCTTGATTTTGGAAAAGTGCAACTTGACTGGTAGCCCAGGCTCATATGGTAATGCCTTAATGTTCAGTGACATTTCTTGGAACCCATACCATGTGTCAGTGTTTGCCCTTCAACCCCTTTTTGTACTGTCACAAACATACAGTGTTTTTTTTTAAGAATTGATTTATTTTACTAAAACGGAGAAAATGTGGCTCTGTGGTATAATTATTTCACTCTGCTTCAACATTAAACTGATTTATTTCTGTTCTAAAACACATAAGATGGAGTATTTACAGACTGCATAGTTGGCATGCAGTTATTAAAGCTTGGAAAGAAGCCACATGTACTTAGTATCACTTTTTATTATAACTGAACAATTATCTATAACACGTGAAAAACCTTATTGACAAGAAAGTTGATTATTTTACTTTTTTATCAACATTTTGATTAACAAGTTGTTGCTAAATATTATGTGTCTAGGTTAAACTTATTGTTTATGTGACCAACAAAGTATTAAACTACTTGACTTTCCATCTTAAAGTAATAAAAGGAAGACTAAAAGAACTCTGGCAGATAATACTGACATGACCTCAGCTCATAAATGCCATTAAGGCATGATATTGTATCATTTTTCCATTAGCTTGACAACACATTTACTATTTTTGTGTATTTATTTTTTTAGCTTTAGTGAAGTTCTGTGACTGTGTGAAGCCCTTTAAACTGTTGTACAAGAACACTTAAATAACAGCCCTAACTAATCTTGCATTTCTCAGCATGCCATTTATAATTAATAATACTCATAAAACTACAATATGCTTGAAAGGCTTTGCTGTATTTTAAGATATTTTCTAACATCTGATATTAATACTGCTGTTATGCTTTGTAAACAATAAGTTCAACGATCTAAAGGGAAACATGTTTGCTTCTTGTTTAACACTGACAATACCCCTCTTCATCTGTTTTATTTATTTTGCAAGATGATCTCAGTCTGTTCATGTTTGTTCTTGCTCATCATGATTTTATCTGTCTCATACAAATCAAAGCTTTGGGCAAAAGCATCAAACATTAAAAAAAATCCTTCCCTCAGTTGCACATCGACATAACTGCACACGTGCATGCACAGCGCATGAACACTCGTGCCTGTGAAAGCAGAAAAATATCAGCATCCCAGACAGCTTATCATGGGGAACTAATTCAATATCCCTTTGCCTGTTTTAAATGTCATTCTCTGAGCTCATCTAGAGTGACATGTTTTTCATGTTGAAAATAAAGGAGCTTTATTGGGCTCAAAACCGAGTGACGCAGGAGGAGAAAGGGTGTGTGTGGGGGGGGGGGGGGGGTGTCTGCTGCTGGTGTTGATGTTGACTAAAACTCAAAAGGTCTTCAGATAGACTGAATAAAGTCTGAATCTTCATAGGTTTGTCTGCACTGGTGAGATCCCCATGAGCCACCCAGTCGATGAAGATGGAGCATCTCAAAGTGCACACACAAGTTTCCACTTTGACTAAAAGCTATGGTGTCACTCAAAAAGTAAAATGTCTCTCATGTCTATGAAGATTGTTTAAGGAAACATTTTGAATTTGAGAATTGTCTTTGGTGTCACTCTCACTCACTTTGACATGTTTTTGATTGTTTTTTGGTTCCGTTACCTGTTTTTCATATTATTTCTTCCATCTGATACAATATAGGGATAATATTAGGTGCTGAAACAGAACAGACCCGTCTTACTAATCTTTGATTTTTGACTGTCAGTGCTTATTTGTTGCTCCTTTTCTTTGCTGGATGATGCCAGTGACCGGTGAACACTTGGCCAGAGGGGCTATGGTCTCCACAGTTTCCTCATTGTGCTGGATAATGACTTCCCTATTGAAAATGACCCCTGTGACCCCAGAGACAGACAGTAAGACGGCCTCGTTCAGACCCTCAAGGCATCTCCTGCTGTGGCATTTTGCCCAGTCATTTCTTTTTTTTTTTTTGCCCAAATTTGTTTTGTTTTCCACCAGGGAAGCATTATTTAACCTTGTTCAGGTTCTCTCCTCCATCTGAAGGTTTCAACCTGGATAAGGATGCCCAGTTGACCTGAACAGTGATGAGGTTAAACTGAGGTCCACTTGGCTATACAGCTGTAAATGTAAAGGCTAGTTTGGCTGCATTACTGCGTGGTGTTTGTGAAAGTTTCCTGTTCATTAAGAACCATTATTTATTTCTGTGTTATACCTTCTCAAAATTATTTCTCTTCTTCTCCTATATTACAGGGTTTTTGAAGCCCCAGTGCTCATTGGCTCCTCCCATGCAGCGAGGTCGTTCATCTGAAGCATGTTCTTGTTTCAGCGGTGTGTGTCCCCTCCATCAGCGCCGCCTATCCTCAGGTAACTGTGTAAACAAAACTGTTGCTACTTAGGCTTTCTTGGGTAAACACGACTTCCTTTTGTCTTTGTTTCTTTTTTCCTTCTTTACTTTCTTTCATAAAAATGTCATCATCATGAGGATCTTGTTATTGTCCAAGTGCAACTCATGACCCGATGCACCAAACAAGATTTCCAAATCATCAAAAACTGCATTGTGTCTAATTAAATTTTATGTTTTTAAAGCAAAACACAAATCAGAATCACTGCTAGTTTGTTGCTTCTTTATCTGAGATGACATTGCTTTTTTAATTTATTTTACAAAGAATATAGGACCACCATAAGAACAAATCTCTGCGCTCATTTCTCCTCATTTGTGTTATTATGGGATGGAAAGGGTTGCTTGTTGCTGTGAAAACACTCATGCACACACCACTGCCTCCGGTCAGAGGTGTGGCTGGGGGGCCTTTCTGGAGGCAGCATTCAGTCTAGTGTTTATGATTTATAGTGTCTTTACATGCCATGTCCTTCTGATGGACAACTTAACGAAGGTGTTTTGAGACCAACCCCTTCCTCCCCAGCACTTCAGCCCGCCCATTGAGTTTCACATCTAAGCAGAACTTTCTGATGTGAAGCTAATGATAGGGATCCAGTCAGTGCAGAGCATGTTGTTAATACTGATATATTTACTGTCCTTTCCCCAAGGGTCAATATTTCTGCAGCATCAGTGCCGTGTCTTGCTGCGCTGCTCATCATGTGAGAAGAGCGTGATTCGTACGGCAGGATAAAACCAATTAAACATGTAAAACAATTCATGAAAGCATCCAAACATTTCTATTTCAACTCCAAAGTAAATGTTCTTGTTATATAAAAGGAAAGGCATGTTCAAGCAAAGTCCAGTTTACAAATCATCAGAGTCTGTTATGACTATTATTTTTTTCTGTTTAATATAAACTAGATGCTTGTCATCATCCATTCAGTTTTGAATTAGTTTTTTGTTCCTTTTACAATGTATTTCAAGTACATAGACTCCTTGTTCGCTTGCTATGTTATTTTTCTTCTAAGTGCACTTGGAGTTATAAGGGGCAGTTATTTGTCCATGTGTCGATAGGTTTTAAAACGTAAACAGAGAAAGTTATTTTTAAATCAATCTCTCTGTGCCATAAAATGCTATTGTTTGTCAAGAATACATTTTAGATGGTGCTTCATTTTCAAAGGCACATGTGCTATTTTTTGTTTCAGAAAGTATTTTCCTTTTTTAAAGAATGTCTATAAAATATCGCTGATGCTGTACTATAAGAGAGTAAGTCTGTACCAAAACTATCTACAAATATTTCCAAATTAAAGTGAATTAAATTATATCTTGTACGTATTCCGGTTTTACAAAAATATAAAAAATAATGTCCTATTTTAGGAGCATGATAAGATTGAATCCAGAACCTTTTTTTCATGTAATTGTTTTCATTTTTATTGTCTTTTATGTTTCTGGTGTTAAACCTTGGATACAATCAAGTTTTGTATTTTGAGTTTGGGACCATCATTACTTCTCAGTGACAAGTTAAGGAGCTGAAACAATAAGCCTGCAGCTGTGACATTATTTCTATCCAATTAGCAATCTCTGAAGACAACTATTTTTATTCCCAGTTTTTTTTTGTTTTACTTTATTTAAGCCTGGGAAAGATTTGAATATCTTTGCACCCCGCTAGAATATGAATATTTTTAAAGCAGCTTTGTGAGGGGGAAAAAAAGAACCCCCCCGTCCTTTTTTTTTTTTCTTCGTGAACAAGTTCTAGCAAGAAGAGGTGCACAGTAATTCCACCATCCTCGCCCTCATCTTTGTGTATTTTACAGAGTTGTCTTGATTGATTGCAACATATTTTACTGTCACAGCTTGTGGTGAGGGTGGATGTGTTTCCAGAACAATTCAGACCATCTGGATTAGAAGTGTAGTCTTGCTGGAGTATGTCAAAGGTTTTCCTTTTTGTGTTGTGGATATTTTAGGAGCTGTAGTACTTTTAGTTCCAAGTCACATTAGATTATTTTGTCTGTCACAAACTTGGGGCCAAATTCAGAGTAGAGGTGGGGTTATAGTGTTGAAACAGTTTATTATTACTGCCTTTTCTTGTTGCCTTGTACTGTTTGAGATGTTAAAGTAATTTAGTTGTGTTAAATAGAATAAAAGCAAAGTGACTGTATGTTTAGATGGTGAAAGATTTCTCTGGAGTCTTAACTTTATAGACTCTGTAATAATCAAGGTTCTAATTATGGAATGTGTTGCTATAAATCCACCAGTGTCTCCAAATTGTGTGATTGTCCTCCAATTTTGACGTTCAGGCCACTCGGCTGCACCCACAATGACAAGCTGCTGTGGGAGGCATGAAGCGTGTAGCGGAGACCGAGGAGGAGGTTTCTGGGAAGGCGAGCAAGCCTCGCCCGGGGGAGCCATTTTCAGCCGTGATCTGCTGAACTCCAGGCAGCACACTGATGTGGCTGAGCTCTGGTTTCAGCGGTTTTACATTGTTTGGGCTTTTCAAAAACAAACTCTTACTGGAAAGGGACCGTGAGAAACTTAGCTTTTCCACAGAATCATTCCTTATAAAAAAAAGCAATGAGAGAAATGGAGTCATGAAATGTGTTTTTATTTTTTATATATTTTTTGGATTTGCGGTAGATGAGGTGAGGTAGAGGGAAAACAAAAAAGGGAGACGGCATTGAAAACAGGGCTTTCTGAAAAGGGCCTCACAATGCAGGCCTTGTGCTGTGATTTGGTCTGTCCTCACCGAGCTGAGCAGAGGAATGGAAAAGATTATCCGCAGGAATGTCTGGGGTGCCCTCAAACAGAGCGGGCCATGTGACTGGCCAATGGGAGCGAGGCTTCCAGAGCGGCGGGCTAATTTTTTCCTGATGAACTCAGCCGCCTGCTCCACAATGCAGTCTGATTGCCAGGGCTGAACTCACATATGGTCTGTGTTTGGAGGGTCCAAATGACAGGACCAATTTTGCCTGGAGAGAAAAGGGGGTTGGGGACAAGATGTTTGTTAGTGACGCCCCCTCCTTTTATTTCATTAACTGATGGGCTTGAGAAACTTATTTGACTGTCCCAAGATAGCTAATATAATTTACCAATCAGATATACAGTTAGCTTCTTTATCCAGCCATTTATTTATATAACAAATATACCTAAAGCCAAGCAACATTGGTCCGGTCCCACTTCATTACTTCCCTCAAAATGATCTGACTGCCAGTAACACTGGAACCAGTTAACAATTTCTGCTTGATGAAAAGCAGTTTTACTCCATCATTTAAAATCAGGCCAGTATAAACTCCAGGAAAGGGAAAGTGTCAGTGTCCAGCTTTTGCAAGCATGCATATTGTTGCTTTTTAACATCAGCGCTGCAGTAATAATCCACGTGGTGGGCCTCCAGAGAGAGCGGCAACATGTGTTTGCAGACCTTGTGGTCACACAGCAGGGTCTGAAACCAGCAGTTGGGAGAAAGGGTGTGAAAGAAGCTAAAGAGACCCGTTTTGTAAGAGGGTAGTAGGTTATGGAGGGGGCTGACGTTGGGTTAAAGTAGGTCCTCATGTTTCCCATCGTGGGGTCCTGCGGAGGTGAAGAGGGTCACAGAGAGGGGCCTCATTATCCTCGGCTTGCTCTGTGCTCCCTGCACTCTAATTGGCTGGCCAGAATCCACGTTCTCCCAGGCTGCTTCCTGCTAGGTCAGGAGCCAGATACACTGGAGGACACCACCCTTCTGTTTATTGGCACTGGACTATATTCTTCTTATTAATGTGCCACTATCACGACTTATCTCCAGCAGCAGCAGCTTATTATTTTGAGTTTGTATCATGTTTACTTTTAGATCGAGGAGAGGAGCTTCTCACAGCTCTGATGAGAACTGTCAGATTCTATTAATTGGCTGCTGGAATTTATGTTAAATCTATCATTTACAAGAAGATAAATTGGCTCTTTTTTTCCAAGATATATTGCCCCCTTGTGGTGCTCATTTTGGGAATTCTCAAGTCTTTGAAAGGTCTAATTGATTTTTTTTTTCCTTGAGTTTTCTAAAATAAAACAAATGGACATGATTGTGATTAAAGCAAAATGTGTTGTCATGATGAGGAGGTGGTCAAATGCTCCTAAAAATCCACATTTTAACAGTTCTCACTGCAAACAGTACACACTGTTTCAGTGCAAAAAAATGTGTAATTCCAATGTTGAAAATGCTAAAATGTACAATAAAAAGTTAATTAATAATTCCTTCATAAATATTTATTAGGGTAAATTTAGCAAAATAACTTAAATGTTAAATCATTGTGGCACAACTTTTTCCTTTTATTTGGGAAGGAGTTCAGATGAGTTTTATTCTTCATAAAAATCCTTTGTCTCATAATAAATTGTATAGTCATCCTTCTTTCAAAGGAAGTCAAGAATAGTGACATGAACTGTCCCAGAAGTGAAACATTCCAAGAGGACATGGCCCCCGGTGGCCAGCTGCCACCGCAGCCACAGCAGCAGGATGCATCTGTAGAGGTGGAGGTCTCTGTGATACACACTGATGGCAGCCATCCATGGCGGGTCACTAGAAATCAGAGTGACTAAGCCTTTGATAACTCTCTGAGCCTTTAATCCCCCTGCAGCACCATCACAGTGAAATGCTATCTCATTGTTACGGCTGAAACCCTGTAGAGAGCCAGGGGGAGCCGACATCCAGGGACATGAGGTGGGAGAAGTGATCACATCCCTGTTATAACACAGTCATTGTCATATTTTCAGTGTAAATGAGGGCGGTAATGAGGGTTGAGAATGGATCTAAATTCTCAAAGGTTTTTAATATGAGTTTGAATCAGAGGCATAGTTGTGCAAATGAAGCAACATTTAAATTTAAATTAACAAGAGAAAAGCATAATTTAATGTCTAATGAACTTTAGAATGAAGCATAAATGAGTCCATTGTTAAGTTCCTTTTTAAAATCAGAGCGAACTCTGTTTTAAATAAAGTCCCCTTTTATAGTTTTGGTTATTTTTAGTCATCAGTGTATTCTCTCAGAGGCAAATTATACAGATCAGGCTAAATTTCATTGTGCCACAGGTTCCAGTACCCCTCTGGGTTTTGAGTTTGTCATGACCCCTTGAGTGAAAATAACAGTTCATTGTGTGAGTCTTTGTATCTTGAATTTAAAAAAAGAAAAGATAAAGAAAGTGAAACTTTTTTACACATTAATTAAACATGAGTAAGCAAGTTCTCATTGTTCAGGCGCCACATTGCCTTACACAGAACAGCATGTTAATCACACTGAGGCATGTTGGGTTCTGCAGGAACATTAAAGACAAATCATCCAAAGGCATAAATATAAATGAGTTTGTGCATTTCTCCTGGTTTGATCTCTGCATTGGCCAAATAATAGAAAGTCCAGAATCAGCCTTCAGAGTCACTACAACTTTTCCAGCTACCCAGGCCTCATATTAAGGACCATGTTTACATTAGTGACACTGACTAAGTGCTGAGGGACACTGGCCTCATCGGAACACTAATAAACACTGATGAATCAGGATGTGAAAGAGTTACATGAGTCAAATTAGCAAAGGAGCAGTGAGTATGACAGGCTCCACTCCTCTGTGTAAACAGCAGGAATTTTGCCCTTAAAAAAGCCATGTGTTTTGAAAGTAAATAATCATCCCAGTAAGGCTGCAGAATAAAACAGAATTCTGAGAAGTTCCATATATCATAGTGACTCTTTTGTTTTTCATAAGATGATGAAAAATCTTAAAAAAAAAAAAAAAAAAAAGAATTGCATTGAGCATTTGGATTTGCTGAGAGCAGCTGGGCCATATATATTTTAACAAGGTCAGACCAAAGGAAGAAGCTAGTTTCTGATTTATTTGTCCCTTAAGTCTGATTTTCTTTGTAAACAATGTTATTCCTGTTGTTATGCTTTGCCTAAAATATCTGGCTCTGCTTTGGATAAGATGAAGAAAAGCAGAAAAAGAATGCACAAGCACACTTCCTGCCCTCTTCAACACATATCACCACTTTGCAGGCATTGAAATGTCTAAGTTATCATCATGATGAGCTTGATATTATCAGCTACAATTTCAGCTCTTTCTCTTCAGCCCTCTCTGTGTGGTCAGATGCCCTCTATCACATCAATGGGAATTCAAAAGGCAGCAGCAGCAATACATCATCGTACTCTACACACCTCCTGAGTTCCAGTGAGGGAGACACAGGGTGAGAGAAAAACATAGTCAACGATGATGGGTGCTGTGAGGGGGAGACGACTGTTGGTTTTGATGTTAAAGTGATTTGACACGCTTGGCATTATAGCTGGCTTGGTGATGGGGGGAGGGAGGAACAGTGCAACAGAGCGCTTGATCCGAATGTCACTAGTGCCGATCTCATGAAGTGGAAGGTCAGATCGTTGCACCTGCCACCCCAGCTCACACAGCCCCCATGTGCTCCCCCAAAGGGCAAACCAGAAATCGAGGGGCTCATGGTCAAAGACAAAGGGTCAAGCGTGTGTGCGTGTATGAGTGAGGTGAGTGAAAGCAGGGTGGTGGAATCCTAACCTCCCAGTGTCACATGTCTCAGCTGCACAGCAACAGGCCCACCCGAGTGTGCTAATGCAGGCCAGTACATGCTGGGATGTGAGAGGTAGAAGTGGGGGGGGGGGTTGCGACTCCCACATGCTTTCTCCATAGAAAGGCGCTCCTTGAGGTGCACAGAGAAAACGAGGGTGGGAGTGATGGTAATGCAGAGGCTAATGGAAATGTCTTGTCGGGACTCTGTGTTGGCTTGCAAAGTTGGCTGCCCTCAAGGAATTTGGACCGTGGACGATGTGACAACGTTGGAGCTGTAGCTCCTGTTTTACCAAACAAACAGAACAACTACTTTGACAGAGGAAGTCTCAAAGTCTAAAAGTGAAGAACATAGGTGGTGTTAAAGATGAGTATAAAATCCTTGAAGGACACCTAAAGCCAGATTTTTACAACTTGGATTCTGTTTTTGCAGATAAAGCGTTTTACCTATAACAGTTTTTGTTATAATCACTTAGATACCACAACAAGCACAGTAAGACACATTGTTGGGAAAGTCAGAGCAAGTTGGCATAAAATGTTGACTTTGAAATATGAAATACAAATAAGATCAGGTAAGTATTGATTAGGGGTAGTTAAGTTTTGCTTATTGATTGTAAATCCATAGGTTAAAAGAAATCAAACACTGAAGAGTTTCCCCAATATTTAATCTGAACTACATATTAGGTCGTGTGACTATTTAGCAGAAGACAAGTATTGAAGACAAAAAAAAAAACATGATAAGTGCCTGATAATTTTGGGGTTTAGGGTCTAAAAAGTTTGGTAACCATTGCACTTTTAAAACTCTAATCAATATTCGCTATCAACACCAGGTAAACTTGTTTAGCTTTATATTTTTACCCTATTGCATAAAATTCAATTCAGTTAAGCTTCTTCCTAATGCGCCAATTCATTCAAAATGTTGTCTCAAGGCACTATATAGAAAGAACTTGTCCAATTCACATTAACAAATTCAAGTTCAAAGATAAAATATACAAACAGTGCAATCCATTTGCAGTATGCTGTAACATTTAGTTCATTTCATACCTAAAAAGTATTTAAAGATTTAAACCATATGAGCTATTGATTCATATAAACATGGTGCATGATAT
This sequence comes from Pachypanchax playfairii, assembly GCA_006937955.1. Classification (NCBI taxonomy): domain Eukaryota; kingdom Metazoa; phylum Chordata; class Actinopteri; order Cyprinodontiformes; family Aplocheilidae; genus Pachypanchax; species Pachypanchax playfairii. The sequence continues at coordinate 6,541,341 of SSNP01000014.1, forward strand.
CACAACTTCTGAGGTGACGACTGCTGTTTGGTATTGCCTCTACCTCTCTCTTCAATTTGCATTGACTAAACATAATTCAACAAATGACCAGCTGTGAAAGAAACCACAATTACTGGACATACTGTATTTTTACTTTACCACCATAAATGTTCCCACCCTACATGGGCTCCTGCTTCAGAAATACCAATGGCATTGTAGATGAGCTGTTGCAGAAAGTTGACCTTTACAGCCTGCCCATGCAGCTAGCTCAGTCAATGCAACTGCATGATGAAGTAGGGACCGTTGTAAGGAAAAAAAAAACACACACACACCAAACGCCACAGGGCCAATGTGTCCACAAGTCCACTACAGTCACTGATATTGAGCTAATTGAGTGGCATAGTTGTACAACACAAATATGGCATGACTTTGAGATGAGGATGGTTGGGGGATAATGTCAAGAGTGGGTGACAGAGATGATAGACTGAAGAGTCAGTGTTTAAATTTTAACAAATATGGGGTTGTTATTATTTGTTTGGTTCAATTAGTCATACCTTTATGACTGACACTGACAAGACTTCATGCCTCAGAAACTTTTTAGGTGGGTAAAAGGGCATAATAATGTAATTAAAAAAAACTAAAACTAGTCCTTACAAATTGTTTGTTCTATTTGAATTATATAGATATATACTTATTTAAGGTAATTTACACTACCAATCAAAAGTATCATAGTGACATTTCTTGCTGACACTTCTTATGTCTTTCTCTCCCTGCTCATCTTGTTTGTTCCTGCTTAATACTGCAGTGGGCATGCTCAGAAAGACTTTACTTTATGTGAAATACAACAATGCAATAATTCTGCAATACAACATCCAAATGACCAAAAACATTTAGGTTCTGCTGGTTAATATCCATCATGTTAAGATCTGTCTATGGCACCAGTAAAAGAGCTTAATGTCAGAGAGAAAGAAAATCCATGGCAGGCGTAAAGCAGGATCAGCCTCTGGATATTGTGTCTGTGTGAGTACGTATTTGTGACTTTGCAGGTTCATGTATCCCTGAAACTCCATGCTCTTTATTGAGAAGACTGTGCTTTTTATCTCCTTGCCAGCTGTGTTGGATATTGTTTAGTACCACCTAGAATGACTGAAAGAAGCCAACACTCCACTTGAAAATGACTGGGCTTCTTTTTAGCGATTTTGTTTCCACCCTTCTTTGTGAAACGGTCATCTCGATGTGATTGAACATCATTGTCAAAGACAAAACAAGTGGGAGCAGCTGCCTGTAACCCAATCTGATAATCAGCATGTATTTGTTTTTATTTAACACCCTTCTTGCCATCTGTTTTGTATATTGTGATACGTAGACCAGGCACGTGTGTTTGCGCCTGATGATTACACAATGACCCGGCTAGTTTTGCGCCATCTCACCCGACACTAGCTCACTACCAGTTCCATTATTCAGACTTTGCTGGATGGCACGGTGCCTGAACTGAAACTAGACAAGCAGACGGACATTATCAAGTCTCAAATGTACATGCAACAGAGAGAGACATACGAATTCTCCATGCACAGATGCATTTCGAATTTGAGGAGTGCGTAAATACACACGCAACCCTTCTAGAAACGTGACTCATGCAAACAGCAGTGCACTTAAAGGATGGTGTTTTTTGATGTTATGTTTATTACAAAAAGAGCTCTTTGTGTTTATCTGCCTCCATCTGCCAGTGAAGGTTGCAGGGGTTAAATGAGAGTTTAGAGCTTGTGGGGGAAACAAACAGGTTTATTATCTTCGATGTTGCCTGGGTGTTATGTGATAATTAAGCACTTGTTGATTCCTGCCTCCAACTACCTGTTCACATAATCATTATTTGGGAACTTAACATTTTTAGTATGTGGGAGGAATAAAAAATAATGCTTATAAGCACAGCAGCTCTATAGGTTACATAATGATCAAAAACTCCTTCTCTGAGCTGCATGCTGAAGTAATGTTTACCACCTATCTTTACAACACTTTGTTCAAAGACGGAATGACTTATTGTCTTTTAAGATGTTGATACTATCTGAAGGAGAGGTGAGACGTTGACTTTGGCCTGATTTAATTGCTAGAAAAATGCCTAGTTGATCTTTTATCTCTCAGTTTGTTACTTAATATATAATGTTATCGGCAGACTGTGTTTGAGAGTCAGCACATTCTAAAGCAGTTGAATAGAAATAAAACTTCCCACAACCTGTTGATTTATGCTATTTTTATGATGCTGATATTGAAATACGTATCTTACTTGCATATCTTAAATCTCTTGCATCTTTCGAAATGTAGATTTCACATAATGTAGATAGCTCTTAACAGCTTGTTCAAGGCTGTCTCTTACAATGGAAACATGTATAATATATATATATATATTACATTGCTTGTTTGGGTTAAAATGTGATAAGCAATTTAATTTACTTTTTATACACCGAAAGAGAAAAAAGAAACTCATATCAGTCAATTTCTTGTGGTTTGTGTGATGCAATATGGGTCTTACATTGGCTGCCTCTCCATTCAGAATTGAACATAAATAAATAAAAAAAAGATAATTTTTTAAGTGACTCACCCAGTTTTAATATTTTTGAACTTCATTGACTGAAGTTCTCCAAAGTCCTTGTGTAGCTGTTGTTTTATAATGGCTTTTGATGTGTGCTCCTCTTGTCTTCCTTGTTTAGAGCCTCTTAAAAATAATATCTTAAAAATATAGTTGGAAACATGAAAACCCTTTTGGACATGGCTAAATAAAGGGAATTAAGGGAATATTGGATGTAAAATTGTATCCTATTGAGTCAAGGACTCTGCACAAGTAGGACAAGATCACCCACTAAATTTCTGCTCAGTTGTTTGTCCGCCTTGTTGTTTTGTAAGGCTTTGTGACAGATCAGAGTGACATGAAAGCAGGACCTGAAGCATCGCAGCCCAATAAACATACAAAATATCTAACAGATTTCAGCTGACTTTACAAGCAGCAGGGGTGTGTTCTCTGTGTCGCATCAAAAATTGAAACACCCCAGGAAAGCTTCACCTGCAGCGAGGCAGTATGTCATCTGCAAAACTAGCAGAGCAAATTTTACTGGGTAAATGGGGGAAACCTGTTTCCATCATAGACAAAACATCAGTTGTTGGAGGGCACGTTGTGCAGCAGTAGTAGTGAGACATTTGCCAAAATATTCTTTAAACGTGCAGTCAGATGTAGCTTCATGGGAAAGAAAAGTATGCTCATTTGATTGCTCTGCAGCAGAGACTTTGCATATACAAATCAGTACCTCTAGATGTTTCTGTCCTTTTGATTTTATTGCAGATGAAGTTGAACGTAGCGCTTCAGTGATAAAAGCAGCGGCCTTTGATTCAGCTTGATTTGAATCTGATGAGCATGTGAGTGGCTTCATCTCAGAATTAGTTTGTGGGATGACAATTTGTTTTGATATCTAACTGAAATTTGCATGTTTCTTTTAGAGTTTTACATGAAATCACAGGATCATTTCTGACACTTGAAAAAAATGTTTGTGTCCTAAATTAGACAACGGTTTGCCATTTTAAGTTAAGGTTATTGACTTGGGTGTATCATAATCCAGGAGTAAACATATAGCTGTATGCACAGTATTGTGCAGTTTTAGGCAGTGGAAAACAATCTAAATGGCACCAATACTTGTTAAAACACATAAGTGTCCGTGTTTTGTTTTTTTTAAACAATGTTGCTGGATTTATTTAAACCATTAACATTTTTTCTCAGGATGCATTGCATGTTGCTCATTGTCACTACCTATGGCCATATCCCAATGTGTTGCACATGTAGGCCAAAGGTTAGGGGCTTAATGGTAGTTCCATCTGGCTTTACATATGTTTTTCTTATATGCACACTTAAAAAGGAGTGTTATACTAGCAAAAAAAAAAATCACAATTTTAGGTATTTACAATGAATGTGCATAGAATGAGTTCCACCATACTAAACACATCGAAAACAGAGATACCCAATCGGTCAGTCGAACTTGTTGACAAGCTGTTGACTTGAGAAACATTTAAAACGTTCAGGACAATGCAGCCTGACAGCAAGGTTTGGGAAGAACTATCCTAGACAAATATTTAACCCATAACCCTTGTGACTTTGAATTAGGGGCCAAATCTAAAGGTAACTCCTGGAAATAGGATTCCCCCTCAGTGCAACGTGAAGTCACACAGTCTCACAGCAAGGCAACCTCTGGTGATATATTGAGGTATCAGCCAGACTTCTTGCCTCTCCTTTTACATCTCCCTTTGTGTCCATTAAAATGTTACTTCAGCTGTAATTTTTAACATGTGGTTTTATCTTCTGTCTATATTTTCCCAAATTAAAGAATAATATTGAATTTAAGTTAATCGAGCGTCTGCCCTTTTTGTTTCTTTTTCTTCATATAGTTGCTTCGGAATCTTGTTACTGTTTAGCTAAGACAAAAAACAGAGCCTTGGTAATTGAGCCTTCTGTTATTCTTTACACATGGTGTGTGTTTGCTTGGTTTGAAGGATGCATCGAGCTTCTGACTCAGAGTAGCTCACCCTCTTCATTAAGTGTTATTGTCCAGCTGATGAGCAACATTATATTTGCTTTCTGAAAGAGTAAAGATGATGAGGTGCAAAAGCCATGTTTTCCTCTGAAGTTTATAATAATGTACCTAATGTGTTTCCTGTCTAAGGGTTTATTTATGTGTGAGACAGTTTATTGCAGTCATTGCATCACGAAACACCTACAGAGTAAGTCTAGTGACCAGCTGCTCCCCCAGTCACCTTGGGGGTTCAGAGATTGTATGTTAACCATTTTTCCAATCTGTCCATTAATGCCATAGTGGAGACTTCAGAAACTGGCCTTCTATTAGCAGTGAATTGATTGCATCTCAGAAACATCTCAATTGCTTCAGATTGTCTTCACATCTCTGAACACCTTGCATGACCATGGCCAAAAAGTTTCTTTATAGAAACATGCAACTTTCTCTGCTCTGTCAATATAAAAATGTTTTTAAGAGTTAATCTATGTGTCATGTGATGCCCTTTTCATAATGCTGTTAGCCCCTTGTGTTTGACCTTCTAACCCCTGGAGCATGTCCTGTTCACCTACTGTTGCTAATCTTATCCTCAAAAATGCACTTTAATGCCTGACTTATGACCACATGAGTGACTTTGGATCTTGTTTGCTGCAGAGTTGTGAAAAGGCCTGACCCCTCTTGTTCATGGACTGTTCATTAGTGAATTTGTTCCACAATGTTTTTCTTATTTTCTGCCATCCTCCATCCTTATTTTCCCCTCCTCTTTTTTTTTCTTCTCCCAGCTCTATCCCTGAGGTACTGGGGAAATAGAAAGCGTGGAGTTAATAAAAAGAAACAGAACGAGAGAACGAGAGAGATGAGATATTCTACAGGGGATTGTGGGAACCTACTGATAAAGGCTTGCATCTTAATCCATCCTAAGGCCTGTCTTACGGTGTACTGTGAGCTTTTATGTGATCATTAAGAGTGTGTGCCCATATGCACATCCACGGGCATGTTGTAGGTGTATGTGTGTGTAGGTGGCTTTGCGCATTTGATATGTTAATATTGTCTTTTTGCATTCACCAATGCAGTGTCTCTGTCCTTTTGAATCTTTTATTTCAAGGCTCCTTAAGATGCTCTGTAGCAACACGAAACACCTGGTCACTTTCAGAGCAAGGCAGCACTCCTCCACACTTTGAGTGCATAATGACTTGTTTTAAAGCTCATAAGTGTATTAAAAGAACTAATTAATATGCTACAATTCCCAGTCTAATGCAGTTCACAAGGTAGGGATTTCTCCCCCCTTGCTCTCTGAGGTTACGCCTTCGGCTCTCTTGTTCCTCCTTGAGCTTTAGTGGAATTTGGCTGATGTGCGCTGAGGAGTGGAGAGGAGGGAAGCACTCATCTTGTTTCAGTGCTTTATGGGGCGGACGTGTATGTCTGTAATTGCGGTTATGGGTGATTAAACTCTCGATGCCCCTCAGGATCCACAGCCAGCTATCAGTCAGCGTCAAGCCGAGCCACGCAGCACACAGACTGGTTGATCTCAGTCAGACAGTGCTTACTGCAATTCACCGGTATATTGCATGATATAGATGCTACTTATTTCATCAGGGAGTAAATTTGTGGATTTGTGCGTTCATTAATTACTTTGTAAATATCAAACTAAATTGACTATAAAACAGTTTGAAAGAACTAAGTAGTTCACTTTTAAAGAGGCCCTTTATTAAAAACGTTTTTTCTGAGGTTTCTGTTGAATATTTTAGCTCCACAGGTGTTCTTACCTTCATAGTAGGTGTGAAAACAGGTCAACAACTTCTCTTTCAGTTTTAATCTCTCAAACTACCCAGGTGGAGATAACACCCGAGTTCTCCTGAGTCCTAACGTTCTGTAACTGTTTCGTCACAACTCCTTTGTTTGTTAGTATTCATCAGCTCCTGCAGTTGAAACCACGCCTAGCATGCGGCTCACTAAAAAGCTGTAGCATAAGATGTAGCAAACATGAAGACACAACGTCTGACGTTGCAATGCACAGCGGGGCAGCAAACAGTATACCTTGCTCTCATAGGCTAGTTTGTTAGCCAATCTGAGCCCAGCAAACTTGAATAATAAATATGAACGAGCTGCTGACGAAGCCTGATGAAGCAGCCTGACGGAAGGAGCCGGAACCACCCGAATTTTAATGCAGACAGATCGAAAGGTCTGTTAATCAGTGTTTCCTGATGTTTTTTAGATATAAAATGTTTCATATTACTGGTTAATACTTAAGAAATAACCACAAAGTTCTGAAATTTGTATGAAATGGCCTCTTTAACTGTCCATCCATCCATTCATTTCCTGAACCTGCTTCTTCCTGTTCAGGGTCGCAGGGAGCTGGTGCATATCTCCAGCAGTCACTGGGTGAGAGGCAAGGTACACCCTGGACAGGTAACTTTTAATTGTGCTAAAATGAATTATTTATTTTCTCCTGTCCAGCAAAACAAAATGTTTTGGTGTTTTCTTCTTGTAGTTGTCATGATTTGGGGTTTTCTCTGTTTTGGGTTATTTCTATTTTGTTTGTTTGCTGTTTTATTTTTACATTTTTATACATTGATACATCCATTATAGACAAATGTATTGTGCATTTATTTTTTTTATCCATTGGTCATCTTTGTTTTTATGGTTAAGAATCTTATTGTTAATGGGTGGGAAAATTGGGTATTGGAAAATCATACTGTGGTGTTATTTCAGATAATTTTTAAGAATTAGATGGTAATACAGTATCCTGTGCTATCTAATAGTATTACCATAATGGTAAAACTTAAAATGTTTAATGAAATATAAAAATATAAAATAAATGTTATATCTTTAATTAATAAATAATGTACATTTATTACAAACTCTTAAGTTGCCAACATTTTCTGTGGTACCAATGGATACCACCCAACTTCAGTGTTTATTTATTAATTCTTGTGTCCAACAAGCCTGTAGTGTTTATCTATAATTTGTTTTCATGTGCAATTGGGGAAAAAAATGAAGGTTTTTGAACTAATGAGTGAGTTAATTATGCTTCTATTCGTGGGATCTGTGAGTATGTTTATAAAAGATGTACGACTTATCTCCAGGGCAACATATGACCGCTGGAGTCTTGTCTTTCTCACTGTCCTGCCCTGACTCTCTTGAGGCAAGGGGATGGTTTCTCTTAGTGGAATGCCTCTAGGAAGTCAGGCTTCAGGGCTTTACCTATCTCCAGCTGAATCCAGATAAAACACTTAAGCATGTGTGTTGTAATGAGGAGCTGTTTCTCTGTGTGAGACTTATCTGTTAGTGACCTCCTCCCATTAGTTTGCTGACTTGGCAGAGATGTTGTCCACTGTTGAATTTGGATGTTTTCTCTTGTCTGTTCCCTGCTCTGTGCAGCGCCCTCAGAGGCAACAAGAAAAGAAGTAGCATTCACTCCCCAAGGAGCATTGTTAGTCATGGCAGAATGATCATGCATGGGAGGATGCAGGGTTGTGAGGGCAGGAAAAACAACTTTTGTCAAGAAAGAGTCAAGAACAACAGTGGATTACAAGAGAAAGGGAAAAGAAGATAAAAGTGAAGAAATATCTCCTGTTTCACCACATCTCAAGCTCTTTCCTGGACTTGACTGAGACAGAGTGCCTGGGTCAGCTTAGGCCAGTCTTGCTCTGTAGAGACGAGGTGTTGATTAATGTGTGACAGCCCACGTGGCTCATATGGATATGTTCTTATTCTGCAATCCTTCTTTAAATACTTTGTTTATGCAACAAGAGTTAAGCATTTTTTTAGGAAATCAGTCTACTGATTTATTATTTCTTAATAAAAAAGTAAATCTCTTTTTTTAAATATTTTAATGCTGGATAATTTATGACAGTCAGTGCTTGAACAACTGAATATAAAAGGCTCAAATTTTGCTCTTCCTTGTGTTTTTGAGTATTTTACTTTGCCTTCTCCTACATGTAGGCAAAAAAAGAAGAAAAAAAAACTTAGTGGAAAAACCCAAGCTGTAGTTCCTTTTTGAAGGTCTTACAGGACAGCATGTGTTTTTTGGAAATCCGCCAGTGAAAATGCAAGAGAGGGGAAGTCAGCAGACTGCCTGTCTTCTGTTCGCTGTTGGTCAGATTGACTGTGTCAGGCTGGCCTTTGAGGCCTGTGATCCAGGTGGTCTGTTCTCTGTTCCACCTTCTTCCCCTCCTCACCCTCCCTTCACTTCCCCCTGTCCAACTCGTGCCCACAAACATGCCTGGCATCAGCGGCTTCTTCTCAGAGTGGTGGTGTCTTTCCTCCGCCAATCGCAAAGCCCTTGAGCTATGGTCACATTGGTGTGAGCCAATGAACAACACCTGTTTCTCTCAAGCCTGGCTGCCAATGCCAATCATAATCACAACTTTATTTTGGCTCTGTCATAAAGCCAAGCCCAACACATAATTGTCGGCATCCAAAACTCACAAAGATGTGCGAGTAAAAAGAAATATGTATTTCATCTTGTACAAAAGTACCTTGCAGAACACAACTTTCCCAAGAAATGTTTCACAGTAAATTTGTGTTGCATCATTGCATCACTGGAAAATGTATTTTTGCAGCAAAGCAACCTTTGATAGGACTGAGAGAACATTGTTCAGTGGTGAGACTGTGGAAGAATGAGTCATTTTTCTGCTTTTTTAGAGTGTGAAAGTGTTTCTGACTGTATGAACAGCTGGAAATAATAAACACAATCACATGTATTTGGATTTAATTACAGTACTTCTCTATAGCAAACACACAGCTTGCCTTATAGGGTTCTTGGGTATCTTGAAATTTTGATTGGTTCAAAAATCTCAGAGCAAAAATGTTTATATTGTCAATACATCAAAGAAATGGTGAAAGTCTGTATTCTGTCTTTTCAACACAGTTTATCCATAACATTTCTTAAATTTCCTGGTATTCTTCAAACTATGTGTCACTGTACTTTAGCTTACAATTTGCTGACGTTAACTTTCAATAAAAATGCTTCATACATTAATTATATCTTCAACAAAGGCTTGTATTAAAGATAGATATTCTTTGATCAGGTACTTTTGGCAGCTGATTTCCAATAACTGACAACAGCTGATTTCTCGCACTTTGTGACTCAGAAATTGAGAGGGGTTTAAGACAGGTTTGAGATATGTTGGACAATATAACGACAATTTTGATAACATCTGTCTTGATTTTTATTTTATTTTTTCGTAATTTGTCAAAAGATGATACATTTGACAGACCAAAAATATGTTTGAGGTTGATTGGCAACTCTAAATTGTCCCTAGGTGTGAGTGTGAGTGGTTGTCTATCTACAGTATATGTGGCCCTGTGATGGACTGGCAACCTGTTCAGGGTGTAATCCTGCATCTCCCCCAATGACTGTTGGAAATAGGCACCAGCTCCTCACAACCCTGAGAAGGAATACGCCAGTATGGATAATGACTGGCTGACTCCTCTGAACTAATCTTCTGGGCACTAAAGAAAAAAAACGGAGTATCAGTCACATGTTCTGTTTAACTCTTGCACCTGGAGATGGCTCTGACTCCCCTGATGTTTGTGTTGTATGTTCTGTCTGCTACATTTACCGACAGAAGCTGCAGTCTTCATAATGACAGAAAACATAAATCTCTGAAAACACATACAGAGTAAGACACAGAGAGAGCAGAGGGATGCTGTGAGGCTCAGAATCTGCAGGTATCCGTAGTGCATGGAGATAGCTGGCAGTGCTCACACCAGTGTGTCTTCCTAGAACATGAAAGACTTTGCTGCTCCAAACTGGGATTATCCTTTACCTCTGGGGAGTTTCCTCTGACGAACAGAGAATCCATAGGGGAAGATGTGGAAAGAAATCGAAGGAAACAGCACTGAAGAGTGGAAGAATGGGGAGAAATTAAATGTGAGAGCACAACCACCAGGGGAAAGATGAACACGCATACATCGCTGACTTGCATCCATATTGATGCCAGCTCCACTTAAAGTCCTTCTGATGAACATAATGCCTTAGTTGATCACCTTTGCACTTTGTTTCTCCTCAAAATTCCCAAATAATGACTATCCATGCAGCAGAAAGATCCATCTAGTTGTTTAAAAAATAACATTTCCTGGAAATAGTCAGCAGATTTTAAATCAGATCATTCTTACAGATCTAGGATAACAGAAATACAAAATATCACCTTTAAACTAGTTTCCAGAGCTGTTACTTTTATGTGCAAGTTCATTTAAGTGCTTATTAAAACATTTACATCTGTATTATCTTTTTATTTTTAATTATGGTCCTAGCAATAATGGAGTGGAGTGAAAGAAGACAAGATTGCAGGCATGGGGTGGAAAGGTTCCCTTCAGCTAATGCAACATTTTCCCAACTCTGTTTACATATGTTGGATTTATCAGGCCTCCCATCTTTTGCCACTGCTTTTTTTTTTATATCATTTATTTTGGATTGGTGCATCAACTTGCAAAGTATACCCCGTTGACAAACACATGCATTTCCACCCAGCTTCTCAAGGCCTCTTCCTGCAGCACGTACACACATATTTTCCCATCACTGCCACCTCCTCCTTCATCTCATCCCTTCCAATGGGCCCCAGAGATCTCAAGCGTTCTCTTTCCCTGCACTTCCTCATGATTTTGGCTGAGTCTTGTATTTTTATTATGAATTTCCTTTACTGTCTTTATCTCTTTATCAGTTGATCAGTCTATCAAACCTGCTTAATCTGAGTTGTACCTCAGAGAGAGAGAGAGAGAGAGAGAGAGAGAGAGAGGAGGGAAAGGGGTGGGCCAGTATAGCCAGGGCCAAGATCCAGAACAATCGCCATTCGAATTTTATTACAAACAGATCAGCACCTACAGCTACAAATGATTATTAAAGAGTAAAAAAAAATGAGGGGGATTTAGTAAATTCAATCCTTTGGTTCAAAAATGTTTCTGCTGTTGCTGGTTCCTTTTCTAAACCTCAAAGTGAATCAGCTTCTTGTGTTAATCAACTCAAGCTGACATGGCTTCAACATCCTGAATTGAATGCAACGCTGCAGTAAATGTGTATATATGCTTATTGATGCTTCTCCAAATCAGTTTGTCAGTCAGCATCCTTTTATGGGCCCAATTCAGATGTTTCACGGGATCAAACATACAAATTAGAGACTCAAAGCCTCATTGGAACCAAAACAAGTGGTCAATGAACTGCAGCCTCAAAACAAGTTTGTAAGTGTTAAATTCCTCGTCCTAATGTCACCAGGGGTTGGGGACACTTTGTTTTTCCTTCTTTAGGGTTTGATATAATTAATCTCCAGAGACTGACGGCAGTAAAACAACTGAGTAATGACAAGGCACTACTTTTGGAATTGTCTCTTTCACTCATTGACATCAGTTACCATTTTAACTCTTCCCTGCTTCAGTATATATTTTTTAAAGTTGTGTAGAACTTTTTCTGTTATTAATCTTTTTTTTTTTAAACTTTATTTTTATTCAGATCAGTATATAATTTTACAAAACATGAGAGGGGAAAAAAAAGAAAAAAACAATCTTAAACAGAATCAAGCAAACTGGGGGGTTTACAGGGTGTCCAACCCATCAATTAAAGCACTGACATCGTGTTAAAAAGAAGAAAAAAAAATCAAATGTTGTCTTCCAACAAGAATGCGTCCCATTTTTCCCAAAGGGCATCACCCTTTTGTTTTTGAAGTCTTAAGCTGAAGGTCATTAATGTCATTGTTATTAATCTGATCTTATTTCCAAGACCAAGGTCCTACATTAACTGTTTAGATTCATAACCTTGCAGAAACTTTATGCTTACTTGGAATATTAAGTGTGTCACCATGCCCTCTTGAGTTTTAGTCTACTATATCCTATCTGAAGGTAAAGTTTGAAAATATTTTGGAATTATTTATCTGATTCCATATTAGGTGTTGTTAAAAAGTGCCAGTGTTGTGTTTTGCAGTCAGGTTATAATCTCTTGGCGTTTAAAGGTTTGGCTTTGCGCCTTCAAGTGTGTTTTTGCAGTGAAGAGGGCAGATAAGAGCCTGTGTTGTGATTTCTATCTCTGGGCTCAACCAAAGATGAAGTTTGCTGCCTTGCAGTTTTAAAGGAATTCATAAAGCTGCGCCGGGCATAACGGCACAGAGGGCTTAAAAACATCCGTATCCTTTTTTTTTTTTATCCTGAAGCTACAATCCCAAAAAAGGAGCACTTGTATGCTAACAGTTTGGTACATTATGTCAAAGCCTTAGCATAATCTATTTAAAATCATTCAAAACTAAAGTTTTACCATTTTGCTGTTTACTAGCTTACTGTTCTGTTTCTTGTTCGGCTGTTATATTTCTGAAAAGGTAATAAATTTTCAAATCAGTGAAATGCAATGTAATCTTCTGATGGTTGCTCTGTATCCTGCAAAGGTAATTATCACTCCAAACCATGTCTTTGATCAGCTGTTATTGCCTGTTACAGCTCCTGACTCAATCAACTGACCAATCAGTGTAATAGTTCAATCATGCTGTTATCATCCTTATCCCACATTTCCTTCCTTGCAGCCCTATTTCGTTCACATTTTTGATCCATTTCTCTATTGGCACAATCTCTTCACTATTCTGAATACGTCAGTTGATGCATCACATCAATCCCTGTTGAAAAAAGGTGCATGTATTCATAAAGTGCAGTGCTTGTTAAATTTTGATAAAAAAAACACATTCTATATTTTTGAGCAGAATCTTGGTTGGGTTTGAAAGCATTTTATCAAACAGTTACAACTTTAAAGTAAGTTCATGATAAAACTTTACACTTAATTGAATTAAAATATTTCCCAGGTCAATGAGATTCCAAATTAAACTCCACAGCCAATTAATGCTTTTTTTTGTATGAAACACATGCAGCCATTTGCAATTCAAAAACATTTAGTTTTCTCCTAACAGTCACGAGTGTGTAGGTTTGTTTGTTACATGCACTTGAGAATAAAACAGAGGCCCCTTATTTCTTAAAAAGACCTTTTATATTAGCTGCAGATGTAGCAAAAAATGCCCTTCACATTTACTTTTTGTTTTTTTTTAAGTGCTTTAAACAGATGTTTGTAAAATTGCCTTTGGCTTTTTTCTCATTAGATGATAATTTTTGTCTTTAAGCTTAAGAGCGGTGCAATTAGTGTGCACTTACCAATGAAGTATTTCAGGCTGCTACTCTCAACAGCAATTGCTCAGCAACATCTTGTGCTGCTCAATTTGAAAGCCAGCTGAAAATCTCGAGCTCTGAGGAGCCAGTGAGAGATGGTATGTCACTGTTGAGCTAAAGAGAACAATTAGGCTATATCAACAGATCAGAGTGTTGGCAGTCGAGTTCACAGTTAGCAATAGCTTCAGTAATCTGTGGCTTAGCTGGCACCAAGCCATGGCAAGCTGCAGCTTCATGGCCTGTTCAGACACTTGAGAGTCACTGAGGGCACCGACTTGCCTCAGGAGCTGGCGCTTTCATCCACATTCAATCAGAGAAATGAAATGGGAAGAAAATAAAGCTCAAGAGAGCCCGAACAATGTAAAAAAAAAAAGAGTGGGAGGCGAAGAATTAAGCCATTAATGAGGGCAGTTGTTTCAGCAGGCAAAAAGAATCAGGTTATATCAACACTGTATCAAATCATGGCTGTTAGTGGCCCACCTACTGTGAAATTATGGGTGGCCAGTTTTGGTTCTTTTCAGCATTTTTCGACATTAAAGTGTTTGTGTGTGTAACTCTTAATTCCTTTCTTTTAGCCTCAGGTTTGGGTTATTGTACCAACAGATAGAGACCTCAGCAAACATTATTAAGAAGTTACTTTTGGCAAAAGTATTTAGAAAGCTACGTCTGACCATATCGTGTCACACCAAGAAATTCAACCAAAGCCTTTATCACTACCTGATTTATACACCTTCATCACTAACTGCAGATGATTAAAAGTAATCACTGAAATATAAAGACATGTAAAACATGAACTAGTAGGTTTTTTTTGTTGTTGTTTGTTTCTTTGTCTTTGATCTTTTGTGGATGTTGAAACGCACAAAGACATTCTGGAACAAATTCTTGTATATATCAATATATGCTTTGTTTAGTTTTTTTTTCTCTCATTGAAATTACAGCTGTTCTAATTATGATCCCCAATCTGCAACTCATTGTTTTTGGATTGAACTTTTGTGAACTGTTTTGTGTCAGAATCTGACCTCATCTGGTGTATTTTCACATTACCTGTCTGTACTCGTCATCGTGTATATGGCATTTCCTCTATTCTATGGAAAAGGCTCCTAGATTGGTGTTTTCCTAAGTCAGAGTTTAGCAAGTTTTCTAACAGTTAATACAACAACATTGTTTTCATGCTCTATGTGCAAAACAAACTGACAGAAAACTGAAAAATACTTGTCATCTTACTCATGCTGATAATGTTAGTTTCAAGTTTAATCATGTTACATTTCTCTGGCTAAATTTTGACATGACAACCAGTTTTATAAAACATGTCATCTGCCTCCCCCATACACAACTTATACCCAACACACACACACACACACACTCTCTCTCTCACTCAGTAAACACTTTAGACTCAGATATTTACACTTTGTATCTCAAACTGAATGAGCCAGATTAGCCTGTTTATATTGTGAAAATCTGTATAGACATTTTTCCCGTAATGAGGCCACAACACATGCATATACACACACAAACATGCACATACACACATGTACTATGTGTTGACATCACAGAGTTTGATGCTGAAAATGGAAGGGGGGATGAATAATTGGCTAATTTTTGAAACAAACAGAAACGCTCAGAGACTGATGGAAAATTGAAATATCAGCCTGCTGTCGTCATGGTGATACAGACATTGGAGGTAAAAATGAAGTTGTTATCCAGACTATTGTGTTATTTTGGGCTTTAGAGTTTTTTCTGCAACACACTGAATCTCTTGGGCTTTTTAGCTGAACCCTCCCATCTCGCTTCTTCCTCTGAACTCATCCGGAGAAATGCTAATGACTAGTGTTTCATCCTGGTTCTGTTTTTCTACTTGGCACGCTTCTAAAAGTGACTCACCTGCGTCAACTGAAATGTCCTTGTGAAATAATGTCGTTTTCATCAAGTTTTTTGTTTGTTTGTTTGTTTGTTTTTGTTGTTTTTCTCCTCCATGGCACTGCAGTTTGCTGCTGAACTGACATGACAGTGAGAGACTTGATGGTAGCTTTATTAAACTAAAGTCAATGTCCCACTATCATTGTCTGACCAATCACTCACCTGCAAAGTGGCATAGAAAACACATGCTGTACATAAAATCCATCTGGATATCTGTGTGTGGGTGTGTGATTGTGTTTGTGTGTGTGTTGTTTTTAGCGTAAATCTCATCAAGTCTCTGAGGAATGTGGGATTGGATAGAAGCTATAGGGTATTAACCTAAATCTGTATGCATCCTTTTTGTGAGCTCAATCACACAAAGCATTCTGATTTCTGTCAATTCCACTGATCACGATTTAAGAGCTTCACTTTCAGAATGGCTACTGGACATGAAGTATGTGATTTTCTGAGATTTATGAGCTCAGTTTCTTTGTCATTTTTTCCCCTTTTTTTTGCTGCATCCTGCTTATGCTCTACCAAATCTCCAGTGCTCCCAAAGTAGATGAATAATAGAGGAGGAGAGTTAGCCACGTAGTGAGAAACAAGCATCTATCTGTCTGTGTATCAGCTCTTGGGCATGAGTGTGTTTTTAAGAGGGAAGAGCAAAAAGAAAACGAGTGCTACATATTAGAAATGAGGAGCAAAAACAGATAAAGCTACAAGTGTCACTTATTTTTTATTTTTTTAAACAGGATAATGTTTAATCTCCTCTTAGGATGGCCCAGACTCATGATAGGAATTGTGTTGCAGTTTGCATTTATAATGGTTTGTCCCTTGCTGTTGGCAATGACAGAGACAGCTCATAGGCTGAACAGGAAATATCAGCTGAGCGTTTCCTTTGAGTTTTTCTTTGGGAGCATTTGTTCTTATGTTTTGGAAAGTCTTGATCATAACTTCCATGTGTGTCAGCTGTTGAACAAGCAGGACAATTTAATGTCTTCAGTGTTTAGATAAAGTGTCTGGTAAATATGTACGAAATGTTTTCAACATAATAAAAAAAATAATAAGGATTAATTATTGAATAAAAAATATTCTCACAAGTCATGGTTACATAAATGAAAAAGGAGTAAAGAATGTTTATTTATTTATTTATTTATTTATTTTTATTTAGCTTTCTAAAAAAAAAGGATTGGTTTCCAAATAAAGCATTTAGACTAAGATTAAAAATCTTGGCAGATTAGCTTGAAATCACAAATTACATCTATAGAATCTTTGCACTGAGCTGCAAGGTTCAACATACATTTATTTCATTATTGAGTAAAATCAGTCAAATAAATCTAAAGTTCAAAAATCTGTTAACTTCATGACTGTAGCTTATTTGTTGATGTGTCATATGATCATTTCACTTGATTATTTAGCTACATATTAAGTGAAATAGTTTAGGACGACATGTTATTAGATTTGTATTAATAAATGATTGTCTGCATTACCATCAAAGGCTTTATTCCTCAGTCTGATTACATGTTGTATTTTGTTGTTGCCTTTTGGCTTGTAATTGAACAACACACAAAATAAAGTCAAAGTTGGACCCAAATAATAATTATTAGATCCTATTTTTAATTGATTTCTTTTTCGCAGAGTGCATCATATCACCTAAATATGCTGTGCTTTACTGCTTTCTTTCCATGTTAAGTTCATCTGTACTCAAGGACAATGCAGACAAAAATCTGATGCTTGTATCACAGCAGTAAGTTGTTGTTTTTGTCCACATTTCATTCACAAAGAGCTGCAAAATTGTATGTCATACTTCTTTGTGATAAGAGTTATATTTGTTCTTTGTGTTACCCTACCAAATATAGAGGAGTGAAAGAAAAGAAAAGAAAAAACTCTTTTTATGCTCAGCCTCTAATTGATGTTAGGTAAGAACTGCATCCTTCATGGCAGTTTTAAAAAATAAAATATTTTTCTTTAGATGTGAACAGTTTGCAAAGACTAATAGCAAGTTTGCTTGATTTGATGAAATACTCTCCACTCCTTTAGGGATTACCTTAAAGATGCTAATTTTCCTCTGTTAAAATTTTATGTTGAAGACTAGTGCAGGTAGCAAAGCGATAATGAATCTCTATACTTACAATGTGTCCGGTAACAAAATGCATCCCAACACAATCTACAAACATTGAAAAAAGACATGAAAATAACTAGTTGTAGATAGTTTCACCAAGTCACCCTTTTACTAACAGAGCATCTGTGACTTGGCATAAATGTAGAGAATAATTTATTTATGACAGTAAGTGGAATCAGTCTCCTAAAAACAACCTGCCACCAGTATAATACAGGTTTTGCTAATGTTTAGGCAAGCAAAGCTGAGTTAAGGATTTGACACCTTCAAACAAAAGTAATAAGTGATGCTGACTGATAGATGAAGCCTGTTTATTCTACATTTAAATGAGGTTTTGGTTTGCTAAGATTTAACCTGCACAGACTGGTCGTTTACTGCAAATCATGCTGACTAGCATGTACCTGTTACAAATCCTGCTTTTTAAAAGTAAAATTAATCCACATCAGGCATCTGCCTTTCTAAACAAATCTGAACTGGTCTGTGCAGATGTCATCTTTATGTAAAGTCATTTTGGATCCTATAATTCCCTTGTATGCGAATGGTAAACTAGTTGTTTCCGGCATATGAAGAAATTTTTGGTTTCTTTACATCATGCAATCTTTTCTCATCTGCATTTTCCATTTATTACATAAACACACAGTTTAAGCTCAGAGAGATCCAGAGTTTAAATGATCAATTTTCCCTTCATGTAATCGCATCCAAAGGAGAATAAAGGAAAAGGGAAGGAAAGTGGGAGAGAGGCATTGTTTAGAAAGGAGAGGTGCTTGAATGAAGTTGAGTGGTGATAAGTGGAGAACTCTGCTTGCGCCTGCCAGTAAGATGGGCCTTAATTTGCCTATTTGCTGCTGTCACTTTTACTTTTGAGGGTAAAGCGATCCATAGCAATTGACAAGCAGTGACTGCAGGCGACAACGTTTTCAGTACTAATTTAGACCTGAATCAGCCTTTTTTCTTCTGTGCTGACCAGGATTTGTTAGATGCTTGAATGATTGACATTTCCCTCATTTTCCTTTGTCTCACTGAGTTTTTTTTTCACAAAGCCTTTTTATAAGCTTGTTTATTTTATGCTTTTTGCAAAGCGCCATCAGAGCGTGTCTAGTTCTTAAGACCATTGTTACACTTTCCAATTCAACAGGTAAGCATGGTTAAAAAATGCACCACTCGTCTTTAAATCTCTTCCTGCATTTAGCTTTTTTTCATGTGTTCTGATAACTTTCTTCCCTCCATTTTTTCTCCCCTTGTCTTATCTAATTTTCTCCTCTCTTTTCCACTCCATGGAATGGATTAGCACAGAAACCTTGATATCTAACCATAATCCGAGACTGAAAATCCAGCTCCAACAAGAAACAAATAAACACAGCACACACCCATTTTGTTTTGAAAAATCTTTACAAATTTTTAGCAAACAAGATTATCCATATACTGTGCTGCACCTCCATCAGCTGACAAACTATCTGAGAAAGAAGACGTTCTTCTCCGGTTGTTATGTTCCTCTAAAAAAAATCACAAAAGAAAATAAAAGACATGAAGGATAAATGAAAGAAACAGAGACATAAGCAGTCTGTTCCACCTCCCAGCTTGTCTCTGTCATCCCCCTCCAGGTGGGCCTTGCTGTCAGCCAAACATTCCCTACCCATCTCTAACCACCCCCCCTACTGAGACCTACAATGACAGATTGGCAACCCTAATACCACAGCTCGCTTTATCTGCCTGAATTAAAACTCCAGTAGGAGAACGGCTATGGGAATTGCCCGTTTCTCTTTCTCTATTTTATCTATTCAGGAATTGTGTGTGTTGGTGCATTTTGGAGGAGGGGGAGAAAAGCATGTAATCAAATGGATAAAAGCTCATGGAGTATCAGAAGATTAAACACTGATCTAATTCATCTTCTTGCCGAGCTGTTGTTAGTCCTTTCATTAAGAAAACAGAGTGTGTTTGTGTTTGCTTGCAAGAAGGGCTCAAATAGCAGCATAACAGTGTGCCGAGAGCAAGATGTGAAAAAATCCCCTAATTTTTATTGTGCATTTTTTAGATGTTTTAACAAAGAAACATGCAAAAGAGGTTCAGCTGTAAAGAAAAATATTATAAGACCATCTGTGTGAACTAAACTTGTTGCTTCTATGGCTTTTACTTTGTTTGCTAAGCTGAAACGGAGAAACCTGGTTGTTTATGAAGTATAGAACTATATTTGGAAAACCACATTCCAAATACGGATTAAATTATAGCCATTTTTGTTTTTGCTAAAGCCAATCTGCTGATTTGGGTCAACTCCAAATGTTAATCAGTTGTAGATGTAGATGTGATGTTTACATTCTGAGAGACACCCTTATAGGTAAAAATAAAAAGAATATAGTTCAGAGGAAGTGGAATGTCTTATTTTGGTTAATATATTAAACAGAGGGAGAAGGTCAAAGTGCAAAACAAAGGATAGAAGCAAAGACAGATACAATCATGAATGAAGGTAACAGAGAGTGAGAAGCAGTGCTGAAAGACGGGACAGGGGAGAGTTATCAGTAGATATATAAACCCTGTTGCCACATTTCTGTTCGTCTTCTATCTTCTGTGGTGAAAGCTGATGGCACGATAACCAGTCATGTCAATGTAAAGACTAGGACTTAAGTCTAGGAGGAAGAAGACAGACAGATGGTGCAGATAAGTTCCCTCACACATGACCTTAGCCTCAGTGCTTGCTCAGACTGCTGTCTTGCTGCTGGTTTCTCCTCAGTTCTGGTGCAAGGTCATGTTTTTTCAATCTCCTGGGTCTACCACCCCACTCATCAACCACATGCATTATACAGTAGGTACATTCTACATGCTGACCTCCTATATTTATGAGAGAGGCACTTTTGAAGCTTGAGGGACCGAACAGCAGCAAAGCAACTGCGTAGACATCACCAGCCTCCATGGCTGTAGCATTAGGTTTAGCTGTTTTTCTTCTATGATCTATTATAGTTATGTCAGGTGTGTGTGCTGAATTGCCCATTTTTTTCTGGACTGTGTTCAGATACAACACCTGCTTTTACACTTTACCAGATGTGCTAGACTTTGGGTGCCAACAGCTGTGGTCAGGAAAAGCTCTAATTAGTTAAAGTGTGAAAACAGTCTTTTTTTTTTCTTTCCTTTCCAGGGAAGTTATGATGTATGGTGTTTTTTTTTTATTTTTGTTTTTTTTT